>CM033321.1:44844572-45427072 GCA_019359835.1 Pharus latifolius | reverse complement strand
GGCCTTTACCACCGGGCAGATGGTGGCGCCCGAGACCAAGCCACCGGGGGCCATGGTCACCGTGCAAATGGCGGCGTCCGGGACGTGGTCACCGGGATCGATCGGGCGGAGATTTCCCCTAACAGCAGCCCCCCATGTCCTTCGGCGACACGTCCTAAGTCCCCAGAGGAAATGGTCTTCGTTACCGGGAACATCTCCCCTGGAGGGAACCTCCGGCACCTTTGCTACGCTTAGGTTCTCGCGCCACGCACATGGTGGCGCCGCCGATCATCATGACGCCGCAGGCCTTGATTGGCGCGCACTGTCAGCCATATGGCCTCGCGTGGTTCGAACCGCCGGCGCGTCGTTTCCCGCGTGCGCCCCTTTGATTTGCGCGCGTCGTTCGAAATGGACGGTTTGGATTTATCCTGAGCGCCTACGTGGTGCCCATCAGGGCCGCGTGTGGGCTCTATAAATAGGGCCTCGAGGGCCCGGAGAAGGCGCATTCGAAACTCTTAAGTTTCAAACTTTCCACCGGCGCTCTAACCTCTCCCGGCCGCCCCCTCTCGCTAACCTAGCTCCCGGAACATAGCTCCCCAGTAGCTTAACTCACCGGAAACCTAAATGGCTCCAAAGGGCTGCGCCAAAGCCCCCGGTGTGCCCCAAGAGGTCACCGCGGACTTTCTCTGGGCTTCTGAGTTCACCTCGGGGGACTTGGAGTCCCTGGTGGATCGGTGGGTTGTCCCGGACGGGGACGCCTGGATCCCCCCGAAGGAGACTGTGCCTCGCCCCTAGCCCGGAGAGGTGGTCGTCTTCGAGGCTTTTCTTGAGGCCGACCTCCGGCTCCCGGTGCACCCGTTGCTCCGGGAGTTCCTCCGGGAGTACGGGGTGGCACTCAACCACTTGACGGCCAATGCCCTCGTCCGGATGGGCCTCTTCATCTGGCTATGCGAGACAGCCACCGGACGGGAGCCGACGCTTCGGCTGCTTCGGTACTTCTACGAGCCTGCGGCGAGGAGCTCGTACATGGTGAAGGGGAGCCGAAGTCCGCGTTCGGCTCCATCATGATACAACTCCTACCGGCCCGTGTGGAGGAGTATCTGGTGGCAGCCTACCGGGACCATTGGGGGGATTGGCTCCGGGGATGGTTCTACTCTGGGTCCGGGACTCCGGGGTCACCTACTCCCCGGAGCCTCCCTCTTACTGCCGCTCGTCCGCCCCCAAGCCCCTGGTGTGGACCCCCGAGGAGTTGAGGCTCCTTAGTAAGATGGTGGGCGCCCGGGGCGTTAGGTCCATGAGGGACGCCGCGGAGGAGTTGGCGCTCCTCAAGCTCTCCCTCTTCTCGCACGGAGCAGGGGGATCGGGATGTGCCCGGCGTAGCGGCCCCCGCAGAAGCCGGTGACCCGACGTAAGTGTCCGGTGACCCACTCCTTAGTTTTTGGGATTTTCGCTAACGCTTTTCTATTTGTAGTCCGGCCGTACCCGGCCACCCAGGAGAAGGTGGAGAACCTTCTTGGGAGGTACTATGTCGACGAGCACGAGGGGGTTCATGCGCCTCCTCGAGGCCTCCGATGTGGCCGGGGGGAAGGGGGTGGCCGGTGATGGGGGGGGGGGGGGTGTCCGATTCGATGAACTACGACCCCTCACCATCCCCGATGGTTGCGCCTCTGGTGGCTCCGGAGCCAGCGGAACCGGAGTGCCCGGAGGTACACTTTGCGGAGGCTTCCCCTTCACGCGCCGAGTGGCCCGGTGGACGAGGGGACGAGTCCCTCGGCCGGCGCGGTCCCTGCGGCTACGGGGGCCCGTGACATGGAAAGGGGAAGGGACTCCTTATCCCTCCCCGGAGCGACACCCCCTCTGAGAGTTCGTCCCCCACCTCCTCGGAGACCGAGTCCCTAGCGACGAGGGCGCGGCCGGGGCCACGCCAGTCCACATCACCCCTGCGGCCTTGATATTGGGGCCCGCCGGTGGAGATGGGTCCGAGGGTACGGGGAGAGAGACCCTGCTGTTGTCTCCGGGCGAGGCTCACTGGTTGGCCGCGAGCGTCCAGATCCCGAAGGTCCAGGAGTACGTCTCGCAAAGGACGCTCAGCGACTGGTGTGGCGAGCTATTGTCGCTCCAATGAGTAACGAAAACATTGGTGAGAATCCAATGCCCCGAAAACCCAAGGTTTCCTCCGCAAGGTTCGTCAACGGAGGGTGAGTCTGGGCCTAAGATTAGGCCGAAAGGCGTAGTCGATAGACAACAGGTCAATATTCCTGTACTACCCCTTGTTGGTACGGAGGGACGGAGGAGGCTAGGTTAGCCGAAAGATGGTTATAGGTTTAAGGGCACAAGGTGACCTTGCTTTTTCGGGGTAAGAAGGGGTAGAGAAAATGCCTCGAGCCGAGGTCCGAGTACCAAGCGCTGTAGCGCTGAAGTATGAGCCTCGTGGACTAGCCATTGCTTCTCCATGAGGCTCATACCAGGCGCTACGGCGTTGAAGTATGTAACCCATGCCATACTCCTAGGAAAAGCTTGAACGACCTTCAACAAAAGGGTACCTGTACCCGAAACCGAACAGGTGGGTAGGTAGAGAATACCTAGGGGCGCGAGACAACTCTCTTTAAGGAACTCGGCAAAATAGCCCCGTAACTTCGGGAGAAGGGGTGCCTCCTCGCAAAGGGGGTCGCAGTGACCAGGCTCGGTCGACCGTTGACCAAAAACACATGTCTCCGCAAAGTCGTAAGACCATGTATGGGCTGACACCTGCCTAGTGTCGGAAGGTCAAGGAAGTTGGTGAACTGATGATAGGGAAGCCGGCGACTGAAGCCCAGGTGAACGGCGACCGTAACTATAACGGTCCTAAGGTAGCGAAATTCCTTGTCGGGTAAGTTCCGACCCGCACGAAAGGCGTAACAATCTGGGCACTGTCTCGGAGAGAGGCTCGGTGAAATAGACATGTCTGTGAAGATGCGGATTACCTGCACCTGGACAGAAAGACCCTATGAAGCTTTACTGCTCCCTGGGATTGGCTTTGGGCCTTTCCTGCGCAGCTTAGGTGGAGGGCGAGAAGGCCCCCTTCTGGGGGGGCCCGAGCCATCAATGAGATACCACTCTGGTTTATAGCTCATTAGTAATTGACAAACTTGTGCATAGTTGAGGAGTTTGTAAATTGCTTGTCACTTTATTATGAGATGGAACTTTTACATTACATTTGCCTGACAGTTGTAGGGCTGAATTTAATGCATGGATTAGCTTGTTATGTAGTATTGATCAGAATTTTTAAATCGCATTAGTTAGGCAGCATTCATCTATTCGGTTGTCTTGATACCTGACGAAATACTGCATGGTTGTTCAGGTCAATGGAAGCATTATGCCTGCTTCCATCATTTCTGTTTACTGTGCATATCTGTGTTACAGTAGTCTCTCAAGTGAACCAGACGACTATGTATGCAATGGGCTTCACAGACATTCTAAGCAGGTTTCAATGAGCACTCTTATACTTGGAATGCTCACAACTGTGCTTTCTGTTGTGTATTCTGCTGTTCGTGCTGGATCTTCTACTACATTTCTTTCACCACCATCCTCTCCAATATCAGGTAGGAATGTCAACTGACAAATGTCTCTCATGTGCATGCCCACGCCCTTGGCTCACTGTTTTTTTTAATTAAAATTGCACTAGGCACCAAAAATCCTTTACTCAGTGATGACGGTGTAGAGTCAGGGAAAGGAGATAGCAAAGAAAGTGAACCACGCCCTGTGAGCTATTCATACACCTTTTTCCACCTTATCTTTGCCCTTGCTAGCATGTACTCGGCCATGCTATTGACTGGCTGGACAAGTGCTGCTTCAGACCGCTCAGAGCTGATGGATGTTGGATGGACAACAGTCTGGGTACGTATCTGCACGGAGTGGGCTACTGGAGCACTGTACATCTGGACCCTTGTTGCTCCGCTGATCTTCCCAGATCGGGATTTCTCATAGGCCCCTACAGCTTGCTCCCCTTTGTGAATACATGGTTCGTCTGTTCCTATATGTTATGAATTAGTTGTGAATATAAATAAGCAGATACCGTTTATAACGAGTGGGAATCTGCTAGCAATATTGTAATCTAACAGCCAGCGGCAGCTGCCTTTCAACAGGTATATTGCGTTGTATTGATAGCGAAGTTGTGAACAGATCCCTCGTTACTGATGAATGCAATAGTCTGGAAATGGGAAGTTGTAACTGCAACTGCATAACAGAGATTATTATCATGTGTATGTAATCTATAATGGCCACTAGTCCACATTCGAATAGCAGATGTGATATAATTGGTGTATCAACGTTCAGTTTTATAGTTCATTACTTGGAGGACTCGCACAGATGCAGCAGAATCCTACTGGAAATTTTGTTAGAAAATGGGCTCTTTGTACTGACTGGTAATCATGCATGTGCACTACACATTTCGCAATGTTCAATAGCAACATAAGTACAAGAATGAATTTTCAAATAGAAATGTAGCCGTGCCACACGTTATATATTAAAATACACAAATTACTGACAACACTGACAAGTCACTCAACTTCATCATTCACCATAACTAAAAAAGACCAACAAAATCTTGCATCAATGCAAGCATTGACACATTGTTCTTTCACTGCAGCTACAATCGCAATTTATACTGAGAACTGCAAGCCACTACGTACCAATCCATACTACACACATTGTCATTTTTTTTTTATCAAAGCACAATAGACAAAACACGAACTTAAGCCTTTTTCATATAAACATAAACTTTAAGTATATGCATGTCGTATAAATGTCTAACAGCTACAAATAGGTTGTTTTCTCAGAACATCGTACATGCACTGATGCACAGCACCAGAATAGTGTATGACTGTACTAAAAATAGACCAAAAGAGAAACCCTTCCATCTACAACAATAATAAGATAAGCACAAAGATCATTAAGCTAGTATTAATGTCCTATTTGGCACAATAGATATCGAAGTAACTGATCCCTTGAGTTTTGCAGCCTGCTCCTTGATGGCTTGGATATCTTCGTTAAACATCTCACAAGGCTGCAATAAACATAATAGATCCTGTTATCATATCTCCACAAATTATAATATGCATGATGCCATGATGCAAGACTACAAGAAGTCAAGAATTCATCAAAGGAACCAAACCAAACTCCAATACCTGCACTGTTATGATCCTTCTGCTGCTTCTACAAATACCACAGCAGTTAGGTAGACTGTGTAGCAGCCGATGTTGGCATCGCAAGCTTCTTGTTACTTGAGATTTTATCATCACTTTTGTTGCCACCTTCTAGAGCCTTTCTATGCAGATTTTAAGACCGATGCAGCATCAGGTTCGTCATCCTAGACTCCAAGCTGAACAAGGCACTTCTGACCACAGTGCATGTGACTTGTTATTCATATCCAGAACGAAGGAGGCTTGCTTCCACCTTAATGAATCAAGCTCATTATCAGACCCTTAGTCAAAGTGTCATTCTCTCTTAAGTTTAAGAATTATACCTGTTGGGGGGAAAAATATTCACCACGCCCAGCCTCTCGCCCTCCGGCTAGCTATCCCCTGTCCGGAGTAGAGCCTTGCTCCTTCACCCCTAGGGTGGAGCCTTCCTCCTTCACCTCCGGGGTAGGAGGTGCCTACTCCCGGTTCGGGGAAAGGGCGTTGCTCCTTCGTCTCCGAAGTGGAGCCTTGCTCCTTCATCTCCCCCCCCCCCCCCCGGGGGTCCGCCTACTCCCGGTCGGGAGTCCTCCGGCCGGGGAAGGGGCCTCGCACTTTCACCTCCAAAGTAGGAGGTGCCCACCCCCGGTCGGGAGTCCTCCGGCAGGGGAAGGGGCCTCGCTCTTTCACCTTCAAAGTAGGAGGCGCCCACTCCCGGTCGGGTGTCCTCCAGACGGGGGTGGAGCCTCGCTCCTTCACCTCCAAAGTAGGAGGTACGCACCCCCGGCAGGAGTCCTCCGGCCGGGGAAGGGGCCTCGCTCCTTCCCCTTCGAAGTAGGAGGTCCTCTCCGGGCCCTCTGCCCGGAGGTAGGGGCACTGAAGTCAATGGCAGCCACTTGTCCAAGATCGGCGCTCTGAGCCTCACCAAAAGACTGTGCTGCTCTCGATCCGGCGGTCATAGCTAGGGTAGTTTCGTAAGTTGCCTCTTTCGGGGTCTATATATACCCTTGTACACTCCTCTTGTAAACTAACTCATTCATTTACACCCAATACAAAAAAACAAAAAGGCGTGCTTAGGAGCCCTCTTCCCGGATGAGAGCCTTCTCAGCTAACTCACGTCGGGAGCACATCGACAGGACTAGGGTCTCCACTGAGGCCCGAATCTGTATAAATCTCTGTGTCAATCTCTGAGATTGCCCAACACGGAGTGACCCGTCGTACGATCATCTCATGTTGTTGTACACGTGTTGTGCACGTCATCAAACCTGCCGGCGTATTTTTTATACTATGACAGTTGGCGTCGTTCATGGGGACCTGTGACGAATTGTCATTGCTCCTCCAAGAAGAACGAGGCACTTGACCTCCGTCTCCAACGACCCCAGCCCTAGCAACCCTGCGCCATCGACGCAAGGGGCAGTGGTCACGGTACCTCCTCCCGCCGCCCTCAGTGGGAGCACGGCTCCCGCGAGCCAACCCGATGGTTCCACGCTGGGGGAACCAAGTGCCCCCCGGGCGGTACCTTCGACCTCTGGGGACCCGATACTCGGAGCCCTCGTTGAAGGCCAACTTCACGCGCAACATACTCTTGAGAAGTTGTTGCTCGCCATAGCGCGGCCTCCGGCCCCGCGTATCCACATCCGTTCCCTTTCATGGGAACGCCACCGCCGTTCATGATGGGGCACCTGAGAGCCTTCTTCGCGCCGGGGGCTTTCCCCTTCCCCGGGGGCATTCCCATCTCTGGGGGATTTCCTCTCCTAGGAAGTGCTCCCTCCTCCGGGGGACACCCCTTCCCGGGGGGAGATCCCATCCCCGGAAGCTATCCCTTCCCGGGAGGAGCTCCCATACCCGGGGGCTACTCATTCCCAGGAGGTGCTCCCACCTCTGGAGGACATCCACTCCCAGAAGGTGCTCCCACCTCCGGGGGACATCCACTCTCAGGAGGTGCACCCCCCTCCTGCGGACTTCTTCCCTCGGGAGGTGCTCCCGTTCCCGGAGGCCGCCCAGTTCAAGGTGTCGGCCCCGTCTCCGGGGTGTCTCTTGCCCTGGGAGAGATCCTCCCCTCGGAACCTTGCCCGTCGTAAAAGGTGCTCCCGGCACGATCCCCGCGATGCAGGCTATCCCCCGATTGGGAACTTTCCCACGTCGCGGGTCGCCTCCATCGCCGGAACCTCCCTGGCACACAACTCCCCTCTAGCGTCTGACATCGGCGCGCATCAGCTCCCTCCCCCGGGGCCCCCTCCCCGGGTTCCCCCAGTGGACCAAACATGGTTCGCCCAGGAGGAGGTAGAGCGTTTGCGCACGGCAAGATCTGAAGGAGTCCCATCCCGCCGTCGCTAGGAATCACTCCTGGCGCGCGAGCATCGCCCTTACATCCCGACGGATAAGGGCAAGAGACCCATGCAAGAAGCCACTGCCACCTCTAGGGATTTCCCTGAGGTGCAGGAGGTTAGCTCCACCAACCCCGAGGAAAGGAGACGCTACCGAAAGATAGGCGGTCCGTTATGACCCCTTCCCAACTCGAACAACGAACGCACCTCCTCCATTAAGGGGGGCAGTGACGCGGGTTCCCCAATGGAGGTAGCTGGGGCCAATCAACCCCTTTGCCGCCGCTTCCAATGCGTTTGATGGCCAAAGCTGTATCGACCTCCGCATATTGAGCACACAGCAAGGAGGCCGACCCCTACGAATTTGTGCAGGTTTACTCCACGGCCATCTCGGCCGTTGGGGGGACGAGAGCGTCCAATGCAACGTCTCCCCCCTCTACCTCTCCGGGATAGCTCGGTCGTGGTTTTACAACCTCAAGGTAGGCTCCATCAAGTCCTTTGCCCAACTCAAGCGTGAGTTCTGTGCAAACTTCCAGGGGAATTACATTCGTCCCCTAGATTCGTCACAATTGTATACTGTCCATCAGCGGTTGGGGGCGACGATACGGAGTTTCTTCAAACGCTTTGCCTAGATCAAGAGCAAGGTGGCTCACGTCCTCGACTCAACGGTAATTGAAGCGTGAAAAGGCGGCATCTTGCCGGGAGAGCTCCACCGAGGCTCTCCCAAAACTGTCCATCCTTAGCCGACGAGCTCTTTAACGTGCTCGAAAAGTACGTGAGAGCCGAGGAGGACGATCTCTAGAAAAAGGGCCAGGGGACCCCTGGTCTCGGGGAGAGGGACTCGAGGGACCCCTCCCACAAACATCCCCGGAAAGGACTCCGCGGTGAGCCAAGTCCTCGGGACCCGTTCATTCTTGAAGGCGGAGGCGGCTCCCCGGATTCTAACCGCGGATAGCGATCTTTCTCCAAGTCCAAAAGCGGCGGGGGAGGCTAGTCCTCCCGCACACAAGAGGCTCCCAAGCTGGGGGGCAAGGAGGCTGGAGCCACCTTATGATGTGCTTTCCACAAGTCCAACTCCCATGCAACTCGAGAATGCCACACGCTTCTTTAGCACTTCGCGGCGTATCTCAAGTAGCATGGGCCGGGGGGGGGGGGGCCTGCCTCCTTACCCCCTTCATCATCAGCCCTGGCAGCACTCCCCGCTCCTCTGGGGGGATGCCAAGGGCAAGGCCAGGAAAGGGGCTTGAGTGACGAGCTCCCCTTTCGAACCTCCCAGACACATGTTAATGTTATTCTAGGAGGATCTGCCTCTAGGTGAGACTCCAAACGCCAGCGCAAGGAGTACACGCGGGAGGTGAGGGCTGTAGGGGTCCTCAATACGTCTTGGCCACCAAAATGGTCGGACGTCCCCCTCACCTTCACTGCGGATGATGTGCGTGGGGTTCATTTCCCGCATGATGATGCACTCATTGTCTCCGCGACTGTGTTCAACTATCACCTCGCCCGAATCTTGGTGGACGGCGAAGCGCCGTGGACGTCCTCTACCTAAAGGCATTCAAGGAAATGCAGGTGGACGAAAAGCTCCTCCAACCCGTAGCGGGGCCCTTTCAAGGCTTCATCTCAGGAAAGACCATATACCCCATGGGGAAGGTCGATCTCCCGATGATGTTCGGCCCTCCGAACAATTACCGGACGGAGATGGTCCAGTTCGACGTGGTGGATCTCCCCTCCTTCTACAACGCCATAATGGGGAGGACTACGCTGAATCGCTTAGGGGCCACGATCCACCAAAGCTACCAATGCATGGAGATCCCTGGGCCAGGCAGGGTGATCACCACTCGGGGTGATCAAGATGCGGCCCGCTCCCTCTATGAGCACGCCACCTTTGTGATCAGAGACGTCAACTTGGTTAAGGCCCTGGGGGGAGGGAGCTCTTTCCCAACCTCGGATGTGCCGGTCGGTCTTCCAGGGAAGTTCCTTCCCAAACCTCGCCTTGAGGAAGACCTTCGGGAGGTCTTCCAGAGAAGCAACGGGAAGACCATTAGGGTCGGAGCCGATCTCCCAGAGAAGCACGCGGCGTAATTCATCGACTTCCTTCACGAGAATGTTGACGTTTTCCGTGGAAGCCAATAGACATGGGGGGCATTCCCAGGGACATTATCGAGCATAAGCTTGCGGTAATGTCTGATCGCCCCGCGGTGAAGCAAAAGCTGATGAAGCTCTCTCTTGAGCGCCAAGAAGCCATTAAAGTGGAAATCGCAAAGCTCCAGGAGGCGGGGTTCATTCGAGAGGTCCTACACCCCGAGTGGCTTGCGAACCCCGTCCTCATCAAGAAGGCAAGCGGCAAGTGGAGAATGTGTGTCGACTTCATTGACCTTAACAAAGCTTGCCCAAAGGACAACTTCCCACTCCCACGGATTGACCAATTGGTGGACTCCACCGCGGGATGTGGACTAATGAGTTTCTTGGACGCCTCTTCGGGCTATCACCAGGTCCGGATGGCTACAGAGGACGAGGAAAAGACAAGTTTCATAACTCCCCTTGGCACCTTATGCTACGTCCATATGCCCTTCGGGCTGAAAAACGCTGGGGCAACCTTCCAATGCCTCATGTGTCTGGTCCTGAAGGACCAAATCGGCCGCAACGTGGAAGTTTACGGCGACATTGCGATCGTCAAGAGCCCGCTCTCGACCGCTCACCTCGGAGACCTAGGGGAGACCTTCCGCAATCTTCGAAAGTACGAGTTGAAGCTCAACCCGGAGAAATGCGCATTTGGCGTTCACGGAGGAAAACTCCTCGGGTTCCTTGTGTCCCAGTGGGGCATCGAGGCCAATCCCAAAAAAATTCGAGCCCTCCTCGACATGCCCCTGCCACGCTCTGTCAAAGACGTACAACGCCTCACCGGCCGCTTGGCCGCGCTGGACCATTTCATCTCCCGCTCGGGAGAGCGCGGCCTCCAATTCTTCAAGATCCTCCGCGGCCTTGAGGGGTTCTGTTGGACCCCCGAGGCACAAGCTGCGTTTGAAGACTTGAAGAAGTATCTCGCGAGCCCTCCAATGCTCGTGAGCCCGCGTCAAGGTGAGCCCTTGCTCCTTTACCTCGTGGCTACTCTCGTCGCCGTCAGCGCGGTCCGCGTCAAGGAGGAGAGCAGGCAGCAACGCCCTGTCTACTACGTGAGCGAGGCTCTCCAAGGTGCTATAACGAGATACACCAAAGTGGAGAAGAGCTGCTATGCCCTCCTGATGGCGTCAAGGAAACTTCGCCACTATTTCATGGGCCACTCCATCACGGTGCCGTCCTCTCTCCCCCTGGGAGAAGTGCTCCGAAATAAGGAGGCCATCAACTGGATAGGGAAATGGGGGGCTGAGCTGGCCCCTTTCTCCCCCTCCCTGATCGGACGATCCGCAATCAAGTCGCAAGTCCTTGCGGACTTTGTGGCTGAGTAGGCCCCGGTCCCCGGACCAGAGGAGGAAGCTCACAACGTGCAGCCTCCGCACAATGACCACTGGACCCTCTTCTTTGACGGCTCCATGTGCCTGGCGAGAGCTGGGGCGGGAGTGGTCCTCCGATGCCCTGAGGGGAGGACCCTCGAATACGCCGCAAGGCTTGGGTTTCCCCGCGACGAACAATTTCGAGGAGTATGAGGCCCTTCTCCTAGGGCCGACCCTCAAGCCCAAGGGAAGCTCAATCAAAAGTGGGAAGGGCCATACAGGATCACCACGATTCTTGGCTCAGGGGCTTACAAGCTCTCCACTCTTGAAGACCAAGAGCGGAAACACACGTGGAATGTGGACTTGCTCCGCAAATTCTACACTTAGTCTCCGAGCCTCCCCCCTTCCCCTCTCGCGACTTCGCGAGGGGAAGCCGCGGCGAGTTTTTGACAAACGGCCTCCGAGCCTTTCCCTCCCTTTCGTGACTTCGTAGGGGGGAGTCTTGTACGAGCTTATTTGAATCAATGCAAATGGTTTCTTTTATTGTAGAATGTTTTTCCAAACCGCCCCCGAGGCGACGCCCTCCCCGTGAGGATGCCCTCGTTACGGGGATGATACGGGCTCCGGCTTAGCCCTTAAGTCCCCATGGCGGGAGCCTCGTTCCCCTAGCGCGGCTTACAATATCCCCTCGTGGACTGAGGTCATAAGCGGCAACCTGGTTCTCAAAGAACTGTGGTGATGAGTCACTTTGGGGGATTAGTCCCCCCCCCCCCATACACTCTAGAGCTTACTTCACGCTCTTCCTCCTCCAGGAGTGATTTAGGCCACATGCAACCGGTGGGATTCTAGTCGAGTCCACACGAGGTCTCTGGTTTGTTTTTAACCCCCCGCGGGTGCCCTCTTCTTCAGAGGGAGTGACCCAGATTTCTCCCATAACGCCAGCATGGGTTGCCTAGATCCAACCACCCCTTGCAGGGGGAGGACAAATTGGAGACAAATTGGGCCACTGCACAGAAGAAAAGGTCCCCCGGGCTTCTCTCCCGGATGAGTGTTTCCCGAGAGAGTGCATCTTCGGTCCGGGGCTTCGCCCCACCCGGAGGTGGTTTCCGCTCTCCCGGATGAGTTTTTCCCCCTCTCCCGGAGTGTTTCCCGGGAAGAGCGCTTCTCCGGTCCGGGGCTTCCCCCCGCCCGGATGTGGTGTTCTCTCCCGGACGAGTGTTTCCCGGAGAGCGCTTCCCTAGTCCAGGGCTCCACCTCTCCCGGACGTGGATTTTTCTCTCCACTCTCAGATTCTGTTTCCCGGGAGAGCGCATCTCTGGTCCGGGGCTTCGCCCTGCCCGGAGGTGGTTTCCCCTCTCCCGGATGAGTTTTTCCCCTCTCCCGGAGTGTTTCCTGGGAAGAGCGCTTCTCCGGTCCGAGGATTTCCCCGCCCGGAGGAGGTCTTCTCTCCCAGATGAAGCTACACTTTATTAATCAGGGGGAGGATATACAATTAGAAAAAGGCGAAGCCTCAAATGACTACATTTTATTGATAATAATAGCAAGTCGGGAGACAGCCTCTCCCGGTAGGCTAAGGACGTACATGGCTAGGAGACAACCTTCCCCGGTAGGCCTAGGGCGTGTACATAGCCAAGAGTCGGGCTCTCCCGAGAGCCCCTATCCTCCAATTTCCTCTTCCAGCTCCCGCCACAAGTCTCTGTACAAACTCCGGATCCTCTGGCTCGCCGCGTTCAACATGTCCTTCGGCCAATACTCATACCTGGCGGGAGGTCAAATTCGCACAGGAAAAACCTCCCAAACCTCTGAGGGAGGCTCGGGCAGCTCAGCGCAGTGGTTGCCAAAATTCGCCAAGTGCCAATCCGGCAACCACCTAAGTAGGGCTTGCCCCCCCCCCCCCCCCAGGGGCCCTCCGAAACGGGAGTCCCAGAGAAAGGAAGGTCCCTTACGCCCTCTCTCGGGACCCTTGTCCCAAACACCTGCTCATAACAAGACATCAACTTAGCAAAAATGACTTCATTTCATTTAAGTATCAATGATTTACAAGTTCTCGGGGTTCCCCCTACGGAACTAGCGGAGGCAAAAGTATCCTATGAACAAAAAATGCCCTAAACTATCCAGGGGGGACAGAAGGCTCATACTTGTTTGTCGTTGTCCACCCCCCCCCCCCCCCCCGGAGGAGGCTTTGTCTAGAGATCCCTCATCCCCCCTCGGGGGGCCCCTTGCCCTCGAAGGACCGATCACCCGGTCGTAGAAGACCCCGGCCAGCTCCTCCAGCAAACTCCAACGGGGCTCGTAAAAGCCACGGAGCCCCGCGGGACAAGATTCCTGATCTCCTGGGCCCCGATAGGCCACACTGCTTAAATATTTTGTAAGTTACTCTGCTGTGATATAAATATACTCCTGTGCTTGACTTATCCTGGGAAGTCAATGGCATGCATGTATGGGATCAGCTGTAGCAAGCTGGGTCCCCATGGGAGTAGTCGTTGTCCCCAAGGCGGGGGCACGACAAATTATGGTATCAGAGCAGCATGAGAACTTGACTGTAGGATGACACCTTTAGGAATTGGCTGCGCCAGGGAGGCATAATTGATCTAAAAACTATTTCTTTAAAAACTCTATTTTGGTAAAAATGAGTTTGTAGCTTCTAAAAATTTCGATTTCAAAGTTTTGTTGGTTTTCTAAAATTCAGTAAGGTAGCGAGAGCGCGTTTTATTTTCTCAGAGTGTCTTAAAGGTTTAGCTGGGGAATAGTGTAGAAAGAGTTGTCTAATGCTCTTGACAGCTTGTGATTCACTGTTGCTTTTGCAATGGTTAACTTGTGATATTATGGCTAGAAGCCTAAGTATTTTATGCATTAAAGTAGTCTGCATTAATTGCTGCACTGCTGTTTTAGTTGGCCTTAGCTAGTTAAATCTGTCCGGATTCTCTTCAGAGCCATCATGGTCGACACAAGGAGAAGATCCCGAAGTGGCGGAGAGGGCAGAGAACAGACTCCGCAAGAGGAAGATCCCATGGCAAGAGATCCTTTGTTTCAACAAGGATCCCAGAGTTCCAATCCTCCCCAGAGTGAGCAACCTAGTTTGCAGGAAATTCTCCTATCCATGGAGAAAAACCGTCAAGAAGCCCAGACCGCTCATACCCAACTGCTAGTCCAAATAGTTCAAAGAATGCCTACTGGAACCACAGAAGGAACTACTCTAGGTGCTAGACTGACAGACTTTCAGAAGACCCGTCCACCAACCTTCTCTAGTGCGACCGATCCCATGGTTGCAGACGATTGGTTAAGGGACATAGAAAGAAAACTAGACATGGTCCGATGTAGCGACTGAGAAAAGGTTCTGTTCGGATCCTATCAGTTAGCAGGAGCTGCAGCTGCATGATGGATGAATTACCAGGAGGCTCACTGTGACAAAGATAACATTTCTTGGACGGAATTTAAGGAACAATTTCAGAAATTTGACGTACCCACCGGTGTCATAGCTGCCAAACATCGGGAATTCCGCAATTTGATTCAAGGAAACTAGACGGTCACAGAATATCTACACCAGTTCACCCACCTAGCCCGGTATGCACCCGGAGACGTTGATACCGAGGAGAAGAAAATAGAACTCTTCGCAGAAGGACTTCAACATTACTTGCAGTACCAAATCGCCTCCCATGAGTTTACAGAATTTCAAACACTAGTGAACAGAGTTTTGAAGATAAAAGAGAAGAGTAATATGGGAGAAGAAAGCCGGAAGCGAATGATGCTCCAGCAAGCGCGGCCATAGACAAACCCAACCAGAGGGAGAGCCCCTATCGCCTCCAGTTTTCGACCATCATACCAGACTCCCAGACCAGCAATGACGTTGTGCCCTAACTGCAGAGGAAACCATCTCCAGAAGGATTGTCCTCATCCTTGTGTTTAGTGCTATCACTGTGGACAATATGGACATCGCCGAGATTGCTGTCCATGGATTCAACTCCCGATTTCCATCGCCAGGTCACAAGCGGGAACACAACCAATAGCATCCAGAGTATTGGCATCACCATCACAGAAGTTCAGAGGGACTCCACCAGGAAGAGGAGGAAGCATGGCCAACTGAGGAAGAGGAAGAGGTAGAGCACCACCTATAGTTCAAGGAGGAAGAATAAACTACACCTCCATCCAAGAAGCAAGAAATGCCACCGACATTCTTCTAGGTAGATTTCTGATCTAGTCTACATCTGCCTTAATATTGTTTGATCCTGGTGCTACAAATTCCTTCATGTCGAAAGCATTTACATCTGAGATTGAATGCATATAGCACCTTTAGAGTACCCCGTAATTATACAAACTCCAGGGGCTAGTTTATCTATCTACTCAATCTGCTCGAATGTAACCTTCAGTATAGAAGGGGTAGAATTCACAGCAAATCTGCTAGTTTTAGAACTGCAAGGTCTAGACATTATATTGGGCATGGATTGGTTGTACCAACATAAAGGTCTAGTAAACTGTGAAGAGAAAACCCTAAGCCTTGTCAGTAGCCAAGGGGAAAAAGTTCTATTTTATGCGGAAAGATCGTCGGCCAAGAAACCGCTAGGATCTGTTCAAGCACTGCGGAAGATATGCTTGGAACAAGTACCTATAGTACAGCTATATCCCGATGTGTTTCCAGAAGAACTTCTGTGAATGCCACTTGATAGGGACATAGAGTTCTCTATTGAGCTTAAACCGGGAGCAGCACCCATAGCGAAACGACCATACTGGATGCCAATCACTGATTTGGAAGAGCACAAGAGTCAATTGGAAGACTTGGAAAGCAAAGGATTCATCAGACTCAGTGCTTCACCATGGGGAGCCCCAGTATTATTCGTAAGAAAGAAGGACGGAACTCTATGAATGTGTGTAGATTGTCGAGCTCTGAATGAAGTTACCATAAAGAACAAGTATCCATTGCCAAGGATTGACGATTTGTTTGATCAACTTCGAGGGGCCAAGGTATTCTCCAAGATAGAATTGAAGTCTGGATACCATCAACTGAAGATCAAGAAAGAAGATATATCGAAGACTACTTTCACTACCAGATACGGGCTGTATGAGTTTACAGTAGTACCATTTGGCTTGACCAATGCCCCAGCAGCCTTCATGAATGTCATGAATAGCACATTTATGGATTTTCTTGACAAGTTGGTCATAGTGTTCATAGATGACATTCTGATATATTCCAGGAGTACAGAAGAGCATGAGCAACATCTACATCTAGTCTTGGAAAGACTACCGGAGAGGCAATTCTATGCTAAGTTTGATAAATGTGAGTTTTGGATGTCAAGGATTGCATTTCTTGGACATGTGTTATCAGCAGAAGGAATTTCAGTGGATTCAGCTAAGATTATCTCTATCAAGGAATGGAAACAGCCCACCTCAGTCCCAGAAATTAGAAGTTTCTTGGGATTGGCAGGTTACTATAGGAGATTCATCGAAGGATTCTCCCAAATTGCCAAACCTCTTACTAACCTGCTAAAGAAGGATATTGCATTTGAATGGACCACCAAGTGTGAAGAAAGTTTTCAGAAGCTAAAACAGTGTTTGACAACAACACCAGTCCTGACCTTGCCAGATAGCAAAGAAGACTTTGTAGTTTGCTATGATGCTTCGAAGCAAGGAATAGGCTGTGTGTTAATGCAGCAAGGTCGAGTAGTAGCTTACGCTTCACGCCAATTGAGGCCACATGAGGAACACTATCCAACTCATGACTTGGAATTAGCAGCAGTTGTACATGCCTTAAAGATATGGCGACATTACCTCATTGGAAATAAGTGTGAGATTTTTACAGATCATAAGAGCCTCAAGTATATCTTCACTCAGACAGAGCACAACATGCGTCAACAACGATGGTTAGAATTGATCAAAGACTATGATCTCAGCATCCAGTACCATCCAGGAAAGGCTAATGTAGTAGCAGATGCCCTAAGTAGAAAGATTTACAACCTACAAGAAACAGTCATGCTGAGAAACCCTTACCTACAACAAGAGTTGCAGAATCATCAAGTGGAAGTAGTACCACAAGGGATGGTAGCTACTCTAATAGTAAGGCCCCAACTTGAAGAACAGATAGGGAATGCCCAGAAGGAAGATGAGGAGATTTGCAAGATTAAGAGCCGAATCAAGTTAGGAAAGGCTCAAGGTTTTACCGAAGATGATCAAGGAATTGTGTGGTATCCGGGAAGGATCTGTGTTCCTCAAAGCGCATACCTTAAGGAAGTAATTCTCCATGAAGCGCATAAAACTCCGTATTCAATACACCCCGGTAATACTAAGATGTACCAGGATTTGAAAAATTGATTCTGGTGGGATAATATGAAGAGAGAGATCACAGAATATATTGCAAATTGTGATACATGCCAGCGAGTTAAAGCAGAGCACCAGAAGATAGCCGGAAAGCTACAACCTTTACCAATACCACTATGGAAATGGGAAGAAATCGGTATGGATTTCATTACAGGACCACCTAGAACTCAAGGAGGATATGACTCCATATGGGTTATTGTGGATAGTGGCCAAGGTAGCACACTTCATACCAGTCAAAAAGATCTATAACGGTAGCAAATTAGCAGAGTTCACTACCACAGAAACAAACATCCAGGACGGCACATCACAGACGGTTATGAACTGTTCAATGGAAAACCGTCTGCGAAGGCCTGTCGGGAGAATATGTTCAGTTATCACAGTCGGTTCTGATGTCAAAAACAACTGTGATAGTAAACCAAACAGTTCTGAACACAAAACTGTCTGTAATAGTCTACTTATCACAGAAGGTTCTAACCTAAAACCCGACTGTGATAGATACAATCGGTTCACAGCTGAGAATCGTCTGTGATAACTAGAATATCCCAGATGGTTCGGAACTCAGAACCGACTGTGATATATACAGTCGGTTGTGAACTAAGAACTGACTGTGATAGTGTAGTTATCACAGACGGTTCTGAGGTCTGAACCGACTGAAAAAGTACCGGCGCTTCGAATTCTCAACTGTGATCATTTCTGTCTCCGATCTTCGCGTGCGGCGCGGCGCCTAGGAGAACACGAAGCATCGCTTTGGAAGTTCTATAAATTGACAGTGGAAAAATTGTCATTTACTTTACAAGTTTTTATAATTCTCAGACTATTTGACTCCTTAGCTTCTCTTCGCCAATGGCATCCTCGATGGCATCGTCAGCCTCGCCCTCCCCGGTAAGAACTCTCAATCTTTTGGACTTACCCCTGTATTGTTAATCCCTGTTCAATACATTCTTGACCTGTTGATTTGCACAGGGAAGGGGAGCCATGGAAGACTCGGGCAAGGTGAAAGCCAAGCTGAGGGCCCTCCAGGAGGAGCACAAGCTCCTTACGGAGAAGCACACTCTGCTACGGCTTGACCTTGACGATCTCTTCCAGCGCATTCAGCGCATGAAGACGGATGGTGACAATGCTAGGGTGAGGACGATGCGTCTTCGCGAGGAGAAGAAAGCCGCGGATATGACCATTGCTGGCTGCGGTTTGACTATGAAGGATACCATCGCGAAGCTGAGGGAGGTCGCAGGACTTCTCGACGCGGTAGTAGTTGATCCTAAGAAGGACAACTTGTCGTTGGAGGAGTCCTGCGTCCTGGCTGCAAGTCAAACTGACTTTATTCTAGATGCAGCCAGGGCTAAGACCACTCCTTGACCTAGCATTCTGTATTTTTACTTTTTTTTGTAAATGATGAAAAAAATTATTGAAAACTTTTTTCTTATGTCAACTTTCCAATTTTTCAGCACATTCTTGGACTGCATGCTATCTTCCCTCTTTCTTTATCTTTCTTTAACTTTTGGCGAACATTCAACCATACAAAGGTATGTGCACTGTGTGCGATCAAGGAATGACTATCGTGATCTTTGGCTTGTGAGGGTAGTCCATCGCTGCCCTTCAAATAATATAGAAACAATATAGAAGTCGCAGGTCCCATGCAAATAATATAAAAAGAATATAGAAGTTGGGCTTATTTGGCTGGATGGCATTGTGGCATGCCAAACGCCTCGAGTTATATATCAACGTTCTTTGAATATCACAAACGGTTCTGAGGTAAAAAAGTGATAGTCACATTACAGACGGTTTTTATGTAAGGCCCGATTGTGATTGTCTCAACAGTGTCTGCCGCCTCGAATTCTCAACTTCTTTCAATATCACAGACGGTTTTTAACTCCAAACCGTCTGTAATATTAAAGCAGACGGTTTTGATCTCCCAACCGTCTGTGATAGTCCCAATAGTGCCTATGCATCGAATTCTCTACATGCAATTGTTGATAACCGCACATAATAACTGCGCAGATGAAGAGACTTATTTATTTACTTCAAATTTAATTTGCATCGAATTATGTAATCTGACACTTCAACTTCCTAAGTGGGCACTACTATTTTTCCGTGTTCCAGTTTATCTCCCGAGAAGTTATCATGACGGTATTGATCTTGAAAACAAATAGTGCGCTCCACTTCAAATTCTCAACAGTGTGTTGTGTCTTTTCCGTTTCTGATGTTTGTGTGGCGCACTAGCCTGGGAACACGAAGCGTCGACTTGGAAATTATTTTTCATTAATGATGAAAAAAATTAACTAAAAATTTGTTCTTATGTAAATTTTACAATTTTCCCGCACGTTCTTGGAGAAAGAGAAGTGGAGCAGTACGACTGGAAGCAAAACTCCAGGGAGGGAACAAGTATTTGTAGAAGTCAAACAGTTCAATATTCCAGGCATAGTAAAGACGGTTCGGACATCAAAACCGTCTGTAATAGTCATATTACAGACGGTTTGGACATGAGAACCGTATGTAATATTAAAGCAGACGGTTTGATATCCCAACCGTCTGTGATGGTCCCAACAGTACTCATGCATCGAATTCTCTACATGCAATTGTTGATAACCGCACATAATAACTGCGCAGATGAAGAGACTTAATTATTTACTTCAAATTTAATTTGCATCGAATTATGTAATCTGACTCTTCAACTTCCTTTGCCGTGTTACAGTTTATCTCCCGAGAAGTTATCATGAATTTATTGACCTTGAAAACCAGTAGTGCGCTTTTTAAAACTCGAGGCACCCGCGCATATGAACCGTCACCTTCTGGTTCTATAAATAGCGAGGCTCCTAAATCCCTATCTTTATTCCCTCGTCAACTCCCACCTTGATGAGGTTATTGAAATTGAGAGTGATGAGGAAGAGATAAGGAATGAACTCGATCATGATCTTCAGAAAGTAAGTCCTCTCTGAAACTCTAATGCAGATCTTTCTTTTATGACTTGATTACCTCGAAACAAATGCATTTCGAAATCCACAGGTGCCTGAGGAAATGCTCCCTCCAAAGAAGAGACTTAGAAATGATGAAAGATCCTCCAGTGGAGTTGTAGCAAAGACTCTAGAGGGTGCTGAGGCCTGTGTTGCCACATTGCCCCTTGCAACCCCTCCAGTTGCATGGACTCCACCTTTGGAGATCCACAACAATCCTTCCAATATCCCCTCTTCAACACCTTTGTATCATCAGCTTTTCTTGGATGATCAACTTTCTGGGGTAAGGCACACACTTCCACGTCCAAATCCACTCCAAAGCTTGGCAATCATCTTCACCCTCTCTGCTGGTTATTATGTCTTTCAAAACTAAACCATGCATGTGCAGGAGGAGAAAGTTGCCTTGTGCAGAACTCTCCAAAAAAAAAAGAGGCGCTGGAGAAGTGTTCTGAGGGGATGTCTTCTGCCATTCTGCACTTGGCAGAGTGCTATGAGTTTCAGCTTCATCTCTACCTTTGGAGATCCACAACAATCCTTCTAATGTCCCCTCTTCAACACCTTTGTTGTATCATCAGCTTTAATTTCTTGGATGATCCTATTGATGCCAAATGCACTCCTTTGCTGAGAGATGATGTAGATAGTCTTTGAGCCATTGGTAGTTCTCCTGGGGCGGCCAGTATAGATCCTACTGATGCCAATATGTCCCTAGGAGAACTTTGTAAATTACTTTCGGAACAGGTCGACGCTAATTTGGTCACTTGTATCCCTTATGTATGCAAAGATTATAAGAAATAAGAAATTTCTTTTCCTTATATATCTGGCTTTTCGATTGATTATGTAACTGATAATCACCAAATGATGTTCTGTGTGAAAATGTTAACAAGAAAAAACTGCTGCAATCAAGACGGTTTTTAACTCAAAACCGTCTCTGATAGTAACATTACAGACGGTTTTAATTTCAGGACCGACTGTAATAGTCTCAAAATTCTTTGAACATCCACAGACATATATATACAACAAATATGAAAAACAAGATAAAATCAAATAGTCTCAACGTTCATTTTTTTAAATACTAACATTGAAAATAAGATAGAACCAAATATGAAAAACAAGTGGAACAACTGACCACTAGTCGAACGGCTCGACTGCAAACAATCCAGGATATTATAGATGGTTCGGACCTTATCATCGTCTGTGATAGTAGAGCAGAGTGTTGATTTTATAATTATCACAGACGGTTCTGAGGTAAAAATCGACAGTGATAATCACAGACGGTTCTGAAGTAAAAATCTACTGTGATAGTAAAGCAGATGGTTTTGAGCTCAGAACCGTCTATGATATTGTAATTATCACAGGCGGTTCTTAATTAAAAATCGACTGTGATATTAAAGTGGACGGTTTTGAGCTCATAACCGTCTGTGATATTTCTATCATAGTTCTACACAAAATGCACTGATATTACTGATGGTTTAATAAAGTGAAACCCGTCAGTGATATTCTGTTCTTCAAAAATGCACCGATATTACCGACGGTATTATATAGAACCGTCTGTATTGAACCTGGTATAAAAGGTCTTTTGGCAGATGTTTTGAGCTAGTCGTACACTCTTGCTCGACGTACACTGTCCAGTTCGAAGAGATTTGGGGCAAGGAAGAGCGAAATCTCGAAAGGCCGGGGGAGCATTTGGGGGCAAAAATTTGAGGATCCAAGGTTGGTACTTGCTCTCAAGGCATACACATTACTTGATTTCATCATCAATATCGATCTCCATTGATTGATCAAATTAGAGTGAGAGGGAGGGGAAGCTACAGTAGCAAATCCTGGTTGTAACTCATTTTCGACCTGTACTGTAGCTATTTAATTGCTTTATGATGTGTGTTATCCACGCCCCCAACTAATTGCTTGCAGTTCAAGTAGTAGTTAACTATTTATACCGCAAACTCCGCATCAAACACTAGCTAGCTAGATTTATATAATATATTGCGTGTCGACCGTACATAGAGTATTATAATTAGCATGTGTATGAATTTGATTAATTGTAGATGGTCCGAGACTGGATGTATAATGACAACCGAGTGGGTGAGGAATACATGAAAGGTATTTTTGATTTCTAAAAGGTTGTTCAGCAAGACATGGCGAAGAAGGGTTTACCATATATGTACTGTCCTTGTGTGGACTGCCAGAATCTTAAGATGTTCACCAACTCATCTCAAATTTTCGCCCACTTGATCCGACATGGTTTCAAAAAGGGGTACACGTGTTGGGTCCACCATGGAGAAGAGCCAACTGCAAAAACAAGTGCCACTCAGGTTGAGGAACAGGACATGTCGAATCCGAACAATGACTTCGACGAGGATATGCCAGAGGATGACAATTTAGATGACATGTTGCGTGATGTGGAAGGAAATTACAGTGAAAGGGAGTTTGGCAATTTCAAGTGCTTGATTGAGGACTCAGAAAAGCCGTCGTTCCCTGGTTGCAAGTCGAAGTACACAAAGTTGGCCTCTGTGCTTGAACTGTTAAAATTGAAGGCAAGTAACAGCTGGACCAACAAGAGTTTTACGACACTGTTAGATCTTTTGGCGGACATGCTCCCGGAAGGAAACCAGTTGCCAAAAAACACCTACCAAGCGAAAAGGCTGTTGTGTCCTTTGGGAATGGAAGTAGAAAGGATACACGCATGCCCTAATGATTGCATCCTTTACCGTAACGACTATAAGGATATGCATGTTTGTCCGGTGTGCGGCGCATCCCGCTATAAGCGTAAGGACTGAACCGAAGATGGCGACTGCGCTGAGATAAAGCAAGGACCTCCTGCTAAGGTGTTGTGGTATTTGCCCGTCATTCCCCGCTTGCAGCGTTTGTTTGCAAACCGTAAAGAGGCAAAATTACTGCGTTGGCACTTGGAAGACCGGAAGAAGGATGGAAAGCTGTGTCCATCGGGTTACTCCGCAAATATGAAAAAGCTTGTGTCCATGGGCGATTTGAAATTGCTGGGTATGAAGTCTCATGATTGTCACGTGTTGATGACACAAATGCTTCCTGTTGCCATCCGGAGTATTCTGCCGCATAAGTCAGAGAGACGATCACGAGGCTGTGTTTTTTCTTCAATGCAATTTCTTGCAAGGTCATTGATCCCGATGGACTGGATTCTCTGCAGAGCGAGGTGGTTCGAACTCTCTGTCAGTTTGAGATGTATTTTCCTCCATCGTTTTTTGATATCATGGTCTATCTCATCGTCTACCTTGTCAGAGAAATCAAGATATGTGGACCCATGTTCCTACATTATATGTATCCATTCGAGAGGTACATGGGTGTACTTAAGGCCTACGTGAGGAATCGGTCCCGGCCCGAGGGTAGCATTGTCGAAGGTTATGCAGCGGAAGAGGTTGTTGAGTTCTGCGTTGATTACATGGCCGAGGTAGAAGCAATAGGAGTTCCTGTGTTTCGTCACGAGGGGAGGCTTGATGGTGTTGGCACTATTGGATGGAGAGCCATCAGTCCTGAGTTCAATATGTACTCGAAATCTCATTTTTGGGTCTTGCAACACATGACGGAGGTGTCTCCGTACATCGACGTGCACAAGGAGATGCTACGACAAGACAATCCTCGCCGATCCGAGGTTTGGATTACGGGAGAACAAAACAGTAAATTCAACGCATGGATGAAAGTGCGAATCACCGGAGAGTCCGCAAGTGACAACCTTAAATGGTTGGCAAAAGGGCCCACGTTTACTGTACAGACATGGCAGGGATACGACATCAATGGGTACACATTTTACACGAAAGCTCAAGATCGAAAGAGCACTGTGCAAAATAGTGGAGTGAGCGTAGAAGCTTTCCATGAGGAGTTCAGCGAGACAGGCCCAACAACGGTAGTATGTGGATTGAACTCGTACTATGGGTTCATTGAAGAAATTTGGGAGCTCGATTACGTACTATTCAAGATTCCCCTGTTTCGATGCCGATGGGTCCAAATCCCACAGGGTGTGAAGGTGGACAGTTACGGTTTCACTTCTGTGGATCTCGATTGAGTTGCTTATAAAGATGAGCCATTCATACTTGCAAAGCAAGCCATTCAGGTCATTTATGTCATTGTCCCGGCCAATAAGAAGTGGCACGTCGTCCTTCATGGAAAGAGAAGGATTGTTGGAGTTGAAAATGTCGTAGACGAGGAGGAATACAATCAATTTGATGAGATTCCTCCATTTGGAGATGGCGTACAGGTCGATACTGAAGACACTGACGAAACCAGTTACGTGAGTATGGATCAGAGGTTTGTCCTCAATGGAAAAATGGAGCACCTAACAACGCATCTTCACAAACCAAGAACTACGAGATCACCCCTTTGATTCTGGGGTGACGGAGGGATCATACCATTCGAGCCTTTTTTTCATGCTTTTCCCGGAGGTCTGGAGAAAGCAGCAATCAATAGGATTTCCCTAATCCTCCCTTTCGGAAAGGAAGAACGTGAAATAATAAAAAAATAGGAGTTAATATCATTCCAATTGCCATTACAAAAGTAATTAGCATTTTTGGCATTAAAAGAAATTTTGGACTCGTAATTAGTCCAAAAAATACTACTAATTCTGCAACAAAACCACTCATTCCTGGCAAGGCAAGAGAAGCCATTGAAAAGCTACTAAACATGGTAAAAATTTTGGGCATTGGGATTATACTTTAAAGGTAATCAACCGTACGTCCTTATCTTTCTGTTTCCATCGGTATAGTTTATATCTCCTGTAATTCTCGTCTTTGCAGGGCCGCGGTAACTGGAAAGTTGAGGATAACATGGCTGTGTATGTGGAAATTATCGGTCAAAGTCCCCATTTGTATGTAACATTAACTTGAGCATGCTCCACATTGTATGTTAAATTTATTTGAGCATGCTCCACATTGTAACCAATTTTTGGATCTACGTACACTGTAACCAATTTACAGAGCATTTGGACTACATTTGAAATATCTGAGTGTTCATTTAAAACAAGTTTTCGAGCATTCAGAGTTGAAGAGCTACAGATCAGTTTCAAGTTGTAAAACTTACGTTCAATAGAGAGATTATCACAGACGGTTATGAATTATCACAGACGGGTATGAATATAGAACCAACTGTGATATTCCCAACAGCGTCTCTGACGCTTCAAGTCTTAACATGCACGGTTGGTTCTCAAGTCCAAACCGTCTGTGATAATCTCAATCACAGTCGGTTCTCAACTCAAAACCGTCTATGATAATCTCTCACTATGTAGATTATCACAGACGGTTTTTATTTGAGAACCGACTGTGATAATATTATCACAGACGGTGATGAATGTAGAACCGACTGTGATATTCCCAACAGTGTCCGACGCTTCGAGTTCTTAACGTGCACCGTCGGTTCTCAAGTCCAAACCATCTGTGATAATCTCAGTCACAGTCGGTTCTCAACTCAAAACCGTCTGTTATAATCTCTCTGGACATTATCACTATGGAGATTATCACAGACGGTTCTGACGTGAGAACCGACTGTGATAATAATATCACAGACGGTTGTGAATGGTGGACTGATACCACCTAAAACGGAGTCTCGCAAGCGGACGAGGTCGCAGTAGTAGGCGAGTATGTCGTTCTCTCCCAAGGGACTACATGAGAGAAAAATATGCCTAACTAAATTTAAATCCGAAATGCAGAGGGAAGAAAATAGTCCAGCTCAATTTGCCTAATGCCGGATTCATACTTAAAGAACTTCATTGCTTCAGAATACACAAATAAAGAGTAATTCAGACTCAGTTCTCATTCATCTATGCAATCACAATAGTTACTAAAATGCAACACAAGCAGTTCATGAGGAGAAGCAGCAAAGTAGACAGCAAGTCAAAATCAAGCTCAAGCTGCAACTCAAATGCATTCAGCTCTTATTCCTATCAAGGGTCACAGTTCAACATCAGTAGAGACAGAAACAAAGTTCTAAATTGAGGACGAACAAGCATAAACAGAGACAGCAACAAGAACTATGACACAAGAGATTAGAACACACAACTAAAATGGATTTTTCTCAAGCATTAATTGATCATCCGCAGTCGAATTCTGTTTATATACATGCATCACAGGAAACACATCAGAGGGGGAAGGAGAATGAGATTAAGAGAGGGGAAAAATGTCACTGAATAGTTGCTGGAGTCGATGAAGCCATGGTCGTCATCGAAGCTACAGCAGCTCAGGATGAAGAAGAGGACGCAGGCTCCAACGGCGTCTGGGGCAGCTGGCGCCGAGATGAATGGAGGAGGGCGTAGCCGTAGGAGATCGGCGCATGGAGGTGAGGGCGCACTTGAAGGCGGCGCACGTACAGCAGCGGGGCGGCGACGCTGAAGGCCGGCGCAGATCCGTGGCGCTGGAGGCACGGCTCGGGACCGGAGGGCGGCTGAGGCGAGGCGGCGGCTCCGATGGAGATGGCGCGGCGCCGGTGGAGGACGAGAGAGGCGCGGGATCGGCCAGATCCAGCCGGATCTGGCGCGGTGGAGTATGGCGCGGAGGGAGGCCACGGCGCACGGGAACGGCCGGATCCGGCGTGCGGCGGCGTGCGGCTCGAGGGAGATGATGGTGTGGCGGCCCGATGTAGAGGAGATGCCGCCGGCTGGAGTGATGGAGTGCAGTAGAGGTGGATGTGGATTTGGAGGTTTTTGGAGTGGCTTTATGGTGGTGAAATGGGGAAGATGAAGACAAAAAAAAAAGGAAGAAGAAGGGGAGGAAGGGGAATGGAGCACCGCTGGCGTATGGCCTGGCCGCCGGCGGCGAGGTGGAGGGAGGTGTGGAAGAGTGGTTTGGGGAAGAAGAAGAACGAAGTAAAAAAATAAAAGCCGGGCTCAAAATGCCTCAGTGGCCGGCGGCTGGGTAAAATGGTGAATTTTGCACTTTTGCAGAAAAGCCCTCGAGGTTTTGGAGAATTAGAAATGTGACCTCGTGGCTAGGGTTTGGGATTTCAGGCCTCCGGAGACTCCGATTTCGGTGCGGTCAGTTCCTATGCGACCGCGGGAACGCGCACTTCCATCCAGAATCGACCGAAGGTCAGAATAAGTCGATGAGGCGCGACCGCTAGCCAGAAATCCATCCAATCGTCGCCGACCTGCGATAAAAATTGCAAAACGAGTAATCCGCTCGATTTGGCGACAAATCTGGAATAATCTAGACATATGCCGAGGTTAATGACTGATATGCGCAAAAGCATGGGGAAAATGTACACAAAAATGAGACAAATCAAGTAAATATCATGGACCGACTGTGATAATCTCTGCGCGGTACATAGTTCAAGGCGGGCTTTGTCCCGCTCATTTCTAGATTTCGCAACTGTTTGGCCTAGCTCTCTCCGCCCTCGCACCTTCCGTCGCGATCACCTCTATCGCCTCCCCACAGTCCGTCGCGATCTCCTCCACCTCCTCCTCTCCGTCCATCGCGATCACCTGCATCGCCTTTCCACCGTCAGGCGCGATCACCTCCATCGCCCTCCCGCCTTCCGACGCGATCACCTCCATCGCCTCCCCACTGTTTCTGTCATTCTTGGTTAATTATAAGTATATGGGTTTTGTTATAGAATTATTAGTTGCAGATTTACTTAAACTGTTCTCTCTTTCACTTATGTTAGGAACTGATATGTCTGGTGACGAAATGCACCACTCGGGGAATCAGAGTGACCTCGCTGGCGATGAGACGCCTGGGCCGGAGGTCGCCGCATCCGCCGTGACCCAGCCGCAGAAGAGAAAGGGGCGAGGCCGGATGACATGCACGCGTCTGGACAAGCGGGAAAAGCAGCACGTCCAGTTCGATGACAATGGTGTGCCGGAAGCTCCGGACAAACTTGTCGGTCAGTACCGCTCACTATGCGGCAAAGTGGCAAGGGAGAGGGTGCCCATCACCACCTTTGACTGGGGTCAAGTGCCCCCAGAGTGCAAGGATGCGCTGTGGGAAGAAATGCAGGCGGCGTTTCACATTCCCGAGGATCACCACTTCACCATCCGCCGGAGCACACTGATGTCAATAAACAAGGCGTGGAGGAACTTCAAGAGCCACCTTGTCAGGCTCTATGTGAAGGAGTCGAAGACCCCATTCGATGACTTCCCTTTCGTGACTCCCGAGGCATGGCAGCAGTTCGTCGAGATGAAGGCCAAGCCAGAGTTCCAGGAGCTTAGTGCGAAGGGCCAGGGTAACTAGGCCAAGAATACCCACCCACACAGACTAGGCAGTGGTGGGTATGTGGGGAAGAAGGTGTTGTGGAGGAAGCAGGACAAGGAGGCTTCCCAGTCTTCGGCCGGCAGTCCTTATGCGGGCATAACGGACGTGCGCGCCGGCAATTGGTGCCGAGCAAGATCGACGATGACCTCCTCCAGAAGCGTCTCTGTGAATAACCCTGCGGACAGGGAAGTGATCGACCGGCTGGTAAGATTGTCCGATCACGTACTATCCTCGTAACACGCATGCAATGGGTTGTATTGGTAAGTTCTCCTGTTGCAAGTGACGCTGAGTGCGCAGGCGGCATCCGGAGAGTTCAACCCGAGGAGGGACAGGGATATCCTCACACGGTGCTAGGAAACAAGGAGCATCCAGGCCGCGTGCGCGGCCTCGGTGCCACTGTCCCTTGGAGGCAAGGTTTCCCTGATGATGAGGAGGTGGCTAAGAGGAGAAAGAGATCCCACCAAGCCCGCGATGAACGGCTCAAGGAGGAGATGCGATCGGAGTTTGCTGTTCGGGACAAAGCACTCCTGCAGCAGTTGTCGGAGATGCGGTCCATGTATGAAGAGTTAAGAAAGGCGACCCAGGGCACCCCCCTTCTAGCAGCGGAAGTACCGACCCCCATTCTTGGCCACCGTAGTAGCTGCGCGTCTGCGCCGGGGTCTTCGCAAACGGAGCCCTCTCCAAAGTATCCGGTGGACTTTCTACAAGTAATAACCGTTTGTCTATATTAATTCATTCGAAAGTGAAAAGCGGTGAAATTCAATATGTTAATGCGCACTATTTGTAGGAACCCGCCTCCTGCAAGCTTATGGTGCTGGCCGGTCTCTTCCCGATCGAGGCTGGCCGTGGGATGGCGCAACCATGCACGGCGGGGGCCACAATCCACGGTGCCCCTCTATGTGAGGGTTTTGCACGGGTCCTGGTGGACAGTGTCTTTGACCATTGCAAGGGTTTTCCGTTGGAGAAACCGCCGAATGACGAGATTACCACTGTCGGGGATGCGGTGCACACGTTCGTGCAAGGGCCCAAGAAAGACATCGTCCTGGATGAGGTAATTCCCCCACCAATTTCATAATTCGTACTGTAATAATAGCCCTCAGAGTTAGTGTCCTAATACGTAGGTTCTTACATCACAGACATCACGGACCGACACACGGCCTACTAGCTAGCCGACCCCTCCAAGAAGCCAACCAACGGGTCCGATGACGAAGCTGACTCTGACTAGGAGGCAACCATTCAAGAAGCTGGCTAGTAGGGGAAAACCAAAGAAGAGCCCGGCGAAGGAGAGCGAGAAGAGTGCGCCAGCTCTCATGCCATTCGCTCTTGGGATGCCCATGGCCTCCGATACCGCAATTTTGAGCATGGGGTTAGCATGCCAAAGCCTACATGCGTGGTACATGAGGAGGACAAACCAGACCAGAACGCAGCGTCCGACGCACATCATGGTCAAGTACACCGTGGCAGAGTTCCATAACGATGTTGGACCTACCCGGTGACCTTCGAAGACCTGCACAATTTACTGAACAAAGATGCACTCAACTTGTCAATCCTACGGTCTTGGGTGCTGTAAGTATCCTACTATCCTACGCCTGTTCGTGCATATACGGATATGTGTCATTTATTAATTGGTTACTTCCGTGCAGCTGCATGACCAGCTATGCCAAATCTATGGGCATACCTATTGGTTTCTTGGACCCCTAGATGGTCGCCGAGGTGATGTTTAGGACGACGCAAACTTCGTTGTCGACTACATCAAAAGAGGGTTGCTTGCTCAGGTCGACAAGGAGTACATACTTGTACCCTACAACTAGAGGTGAGTGCTTTCATCAGTACTTCACCCGTAGATTAGTGTCTCCATGTGCACACCCCCAAACTTAGATTAAATTTTTAATTCTTTACGTGTAACATGTAGCTACCACTGGATCCTGCTGCTACTTATTCCAAAAAGGAACAAGGTGTTCTACCTTGATTCATTGCAGAGGAAAGGGTACTCGTATTGCGGCGCACGAGATGTATTCGAAAGGTGATGATATTCATGTGGACCTGTCTTGCATGCATCTAGATTTACTGTCCTCAAATTGTCAATTTCGACTATCCTCAAACTGTCAATTTTGACTATCTACAGGGCTTTCACGAACTACTTTGCCGAGGGAGGGCGACAACACGAGTGGCGAGCCGATAAGTTTCAGTGGTTACAATTTTTGGTACAAATTTCAACTGGCATCTGTTTTACTTTATAACGTGTCCCTAGCTAACTCTCGGTCTGTAAATTGGCAGTGCCATCAGCAGCCAGACAACAATACATGTGGGTTCTACGTGATGTGCCACATGTATGACCTGATTATCACCCCTCACCGCCCAGATTTCCCCGAGTTATACAATTGCTCCCCTTTGTATCGATTTGGCAGAATTTGCAACTTCATTGAGCTAATTTTTTCTGTACCAACTCTTGCTGTAGGGGGTCGACTTCCCTTCGGAAAGCTTTGACCCTCGGGAGATTGGTATTGTCCGAGGGATGCTCACTGAGTTTTTCCTTGCGGAGGTCATATCAACCAAGGGGAAGTTTAGGGACCCGCAAGGTTCGTATTAGTGCGGCCTTACATTTATTTGTACATCTAACACACTGACTTTAATTGTCGATTACATTTATTTGTTCAATCTCAATTGTACATATTTCTAAGTTCTGTACTGTATATATGAAATGCTATTGTACATGTTTCTAAGTTGTGTGCATGTATATATGAGACTGTATATATTTGAGTACTGTGCATGTATGAAATTCATGAACTGTATATATGAAATGCTATTTGTACAGACAGTTTTGATCTTACAAACCGTCTGAGATTATAACCGTCACCGATAATGACACTATCATAGATGGTTTTGACCTAAAAACCGTCTGTGATATCACACTATCACTATCACCGATGGTTTTGACCTCGGAACCGTCTGTGATATCACACTATCGCAGACGGTTCTGAGATTATAACACTATCACAGATGGTTTTGACCTAAAAACTATCTTTGATATCTCACTATTACAGATGGTTCTGAGATTATAAACTGTCTGTGATAAGGAAACAATCACAAACGGTTCCAAGATTACCACCGTCGCTGATAATGACAATATCGCAGATGGTTTTGACCTCAAAGCCGTCTGTGATACTCTAAATACACAGACGGTTCTGAAACAACCGTCTGTGATAAGGACGCTATCACAGATGGCTCCTAGGTCACAACCGTCTCTGATAATATAAGTATCACAGACGGTTTTGATCTCAGAACCGTCAGTAATAATGTGAGTATCACAGACGGTTCTGAGGTCATAACCGTCTCTAATAATTTGAGTATCATAGACGGTTTTGATCTCAGAACCGTCAGTAATCGTAGACGGTTCTGAGGTTATAACCGTCTATGATAATTTGAGTATCACAGACGGTTCTGAAGTTATAACCGTCTCTGATAATGTGATTATCGCAGACGGTTCTGATTTCATAACCGTCTGTGATAATGTGAGTATCCCAGATGGTTTTGACATCAGAACCGTCTGCGATACTCATATTATTGCTGACGGTTCTGAGATTAGTACCGTCTGTGGTAGTATGAGTATCTCAGACGGCTTTGATCAGACAGTTCTGATGTTATAACAGTATGTGTAGTATGAGTATCACAGACGGTTCTGATGTTATAACAGTCTGTGAAGGGATAGATCACAGACGGTTCAAAACCGTCAGTGATAGTACATGATTATCATTGACTCGAATATCACTGACGGGTAAGAACCGTCTGTGATGACTGTTTTGACCCGACTGTGATAATGAATTCTATAGTAGTGGTTATACATGCAAAGAATAGTAGTTTTGCATGGTATTCCAAAGAAGATTGTCTCAGATCGTGGAGCACAGTTTACATCCAAGTTTTGGGATAGACTTCATGAAACTCTAGGAACCCAGTTGAACTTCAGCACTGCATATCACCCTCAGACGGGAGGGCAGACAGAGAGAGTAAACGAAATTTTGGAAGATCTTCTAAGAGCTTGTATACTGGATTATGGAACATCATGGGACAAATGTTTACCATTTGTAGAGTTTACATACAATAACAGTTATCAAGCTAGTATACAGAAGGCACCATTTGAAGCTTTATATGGACGAAAATGCAGAACCCCATTGCATTGGAATGAGCCAGGAGAACGAAGAGTCATAGGACTAGAGATAGTAGAAGAAGCAGAGGCTCATGTCAAACTCATTAGAGAAAGATTGAAGACAGCACAGTCACGACAAAAGAGTTATGCAGACAATCAACGGAGAGAATTATCATTTGAACTAGGAGATTTTGTTTATCTCAAGGTCACGCCATTCAAGGGATTGCTGAGATTCCAAGTGAAGGGAAAGATATCTCCAAGGTATATTGGACCATTTAAGATAATCAAGAGGAAAGGGGAAGTATCATATAAACTGGAATTACCCTCAGGATTAGTAGGAGTGCATGATGTGTTTCATGTCTCCCAACTCCGGAAGTGCTTAAAAGAGCCTACTGACCATATAAAAACACAAGATTTATCACTGTAGAAGAATCTTACGTACCTTGAGCACCCAATAAAAATCCTAGCTACTGATGAACGTCAGCTCAGAAGAAAGAAGATCAAAGCTATGTAAAGCTCAATGGGGAAATCATTCAAAACAAGAAGCCACTTGGGAGAAGGAAGAGGATCTTCAGCAAGCCTATCCTTATCTTTTCTTGTCTTAGGTAAATCTCAGGGCGAGATTTCTTTAAGGAGGGTAGATCTGTAACACCCTGGGTTTGGGGTGAAAATTCTTTTCCTAAAAAGCCATGAATGCATATGTCTCTCCAAGATCAGCCAAATCAGCCCAGACTTATTCTATCCTAGACCCCGAAAATCTCAAAATCTTTCTGTGAATCCAAATCAAGATCTGACTTTCCAGATATGACCTACTATCTATCCTAAGTATAAAAGTCTTCAGAAGCTAGATTCAATTCCATCTCTAACTCCCAGAGTTATTAACGCCTTTCTGTTTTCGAAAACAGAATTAAATTTAATTACCCTAAATATTCTGAGTTTTAGAATTCAGATTTCACCAAATATTGACCTAATCTAGACCAGATTATTCTTGGATTATGATCAAGGGTATGCCAATACCTTAATCCAAAAAGTTGGTAGCCAGATTCTATCATCTAAGCCCTTTTCACAAATCAGTCCAAGAAGTATCATAGATCAGTCCTTTTACAGATTTTCCAGAAGCCTGAAAAAGCTAAATGTTTCAAATCAACTCCAAATTCAAATATGTTTTAGGGAACACCTCCCAAATGTTATTCAATAAAAATTCTCCTTTTGTCAGAACATCAAAATCTCACCCTAAGTCTCAGGATTCTAGTTTCGACAAAATCCAGATTATTAGTACCCTAATTACCCTGTTTTCGTTTTATCCGAAAACTATTCAAATGATATGAATTTCATCAAATACCCTTGCCAAAATATTTGTTGAATAAAGTTTGCCAGAATTGTGAAGTTCAAATTTTCCCTAATCCTCCAAATCTCAGGATTTACAGATCAGTCCAAAATCAAAATTCAGAAATTACAAATCAGCCCAGTCTGCTGTTTCGACCAGGGCTCAGCCTTTCGACTAGCAGCCGCCAGCCCGCCTTCGACCAGAGCTGTGTCATTTTCGACCGCGACCAGGTGCGCCGTTCCACCGTGCTTGCTCGTCGCCGGCCAAGCACCGCCCTAACCTGTGCTCGTACTCGGTTGTGTTTGCATGTGTGCACGTGTCCGCGCTAGGATCGTCGCCGTGGCAGCACCGATGATCAGCGCAACAGTAGCGCGCGCGCCAGCGGGAGAGTTTGAATCCGCACGCATGCGCGTCTCGTTGCCGGACCAGCTTGTCACCTCTGCCTTGCACCGACCAGGAACAAGTTCCAAAGTGTTGACTAACGTAGCTGCAGAGCCGCCTGCCCGCCATCTCATCATTGCCGCCGTTGCTTCAACCAGAAGCTTCACTGGCACAAGTTCCACAGCCTCCAGCATAGCAAGCTTCGTCTTGTGCCTATAAATTGTAGCCCCAGATCAGCCTCGTCTCCATTACTGCACTCCAGAACTTCCTTAGCCATTAAATCCACTTTTCCTCGCTTTCTTCTTCTTCTCCGGCGAGCCGCCGAGGAGGAGAACGAAGCCAGAGAAATCCACATCACCAAACTTCAAATTGACTTCACTGGTATATTCCTAGTACCCACCTTCTCGTACCATAGCAAACAATTTGTCTCCGGTGAATCCAATCACCGGCGATCACCGTAATTGGCATATTGCCCTGTTCCAACAATTAAGCTCACTGTAGCCCAAATTAGCCCTCCTATTAGTAGAACTTTATGATCAGCAGTTCAATATTAACAAGCTTGTGCATTTAGATTTCAAAATTGAGCTTGTGTTGGATTTTCCCCTCTTTCCGCGCGCCCCCGGTGACCGACTCACATCGCCAGGCCGCATCACCGTTCCTCCGGCCGAATTGACCTTGTCAAAAGCTTCACCTCGCCTCCCTACTGCTCTCATAGTGAACAATTGATCTTTAAAGCAGTGTATCGATTTTGCCCAATTTTGGTGCCTTCTCCGGCCATGACATCTAATTGCTTGCCGGCGTCGCCTCAGGCCAATTCCCTTCAGCCACACCATCTGCAGCGACCTAGGAACTCAACCGCGCCCTCAATTTCGGGTTTAAATCACTCCAGTGCCTTGTCACCATTGAAGCCGTCTTCTCCTCCGGCGCAGTTCGCCGCCGTTCGCCATCATTCAACCCCAAGTCAAGTCCACTACACCAGATAGTGTATTTTAGCCCTAGTTAGCTTCAGTAACCCCAGGTTTCGACAGCGCAGCGCCAAATCGCGATTTAGGTATTTTACCCTTCGTTGCTGTGCCGCCAGTGTGCCGCCTGGTCGCCACGGGCCACCACCGTCGTCGACACCTTGTCCAGTGCTTTTGCCTTGACCTCCTGAGAATAATCCTCCACTACCCCGATTGTTAGTTCTGCACAAAATCACCAAATATTGCTATGTCAAAGAGTTGTCCAGTACCTGTGTCTTGCCGTGTTGCCACCGCACTTCCTCGTCGCCGTTCGGCCATCTCAACTCCTGAAACCATCACCAATGAGTCCCTGTTGCTTTCTCCTACCTCCCAGACATAATTGGCGAAACAATCAAGGCCTAAATCAGACAAAGCATCAAAACCCTAGTTTTTGGCAATGCTCTGACATCCAGTTCACTGTGTCCAGGGATGTCTTTCAAAATCTTTATCTTTCTGGACTTTCCTGTAAAATCCACTTTGTCAAATAACTACCTTACCACATTATGCACCAAATGCTTGAACCAGAACCCATTTTGCCTACTGAAAATCTCCAGAACCATGCCAATGCCATTCCTTGACAATGCCAGCCTGTATCATCTCAATGTCAGCCAGTGGCATTAGCCCAAATTGACCACTTCTGGTTATGCAAATTGAAAACAACTTTGTCTACCAAGTTTGTAGAACCATTTTCTACATTTCTTTCAACTGTCACATCTTGAGATAAGCCCTCTAGCTTTCTCTGAAGCTATGCCAGGCCGTGACCTGTAACACCCCGAGTTAGGGGTGAAAACTTCCTTTTCATCAATAGCATGCATGCATGCATGTATCTGTAGTAATAGCTAGATCAGTATCTATCTCAAGCCCTAAAATCTCCAAAATCTATCCTGTGACCTCAAATCAAGATCAGATTGTTCAGATGTGATCTATCAGTTACTCTGAACTTAAAAGCCTTCAGAACCCAGATCCAATTCTATCTCTAACTCCCAGAATTATCAACTCCATTCTGTTTTCGAAAACAGAAATACCTTATATTACCTAAATACCCTAAGTTTCAGAAATCCAGATTTAATCCGAATCTTGACCAAGTTCAGACCAGACTATTCCTGGAATATGATCATGGGTATGTCAATACCTTAATCTAAAAAGTTGACAGCCAGATTTCATCATCTAGACTCTTTTCACAAATCAGTCCAAGAGTTATCGCAAATTAGTCCTTATCTGATATCTGAAAACCCAAAAAGGCTAAAATCTCCAGATTAACTTCAAACTCAAAATCTCTTCGGTAAATCTTCTCAAAATGCTATTTGCCACAAGTTTCTCTTCTGTGCAGATATCAAAATCGAACCCTAAATGCCAGAATTCGAAATCGACAAAACTCAAATTCTACTTTACCCTAATTTACCCTATTTTCAGTTTGTATCAAAAACTATTCAAATGTGTCAAATCTTATCAACCATCTTTGCCAAATACCTTGTTAAATATAATCTACCAGATTAGTGAAATCAATTTCAGTCTAAACCTTCCAGAATTCAGATTTGCATTTCAGTCCAAAACTCAAAGAATTGAAACTGCAGTTCAGTCCATTTTCGACCAGGACAGCAGCAAGCATTCGACCAGGCCGTTTACTGTGCGCACGACCAGGGCTCGCCGTGGTTTCCTTGCGCCGTGCACGCTCGCCGCCGGCCAAGCTTCGCCGCACTTGTGACCGTGCATGCCAGTGCGCACGTGTCCTCGCTCCAGCCAGTGCCGTGGCAAGGTTGCTGCTACGTCGACGACCAGTGCCTGCTCCCGCGCGCGATCAACGGCTTTTGTCAGCAATTCATCGCCACGTCGCTTCGCCGCGCCTGTATTTGTCGCCACCGCTTGCTACAAGCTTTGCCAGGTCCCGATGAGGCTACACTGTGATCAGCTACAGACTTGTTGCCGTCGCAATCACCGCTCCTTGCTGTTTCTTCGCCGCTATTGCTCCTGCACGCAACCAGTCAAGTCACCGGCTGCCAATCTCTTCATTGTTCCCTCTTCGCAAGCGTTGCCTGCCTATTTAAGCATCCCTGTGCTCAGCAGCTCCCTCAAACCTCACTGGAAATCATCCAAGTCTCAGATTTTCGGTCTTAGTCTTCTTCTCCGGCGAGACCAGCTCAAGGCCTCACGGTGACAGCCTCAACCGCAGCCTCAACCACCAAATTGACAGCACTAGTAAGTTTCCCTCGCCACTCTCATCGTGCTGTACCATCTAATTGGATTACCTGGCACCTTATCGCCGATGATCGCCAGAATTGCTAAATGCCCTGTTCCGGCAATGCAGCCCGATTCAATTCGAATTAGCTTTCGTTTCTGTAAACAAAATTGATCAGTGAGTTATTTAAAGCAAGCCTATAAGCTTAGAATTCTCAATTAAGCAAGAATCGAAGCTTTTCCCTAAACCAAGCTTCACCAGAAACCGGCGATCGTCGCCAGACTTCTCCAGTGATCCTCCGGCCAATCTAATTGTACCAGAAGCTTCCTTATACCTCCTAGATGCTCTCCAAGCAAGGAATTAAGTTCTTTTGGCCTGTAGCAGAAACCCCCAATTGGCAGTGCTTCTTCTCCGGCACCGATCACCGGAAAAGTGTTCCCGGCCGTTTCAGCCCAAATCACCTTGTCTTTTAGATGTGCCTTAGCCTCCTGAGCATTTTTGTCTTCTAGCCCGACACCTAAATCAGCCTAGATCAAAAGATATAGCTTTGCCAAGTTTTTGTCCAGAACTGCTCCAGTGCAGCCAGTTCATCTCAGTTCATCATCAAATTTCTTGCTTTCCAGCCATTTCTTGCCCTAGATCCTGTTGACTTAATTGTTCCTGTTATCCTAGCCTACCTCCTAGACAAAGTGGTGCATCATTTGGAGCTCCAGATCAAAAGTTATGCTAAGCCCTAGTTTTTGGCATTGTCAGCTCTATGCCAAAGCTTGTCAGCCAGTGGCATTGGCCTTGTTTACCCACTTCTGGTTGTGTAATTTGAAATCCACTTTGTCCACTGAATTTGTAGAGTTGTGATATACATTTTCTTCTACTACCACAACTCGAGATAAGCACCCTAGCTTTTCTTAAAGCTATGTCCAAGCCTTGATCCGAATGTCGATCTGTTGACATTCGCTGTTTTGATTAAACCAGCCACAAAATTGTTATCCCTATTGTAATCCTGAAACCCTAAGATTATCTAATCACCATCCTTAGCCCAAATTCCTTGAAACCCTAGAATCTCGACTCAGTTCAGTTTGCAGTTCAAATTATCTCCAGTATAGTTCAATCATTCTTGTTGAGCATTTCTGCATATAAGTCATAAAACATTTTAAATATTATAAGTAATTATTGTGTGATTGTTTGTCGTCGAGCAGATTCAGAAGCTAACTTTGAAGATTTTGCTGTTGACCCGTCATCGACTGCTGTATTTTACGACGCGGAAGGCAAGTCATATCCTTGGTCATCTTGAACCTATATTTTAAATGTTGCTATAATGTAACCTTGAATATAGGCAATATTGCATGTGAAAGATTGAGAATGGTTGATTTATGAATTAGCAGTACTAGACTGGTTATTTGTGAAATGTGAAATAAACAAGTTTTGAGCCATGAACTATTATATGTATCTATATACTTATATTCATGAAATAAAACCCTAGTCGTGACCGGATGGCTGTAGCACTGGAGGTGCTAGACTGCAAAGGAATGCGGGCACTGAAGGTGCAGGGTTGTGGATGGTCTGGTCACTGGCATATAAGGACTAGAACCTTGTGTTGTGCGTCTAGTGGCATGAACAACGTGCTAACCGCAAGCCTGGTATGGGACAGGCCTGAACAAGTAATTATGTGGATCGCACATGAAACCCCTGCATGAGATGTGTAGTGATGCACGATAAACACGGAGCGCGGCTCCCACACATATCACTGAAGGTTATCAAGCACGCTGACCCAGTAATGAGAATAAGCAAAGGGGTGGAGGTTTGGATACAACCTGCCACAACTGTGTCTCGCTGAGAGCCACAGGGTCGGGGGTGAATTGTGAGTAAAACATAACAAAAGTTCTTGTTATTTCCACCTTGCCGCTCACAGTATTAAGTGAGTCAGGGGTCCAATCATTTTGTTATGATAGGAAAGGTTTGAAAGTGGAATATCTTGCGGGTAAATTGGTACCTCTCTGCAGAGTTAAAAACGTATTCGAATACTCCGAGCTCCCGGGTTTATAGGAGTCTGCTGCGGTGGATTAAATCCACGGGGTGTGACACAAGTACTATTTTCTAAATAAAATATGTTTAATCAAGATTACCCAAATGACATGTGTTGTCATGATAAGGAGTGCTGCCGTGGGCTGTCGTGTGTCGACGTGTCGCGGTAGTGCTATAATCTAGTGAACATGAATGATGATGTTATATTATGAAAAGTGATGCCATAAGATGAGATGAGAAAGGAAAAGATTATTTTACAAATATCCATAATTCTTGACTAGTCTAGGTTCATATCATCACTACTATATGTATCTACTCTTACCTATGACTTGCTGAGTACGTAAGTGCTCACCCTTGCAACATTCAACTCAATAGATGGAGCCTACCTTGATCAAGATGATGGCATGGAGTACTTCGTGGATCCAGAAGGAGGAGAATCAGTTCCGCCAGAGCCCTGAAGTGTGTTGTTCTGCCGTCAACTTCTTTTGTGGGAGGGTCACCTATCTTCTGCTGCGTAGTTAAATATTTTGCTAAACCCTGAATGCCTTGTAGGCATTGTAATCCTTTATGTAATATTAAGGCCAGCAGGCCACACTGCTTAATATTTTGTGAGTACTTTGTTGCAATGTAATATACTCCTGTGTTTGACTCATCTTGGGAAGTCAAAGGTTTGTGAGAATGGGACTAGCTGCAGCGAGCTAGGTCTCTACAGGAGTAGTCGTTGTCCCAATTTCGGGGCGCGACATGACCCGAATGTCGATCTGCTGACATTCATCTTTTTGAACAAACCAGCCGTAAACCCTATGTCAATATTGATGCCTTGAGACTTTACTAACCTCCAGTACTCAATCTTAGCCCAAACTCCTTGAAACCCTAGAATCTCGACTCAGTTCAGCTTGCAATCTCGATCAGCCCCAACATCATTTAGCTTTTCTCTTTAAAGCATATCTGCGTATAGATCATAAAACATTTTAATATAGTTAGTAATCATTTTGTGTAAATTTGTTGTTGAGTAGATCCAGAAGCAGAGTTCGAGGACTTTGCTATCGACCCAACACCAACTGCTGACTTTTACGACGCAGAAGGCAAGTCATAGTCTTGAACATCTTGAATCTATATTTTATGAGTTGCTATGATATGACCTTGAATATAAATAGTATTGCATGTGAAAGAATGGTTGAATTATGAATTGGCAGTACTAGGCTGGATGCTTGTGAAATGTGAAATGATCAAATAGTGAGCCATGAACTATTATATATGTACTATATATATATATATATATATATATATATATATATATATATATATATATATATATATATATATATATATATATATATATATATGTATTCATGAAATAAAACCCCTAGCCATGACCAGGGTTTTGGTATGGAATGGTGGTAGCACTGGATGTGCGTGGCTGTGGATGGTCTGGTCACTGACATATAAGGACTAGAACCTTGTGTTGTGCATCTAGTGGCATGAAAATGTACTAACCGCAAGCCTGGTATGGGACATGCCTGAACAAGTAATTATGTGAATCTCACATGAAACCCCTGCATGAGATGGGAAGTGATGCACTATTTTACATGGAGTGAGGCTCCTACACATATCACAGGATGTGATTGCACGCTGACCCAGTAATGGGAAGAGGCTTCGGGGTGGTGGGGAGTACCCACCACAACTGTGGTTTGCGTGAAACCACAGGGTCAGGGGTGAATTGTGAGTGAAACATAACAAAAGTTCTTGTTATCTCCACCTTGCCACTCACAGTATACAGTGAGGAAGGGTCTAATCATATTGATAGGATGGGCATGAAAGTGGAATATCTTGCGGGTAAATTGGTACCTCTCTGCAGAGTTAAAAACGTATTCGAATACTCCAAGCTCTTGGGTTTATAGGAGTCTGCTGCGGTGGATTAAATCCACGGGGTGTGGCACAAGTATGTTTTCTAAATAAAATTTGATAAGTCAAGATTACCCAAATGACATGTGTTGTCATGATAAGGGGTGCTGCCGTGGGCTGTCGTGTGTCCATATATCGCGGTAGTGCTATAAATAGTGGAACATGAATAGAGATGCTATGTTATGAAAGTGCTGCCATGAGATATAAAGGAAAAGACTATTTTACAAACATCCACACTTCTTTGCTAGCATAGTTTCATAACATCACTACTATATGTATCTATTCTTACCCATGACTTGCTGAGTACGTAAGTACTCACCCTTGCAACCTACAATCCAGTAGATGGAGCGTTCCATGATCAAGAAGAAGGCGTGGAGAACTTCTTGGATCCAGAAGGAGGAGAGCCAGTTCCGCCAGAACCTTGATGTGTTGTTCTGCCGTCAACTTCTTACTGTGGGAGGGTCACCTATCTCCATTGTGTAGTTGGTTTTATTTTGCTTTAGCTAGACCATGTATGCCGCAAAGGCATTGTAATCTCTTTATGTTGTATTAAGGCCAGAGACCACACTGCTTAAATATTTTGTAAGTTACCCTGCTGTGATATAAATATACTCCTGTGCTTGACTTATCCTAGGAAGCCAATGGCATGCATGTATGGGATCGGTTGTAGCGAGCTGGGTCCCCACGGGAGTAGTCGTTGTCCCCAAGGCGGGGGCGCGACAAATTATGGTATCAGAGCAGCATGAGAACTTGACTGTAGGACGACACCTTTAGGAATTGGCTGTGCCAGGGAGGCGTAATTGATCTAAAAACTATTTCTTTAAAAACTCTATTTTGGTAAAAATGAGTTTGTACTTCTAAAAATTTTGATTTCAAAGTTCTGTTGGTTTTCTAAAATTCGGTAAGGTAGCGAGAGCGCGTTTTATTTTCTCAGAGTGTGTTAAAGGTTTAGCTGGGGAATAGTGTAGAAAGAGCTGGCTAATGCTCTTGACAGCTTGTGATTCGCTGTTGCTTTTGCAATGGTTAACTTGTGATATTATGGCTAGCTAGAAGCCTAAGTAGTTTATGCATTAAAGTAGTCTGCATTAAAATCGCCTCTACTATTGGTTCTCTTACTGCTAGTGATCGGCACAATAGAAGAAACGTAGCACAACTCTATCGGTTGCAAACCGTTAGTAAAATACCTACATTTCCAACGTTCACTAATCGCGAATGATAATTTCTTCTATCGGCTTAGTGAACTCAACCGATAGTGATGTTAGATTTCTTGTAACGGTTCTACACTGGAAACGGATAGTACTGTATAGTTTTTTCTATCGGTTAGGTACTCGACACGGTTAGTACTGGAAACTTTCTTCTATCGGTTGTAGGATATGAACCAATAGTATTACAAACGATCATTAACAGATACAGCAATACAGAGATACACACATTGGACAGATTGAATCTAATTATTCAGAGATTGAATTTATTCACAAATATACTAATACAAAGATACACACATGCATTGGACAGATTGAATCTAATTATTCACATATTGAGTTTATTCACAAATACACCAATACAAGTACACACATATACCAATTAACACATGCAATGTATATTACACAAGTAATTTACGATCGATGGTTGATAGCCACTTCATCCATCACATATTGAGCCCAAATTTGTCGCAGCTCCTTCAACTGAGGCAGCTCGTATTGGTCTTTCAACATGGCGCTTTGCATGCTTGTATGAAGTTAGGAACGTACATCACATCCAATGTTCGACTTTGAGTTAGGAAAAATGCTTACGTTACGGAATTGAGATAATTGCATATGCAAAGACATAAACCCACATTAACTCGAAAGAACTAATTAAGCATAAATTAAAAGACTCATCATGAGTTGTTCCATCCGTATAATTAATTACCTCATATTCTTTCCAAGAAATTGTTGTGCCCTTCGACGCGTCATGCCTCCCTCCAGCAATAACATAATTTTTGAAAGCCCTATATTTAATTTAGCATTGCCGGTTAATATGTTATCATTAATTAGCTAGTCAAAGCAAAATTTAAATCAGCTGTGTTACTTATGCATCTATGTGCCACGTAAGGGTGAAAACATGCGCTACCTTGTCGCTCATCGAATCGAGGTAATAGACCTCATTCACCCATGGGCAAATGATGATGAGGACCCAGTGGCCCCTACATTGTATATAAAAGCGAACCGTTTCATGTATATGTTAGGCATAACATAACATACAAGAATGAGTTAAATTAGTAGGAAATGCACTAACCTTTGGTGGTACGGCACAAGAATGAACTCCCGGTCCTACTGCGCCAGTAGTGCCCTTGATATGTATTCCTCCGCATGTGCTTGGTCATGCTCTAGCATCGTGAGGCTTATTTTTTCTGGGTTGAGGAAACCCACCCTGTCACATGCCCTCATCGACGCCAGCCTATACATGCACCTGGATGCAAAGTAGACATTAGTAAGTAGTGCATACAAAGTGATTAGATTTATGAAATGAACTGCGACAACATGTAGGATCAACAAACTCACAGGACTCCAGTCCGTATGATGGACATATCAAGCTCCTGCCAGTTGAAGAGGTCGAACAAATCCTCGTGGGCCACCGATATGCTCCCAGTCGCACGGTGAAAATGACCTGGCCTGAGTGAACTAAGAAGTTGATGTGGCGCCTAGATCGGGTCAGGTACCACTCGTGGAGACTTCTGGTTGTCTGATCCATATTGCGTAGAAGGTACTCCGACACGAGTGGGAACCCGTTCTTGAACGTACCCGGCTGGCTTTTTTCGCCTTGCCTTTGACCTTGCCTTTGGCCTTGCTCTTGCCTTTGGCCGGGGAGCGAGTGTATACCTTTGAAGGTTGCGGCGCAGTGCCGCCGGCCTCATTTGATGGCGAAGGGGCTTTCCGAGGAGGCGTGCATCCTTTGGGTGGGTTTGAGGTCGTCGGAGGAGGCATGGGAGCCGAAGGAGCTCGGTCATGCGTTGTGCTGGGGTTGGGGTCCTCGTGAAGTGTGCTGGCATCCATCGTCCACTTTAAGTTACGAAAGCGTAAGTTAGATTTTGCAAATTGAGTATATTAACTGAGTTGTAAGCTAGAATGGGTAGGGTTTACCTCCTGTAGTCTAACACCCTTCTTGGGCCACTATATGTACGAGCCCAATGCCTCATCAATTGTCCGCATTTCGTCCGTTGGGACGGGCAACGGAAAAGTGTTGTAGCCTGGGAGAGCCATGTACACCTGTACCTTTGCAAACTCAGGCTTTAGAGGTACACAGTGGATCCGGACATCCTCCCAAGACTGATATACGATCCCGTGTGCAACCACTACAGGGTCGTCGCCTATGTTGATCAATAGGCTACAGCTCTCCGGCTTCTGCAATTTGCAACAATTATAACAGGTTAGCGAAATAGTTCTAACGTAACGGGAGTGGCATCAACCAAACTGCATATATAGCTCAAGAGTTGCAATACCTCAATCAGGTCCACCGGATCCACGTGAACCTTCGAGTCTCAACTACTCGGCCTACCAGCGTCGACCTCGGCAGCTGGATCTAAACCCTTGGACTTCACAATTCGGCTGAGGCATTCATACTTCTCATTCAGTTTGTCCGCGAATTGTGCAGTCACATCTGACTATATCTTCTCAGACAGCTCCGATTCCCTTTCCTTCCAGCTGCGAGCCTTCTTCGGCTTTTGCCCGGGCTCCGAGAAGCCTTCCTTCCATGGCACCACACCCCCCACGATTCGCGTCCGCCCTGGATGCTCCTTGTTCCCTAGAGCCCGGGTTAGCATGTCTTCTCCCTATGGGGAGTGAACAATCCCTAGGTCGCCTCCTTCGAGCAAGAGATCTGTTACATTCAAAGCTCTACATTGTGAGGGAAAAATATATACAAACTTATGCACACACGAGTGATCATAGTTTTTTCTACCACACTCTATGATTCCAACCAGGAAGTTAGCCAACTTACGATTCGCTGCACGACCTCGACGTCCCTGGGGTTTGGGAACTCCACAGTCCCCGTGGATGACACAGTCCCTCTGGCCAGCCACCAGCGCTTGCATCGCGGATCACGGATCTCGGAAAGTGGCAGGTCAGGGGAGTCAACGAAATTCGACGCCTCGTCTTCAGCCTTCTTCCACTGCTCCTCCTTCCCTGCATAGCCGCAAGAGCCGAGTCGGTGCGGGTGGTCGATTCTCCTCTGGATTGCCTTGTTCTTCTCGCTAAGGGACTTCGTACCAGAAACAAGAAAATTAATGTATTGTTGGTTACTCCATACAACGGTGTAATCAAGCAAAGGAAGCATACATACCTTGAACACAGGGGTCCCCTTCTGTTGGGTGAATTGCTCCCATACCTCCTCCGTTATGAAGGGGTACTTCTCGCATGGAGATTTGCCTTTAGCGAGGAAGGTACTGACGAGGATGCCCTTGAAGGTTTTCCACGTGTTGTTCATGTCCTTCAAGCAAGCTGTCTTGGGACCATCGTCGGGGATGTTCCACTTGGTCTGTTTCAAATGGTGCATATAACCAGGACTTACTTAATCTCCGGGATAAACCAAGGGAATGTAATTACTCAAGAGTTCAGAGATTTTGATTAATTTTACCTTCACTTCAGCCCACAGTCTATCCCTCTCGTTCTTCCCGATCGGTCTCCCGAACTAGTTGAACTCACATGAAAGATCCGCGTGTTTGACCAAACGGCACAACATCGTCGCACCTCGCACCTTCCTCTTGCACTGGGATGAAGCAGCGTCATTTACGTTGGCCCTCCTCGAATTACTACTATCAGACGAGGAATATGCCGACATGACTTTACCTAAAATTTCATGAACAAACCATCAATTGATATGAAGAAAGGTACATGACAAAGTTCATAACTAAAATGGAATGGCAATGATGAACCACCTCTTTTTGTTAAATGTCAAATTTTCATTCAAAAGTCCAAAAATCATCAATTCCTATCAACATGGTCTTCAAAATGTATTTAAAAGGTTTTTAGAGGCTTTCGACTATCTTGTTTTTTCACCAAATCAGTTTCGAGTGCTAATCAAAATCTATTTGAATTTTGCCAAAACTTGTTTTACAAAAGTCCTAGATATTATTACCCCGAAGAAGTTCGAAATTGAAAACTTTCTCAAAAGAGTTTCAATTTGAAACTTATGGGTGTTTGAATCTCACCGGAAAAGTTTCTTTGACCCAAAAACATTTGGCTCTTTCACAAAGCCATACTTGCATAGATTGGATAATAGAAATTTTTTTTAGAACATGCAGTAGAACTGCATATTTTCATTGAAAGAGAAAGGGGTATACTGGGTTAAAGTTCATACAACAAAAACTCCCAGCATGCTACAGAGTACCTAAGAAAAATAAGAAAGAGCCACTACTTTTTACACAAAATTGGATAATAGATAAGATTAGCAGTGCAAACTATGTTAGTCTCTCTGCAGGAGGGGCCATGAATGCACCACTGTAATGAGCAACACTATGCATAATTTTTCTTTATGCAAAACCCATACAATCGATGGTGCAGTTCAGAAGTAGATAGGTTTTAGATCAAGCATCAATGGTAGGATTGAGCCTGGGGAATTACTGATCATTGTTTTGCAAGTTTTTTTATAAGTTTTTATACGCATCAATGTCTTATTAGCTCATCACAAACTAAACAAGTCAATCTTTAACATTCAGGCAAATCTCTTAAGACTCTAAGCAAATCTAATGTCATAGCCAAGAAAAATAAAGAATTTTTTAGGAAATTTAAATGAACCAAAATTTCAGATGAAAATTAGAAAATGGGAAATAATTAACAAAAAATTCAGACTTCTCATGGTTTTGTGGCTGTTTAGGGTCTTGTTCTATCGGTTCAAAATAAGAAACCGATATAGGGATCGTGCACTCAAAGATATGATTTTCCTATCGGTTCGACAATTAAAACCGATAGTGGACGACTATGTAATGAAATATTCTTAGTGATGTTCATCAAGTCTGTAATTCTCATATTTATCAAGTTTGTAATTCATGCACTTTTCATCTAGTTTTATATTTGGTATATATTGAATCACATATGAACAGTTCGATATCAATTTAAGAAATTGACGCGAGCAACAAGATCAATTCTAATCGGGTTGGTCAAGAACACTTACTGTTCGTGGAGTGGCCTACGATGGCGCGATGCAGTGGCCGGCGGCGGTGGAGAACCCAAATGCGAGCGACAATGGTGGTGCAGGAGCGAAAAAGGGAACGTCGGGGAGGCTAGGGTTTTCCCCGCGTGAGTACACACTTATTTGGAAATGTATTCGATTGGACTGGAGGGAAAATCCCGTGGGTTTAACCTATTATAGAGGTCTGTACTATCGGTTAAAAATAAGAAACCGATATAAGACACTAAGGTTCCTATCGGTTTGACAACTAAAACTGATAGTAAAATAAAATTGCAGTTAGGGTTTGGAGTACTGTCATTGTGTTTCACTATCGGTAAATATTAATTAACCGATATCAGAGTATTGATATTCCTATCGGTTAAAATTAAGTAACTGATATCAGATATTAAAATTCCTATCGGTTTGTTAATATAAACCGATAGTAAATTATTCATGGAAGATAAAAGAATCATGCATAAACAACACAATGGCAGTCTAGTACTATCGGTTGGAAAAAAGAAACCGATATAAGTCATCAATTACCTATCGGTTTGGCAATTAAAACCGATAGTACAATACAATGGCACTAGTACTTAGGGTTTTTCCTAAGAACAGTTACATGTGTGTTTCAGTAAATCATTTTGCACTTGTAAAGACACTTGAAAATCCATGCAATTGACTTCCAATAATTTTGAAATAAATTAACAGTAAAGACTAATCATGGAACATAAAAAATCATGCATATAGAAACTTTCTTCGAATAGCCAATCAAGATGGAGATATGAAAATGACAAATCAGCCAAAAACCAAAAGGAATCTGAACTTTATAGTTTTCATATTGATTTGTGAAAAGAATCAATTATTGCTCAAATCAAGTCCAATTGAAATGAAAATTTGTAGAAATGATTCTCAATACCTCACGTATGTTTTCCCAAAGAAGTTTTGAAAAATGATTTGACAATGAATAGGCACATGAATGGGTGCATAACCACAGTAATCACAATTTTCGCAACATGATCAGTATTTATATTAATTCTTCAATTAAAGCTCCAAGTAATATACGTCACTTACATATTGCAAATTAGTCAAGAATGGTTATCCACTCATAATCCTTCTTCGTGGTCGTCTCGCAGGTAACTTGTTTCATCAATATCTTCGGTAGGGACAGATTGAAGAATTCCATCTAAAAATGGAGGTAGTTCGTCAAACTAATTATACTCTTCTTCATCCACAACGCCTTCGACTCCAACAATACGTCTCTTACTGTGAAGGACAATGTGCAACTTTGGATTGGCTAGGTCAACGATGTAGAACACCTGTGTGGCTTTCTCAACAAGTATAAATGGATCATCTTGGTGTGCGACTCTATTGAGATCGACGAGAGTAAACCCATAATTGTCGACTTTAACACCTTGAGGGATTTTGACCCATTGGCATCGAAATAAAGGAATCTTAAGTAATACGTAATTGACCTCTCATATTTTCTCAATAACACCGTAATATGAGTTGAGTGCCCTTACTGCTCTAGCATCCTCTGAAATAGCAAGTAGTGTCACTCCACTACATTGCATAGTACTCTTCTCTGGCTTCGAAGGATTCTGTTTTCGTAACATTTCCTTATGCTCGTGTATGTATGGCTCCACCCCCGTCATGTGCGGTAAGACCCAAAAATAGGCTTTTGCATACAGATCACTAGAGGGGACGACTGCTTTAAATCGAATCGTTCCAATGTCCTGAAGCCTGCCCTCATGCCGGGACGTAGGAACGCCAATTGGGTCAACCCCAGCCATATAGTTGGTGCAAAATTCGATCACCTCCTCGGCGGCATAACCTTCAATGATACTGCACTCAGACTGATGTCGATTCCTTACATATCCCTTCAAGATACCCATAAATCTCTCAAATGGATACATGTAGCGCAGGAACATGGGTCCACAAAACTTAATTTCTCTGACAAGGTGAACAATTAGATGGACCATAACACCAAAAAAAGATTGAGGGAAATAGATCTCCAGTTGACAAAGAGTTGTAGTCACATCGCGTTGCAAATCATCTAGTCCATCCAGGTCAATTACCTGCAAGGACACAGTTGCAGCAAATATTCAGATCCAAAAAATCTGGCAAGTTCCATGAATGGAGCAAATTAACTTGCTAGGAATACACACTTACCTTGCCAGATATTGTGTTGAAGAAATAACATAGCTTTGTAATTGTCTATCTTTGACTGGGAGAACGCCTCTGATAGCAATGGGAAGCATTTGTGACATTAGTACATGACAATCATGGGACTTCATACAAACCAGTTTCAAGTCCTTCATGGACACAAGTTTTTTCAAGTTCGCAGAATACCCGCATGGAACTTTGACACCTATGGCCTAATTGATAATGTTTCATGCATGCATGCCCTGAGTCATTAATTATTTATTTCAATTTGTCAATTTTGTGAAATAATTGTAGATGGACAGAGAATATTGGATGTATGGAATAAAACGTACTACTGTTGAGTATTTGGAGGGTGTGAATGGGTTTATTAAATTTGTTGAGCAAGAAAAGGCGAAGAAAGGACAGAAAGATATGCATTGTCCTTGTATAGATTGTATGAACTTAAAGAGATTCGGCAACTCTAATCAGATTAGGAGTCATTTGATTCATCATGGTTTTAACACACGCTATACCCGTTGGATATGGCATGGTGAAGATCTTGAGGAAACGAGCACCGCTACCACTACTCAGCAGGACCCGGAAGTGGATCGCAGTAATGATGATCATAGAACATTGTTAATGTTAATTCGGATGTGCATGTAGATGACGACAATTTAGATGAAATGTTACGTGATGTAGAAGAAGATTACAGGGAAAATGATTTTGGTAAATTCGAGAAATTAATTATTGATTCTGAGAAGCCTTTGTTCCCCGGATGTGCAAAATTTACAAAGTTGTCTTCTGTGTTGAGATTATATAACTTGAAGGCAAGCAACTGTTGGAGTGATAAGAGTTTCACGGCGCTATTAGATCTTTTAGCGGACATGCTTCCAGAGGGAAATGAGTTGCCAAGATCGGTTTACCAGGCCAAAGAACTATTGTGTCCGTTGGGAATGGAAATCGAAAGAATACATGCATGCCCAAATGATTGTGTTCAGTACCGTAACAAGTATGAGGATTTTCATGTTTGTCCAAGATGCGGTGCATCGTGGTATAAGCATGGGGACTGAATTTATCACAATGGATGTGATGAGGTAAAGAAAGGGCCTTCGGCCAAAATTGTGTGGTATTTGCCTGTGATTCCTAGATTGAAACGGCTGTTTGCAAATCCAAAAGATGCGAAGTACTTGCGTTGGCATGTTGAAAGTCAGAAATAAGACGGAAAACTAAGACATCCAGCTGATTCTATTCAATGGAGAAACATTAACAGAACATTCGATGAGTTTGGCGGCGAAGTGAGGAATATAAGGTTTGGGTTGAGTACGGATGGTATGAATCCACACAGAAATATGAGAAGTCGGCATAGCACTTGGCTGGTTCTTTTATGCATCTACAATCTTCCTCCTTGGTTATGTATGAAGCACAAGTACATCATGATGTCTTCACTAATTTCAGGACCCAGACAACCCGGGAATGATATTGACGTGTTTCTATCACCGTTAGTCGAGGACTTACATAAATTGTGGAGTGAAGGGGTGCGGGTGTGGGATGCACATAAGCGAGAGAATTTCATGTTGTGAGCTATGATATTTTGCACCATAAATGATTTCCCGGCCTACGAAAATTTGTCGGAGTATAGTACGAAAGGAGGCAAGACTTGTCCTATTTGCCTGGATGAAACTGAAAGCATGTGGTTACCAAACTGCAGAAAAATAGGATACATGGGTCACCGCAGATTCCTTCCGATGCATCACGCCTACCGTAAGAAGAGGAAGTCATTTAATGGGAAGCCTGAGAAAGGATCAGCCCCAGTGTTTGTGACTGGTAAGGAGCTTTACTTGTGCTGAAGGACATCAAAGTTGAGTTCGGTAAATGTTCTAAACCTCCAGGAAAAAATGTTTGGAAGAAGAGATCGATTCTTTGGGATCTGCCATATTAGGAGCACTTACAAGTTCGACATTGCATTGATGTCATGCACATAGAGAAAAATGTTTGTGACAATTTGATTGGTTTGTTGTTGAACATTCCGGGAAAGACGAAAGATGGCATCAACGTTCGCCGTGACATGCTCGAAATGGGCATAAGGACTGAGCTTGCACCGTTGGAGAAGGGAAAGCTTACATACCTCCCCCGGCCTGCTATACTTTGTCAAAAAGAGAAAAAATAGAACTCTGTCAGTGCAACTGGCGGCTTTCCTACGCGAGAAATCTGACGTTTTCGCGTGGAAGCCCTCGGACATGCTGGGCGTCGCCTGGGGGGTCATTGAGCATAAGCTCGCGGTGACCCCCGGTCACCCCCTCGTCAAACAAAAGCTGAGGAAGATCTCCCTCGAACGCCAAGAGGCAATCAAGGGGGATATCACCTGACTCTGAGAAGCGGGGTTCATTCGGGAGGTCCTGCACCCCGAGTGGCTTGCGAACCCCGTCCTCGTGAAGAAGTCAAATGGCAGGTGGCGGATGTGCGTGGACTTCACCGACCTTAACCGCGCCTGCCCCAAGGACAACTTCCCACTCCCGCGGATTGACCAACTGGTCGACTCCACCGTGGGGTGCGAGTTGATGAGCTTCCTGGACGCCTACTCAGGCTACCATCAAGTCCAGATGGCGGAAGGGGACGAGGAAAAGACAAGTTTCATAACTCCCCTTGGAACCTTCTACTACATCCACATGCCCTTCGGGCGGAAGAATGCGGGGGCGACATTCCAGCGCCTCATGACGCTGGTCTTCAAAGACCAAGTCGGCCGCAACGTTGAAGTCTACGTAGATGACGCGGTCGTCAAAAGTTCCCGTGCAGCCGCCCACGTCAATGACCTAGCGGAGACCTTCCGCAACCTCCGCGCGTATGGGCTGAAGCTCAACCCGGAGAAGTGCGCCTTCGGCGTGCGTGGGGGGAAGCTCCTGGGTTTCCTCGTGTCCCAACAGGGCATAGAGGCAAATCCCGAAAAGATCCGGGCATTCCTGGACATGCCCCCGCCGCGCTCCATCAAAGATGTCCAGCGGCTCACCGGCAGCTTAGCCGTGCTGAGCCGCTTCGTCTCGCGGTCGGGGGAACGAGGCCTCCAATTCTTCAAGATCCTCCGGGGGCTCAAGGGGTTCCGTTGGACCCCCGAGGCCTAAGAGGCATTCGACGACCTCAAGAAGTACCTCACGAGCCCTCCAATGCTCGTGAGTCCGTCTCCAAGACTTGGTACACGGAGATGGAGAAGATCTGGTACGCCCTCCTGATGGCATCCCGGAAGCTTCACCACTACTTCCTGGGACACCCCATCACTACCCCGTCGTCCCTCCCCCTGGGGGAGGTGCTGCGGAAAAAAGAGGCCACCTGCCGGATTGGGAAGTGGGGGGCCGAGTTCACCCCCTTCTCCCTGTCCCTCACATGCCGCTCCACCATCAAGTCACAGGTCCTCGCCGACTTCGTCGCGGAGTGGACTCCTGCCTTCGAGCCCGGGGACGAAGACCTCCCCACGCCGCCCCGACGCAGTGACCATTGGACACTCATGTTCGACAGGTCGTTGTGTCTTGCCTGGGCTGGTGCGGGAATAGTCCTCCGGAGCCCCGAGGGGAAGGAACTCGAGTACGCGGCGCGGCTCGAGTTCCCCGCAACCAACAACGTCGCCGAATACGAGGCTTTGCTCCTCGGGTTGCGCCTTGCGCACTCCCTGGGGATCCGGCGCCTCCTAGTGAAGGGAGATTCTCAGCTCGTAGTTTGCCAAATGGACAAGTCTTACCTGTGCCATGACGCAAACTTGAGTCTTTATTTGCAGGAGGTGCGAAAGATGGAGAGGCACTTCAACGGCCTCGAAGCCTGGCATATCCCGCGAAGGGACAATGACTGGGCCGACGCCTTGGCCTGGGCAGCAGGCACCCGGAAATCGCTCCCCAAGGAGGCCTTCCTAGAAATCATCACGAAGCCCTCGGTGGCCTCCCCGGACACGGGCGACGAGCCTCGCGTCCCGGAGGTCGCCGAGATCACCCGGACTCCGTCATGGATGGACCCCCTCGTCTCCTTCATCAAGGGGGAGGGGGACCCTCCTAACGAGACCGAGGCTAAGCGCCTCCGGGCCAAAGCCCGGGCATACCTCCTGCTGGAGGGGAGGCTCTACAAGCAGGGGGCTTCCGCCCTCCTGCGTTGCCTCCCACGGCCGGAGGGACTCCAACTTCTCGAAGACATCCACGCGGGGAGTTGTGTCTCTCACCTAGCCCCGCGTGCCATCGCGGCCAAGGCTCTCCGGCAGGGCTTCTATTGGCCCACGGTCATGCGCGACGCGTGAGACCTTGTCTTCGCGTGCGAGGCTTGCCAGAAATGGCCATGGGTTCGAACCTCCCCCTGTAGCGCTGCAGACTATCCCCATCACTTGGCCCTTTGTGCGCTGGGGGATGGACCTCCTAGGGCCTTTCCCCCCAGCGCCCGGAGGATACAAGTATGCGGTGGTCGCGGTCGACTACTTTACAAAGTGGGTAGAGGCGGAACCCTTGGCCAGCATCATGTCCCGGGCCGTCCAGCGGTTTTTCTGGAAAAACATCGTTTGTCTTTTTGGTGTTCCCCGGGAGATCACTGTTGATAACGGGACCCAATTCAACTCTGCTTATTTCCGGGAATTCTGTGAAGGCCTGGGACTCGTCATCCACTTCACCTCAGTGGCCCATCCCCAGAGCAATGGGGCTGTCGAGAGGGTCAATGGCGTAATCCTACAGGGGTTGCGCCGGCGACTCAAACAGGCCGCTTCTAAGCGGGGTGCATGGGTAGAGGAGCTCCCTAGCATCCTCTGCTCTATGCGCACGACCCCGAGCCGGGCGACGGGACGTAGTCCCTTCTCCCTAGTCTACGGGGCCGAGGCAGTCCTCCCCCCGAAGATTGGCTTCTGGTCGCTGGGAGTCGAACTCCTAGACGGAGCTACGACCGCAGCGTACCAAGCCAACGAGGCCAATCAGCGGCTGGAGATCGACCTCGTGGAGGAGGAATGCGACCAAGCGCTCCTCCGCCATGCCATCTACGAGCGCGAGATGGCGCGCGCATACAACCAGCGCGTGCGCGAGAAGGCCTTCCGCCTGGGGGACCTTGTCCTCAAGCGCGTCACAGACCCCCAAGCCCAGGGTAAGCTCTCCCCCAAATGGGAGGGCCCCTACAGGATCTCCGCGGTCCTGGGCTCGGGGGCTTACAATCTCTCCAACCTCCAAGTGCAGGAGCTGAAGCACACGTGGAACTTGCGTTTACTTCGCAAGTTTTACATCTAGCCTACGCAGGTCCATCCCCTCCCCCGGAGCGATCACGCCGGAGGGGGAGGGGGGACATTGTAATCACCCTTCCCTCCCCTTTCGCGGCTGCGCGGGGGGAGGCGTTGTATTTCATTTCGTTATCAATACAACTGGATTTTTCTCTTCAACTGTCTCATTCCAGGTTCTTCATATTACCGCCCCTAACGGCAATGCCCTCCCCGCGAGGATGACCTCCCCGCGAGGACGCCCTCCCCGCGAGGATGCCCTCCCCGTGAGGAAGTGGGCTCAGACCCAGCAAGTCCCTTGTCGTGGTATTGCAAATACCCCGGCAGGTTTTGTGAACGATCCTAGCGAAGAAAACGCGATGCGGGCTGACCGGGTGACCGGTCCTCCCCCGCCGGACAAACACAAGAATTGACACGAGGATTTATACAGGTTCGGGTCCTGGTGGGGGCCCTAGTCCTGTCGGCGTGCTCCCGACCGGAGTCGGCTGGGGAGGCTCTCGGGGGAGAGGCTTCCGGAGCACACCTGTGAGTTTTGGCTACTTAACAACAATGAATCACTCGTCTTACAACAGGGGGTACAAGGGCTATTTATAGCCCCAAAAAGAAGCAAAAAAGACTAAACTACCCCGGACGCTACCGTCGGATTGAGGGGTAGCAACGTCCTTCTCCCGGTCAAGCGCCTTGGATGCTTGACAGGTGGTCGCTGATTCCCGAGGCGCTCCTCGCGTGACCTGCACATGATCAACAACCAGAGACTTTACCTTTTAGAAGGGCGATGAGGCCCGGGACATGCACTGGAGGCCAGATCCCCGGGCCAAAGGCGGCGCCCGGGACCGGCACCGGAGGCCAGGTCCCGGGAGCCAAAAGGCAGCGCCCGGGGCAGGCACCGGAGGCCACGTCCCCGGGCAAATGGCGGCGCCCGAGACCGGCACCGGAAGCCAGGTCCTGGGAGCAAAAAGGTGGCGCCCGGGACCGGCACCGGAGGCCCGGTCCCGGGAGCCAAAAGGCGGCGCCCGGGGTAGGCATCGGAGGCCACGTCCCAGGGCAAACGGCGGCACCCAGGACCGGCACCGGAGGCCAGGTCCCGGGAGCCAAAAGGCGGCGCCCGGGGCAGGCACCGGAGGCCACATCCTTGGGCGAATGGCGGCGCCCGGGGCAGGCACCGGAGGCCACGTCCCCAGGCGAATGTGACGCAACTTACTTGGACTTAGTCTCGAGGAGATTTCCCCCAACATCCCTCCTGAAGGGCGGCTTACGATCAGCCCTCGTGGACTGAGGGTGTAAGCGGCAACCCAGTCCCCAGGGACCGCTGAAAGGGATCTAGGATATCGACTAGAGGGGGATGAATAGGAGATTTTAACAAATTATCAATAAGACAAACAATTTAGAGATAATGAGAGCAAATAAACAACACAAGATGAACAAAGTACAATTTCAACACAAGGATATATCCCGTGGTCTCGGTGATTTGCCGATCACCCCTAATCCACGTTGAGGGAAACTCAAATCTCTAACCGCTCCTCTATCTAGTCAACCTTCTCTCGAGAAATGACCTAGATCTTGAGCCGGATTAGTGTGATGAGTTATCCAAACCTCGATTTCACTAAGGATGCACTTTACCGCTCCGGCAAGGCGTGCTCAACCCTTTCACAAGACGTTTTGAGGCTTCTTCACAATCTTCCTTGAAGAGCTCTCCAAAACCTTTCTCCTAGCCGTCTAGGAGCCGGCAAACTCCAAGAGTAACAAGCCGGTGATGATCACTTAGCCTTCTTCTAGTGCCACGAGGTTGATTTAATTATCTAGATGCAATGCACTAGAAGATCTCAAATGCACACTCTCACAAATTCGAGAATTTGAACCCTAGAGTGTGTGAAATGTACTAAAGCTCTCAAGGGTGATGACAATGCTCAAATTATGCCAAGAGTTCTGAACAGGGCCGTGCATGGGAGTATATATACCTCCCACAATAAATATAGCCGTTACAAGCCGTTGTGAGAAAAAGATCACCTGGCGGTCAGACCGCAGGTACAAGCTCGGTCAGACCGCCGCAATTGCAACAGCATTAAATAGGCGCAATAAATGCTCAACTGCCCTTGTCAGGCACATACACGGTCAGACCGGAGCCTATTTCGGTCAGACCGTCAAACTGTCCAGAGACGACATAGTTTCTAGACACCTTATACGGTCAGGCCGAAAAATACGGACAGACCGGCCATACGGTCAGACCGTCAAAGCTCAAAAACAACAGAAGGATAGGTCATGAAGTTCTAGGAGACTGACCTAGGTTTTAACTACGGACAAACCGACCTTATAAAGGTACATACTATACTAAGACATAATGTCGGTCAGTCCGAGATCCTATTCGGTCAGTCCGTGAGTTCGGTCAGACCGACTGAGACAGTGCTGAGCAGCATTGAGCTGAAACAAGCATTTTCAAAGTATATGACCTTCTAGTATGCAATGCAAGTTGATTTTATGATTTGTGGCACATAGATGAAGTATTTTGTGATACACCACATGCTCCTCTTAATAGTACGGCAACTATCCTAAAATCCGGTCAAAATTCTTCTCTAATCACCTTAGACCGGTAAAAATGGAAAAGACCTTATTTCGTACCTTTTCCCTTTTGATCAATGCCCTTTCTTCATCAAGAGGCTCTTTCTTCGCCTTTCACTAACCTGTCTTTTAAGTCTCTTCTGGACACAACTAGGCACGTAACGTTAGTGTAGCATTTGTAGTTGTCATTAATTATTAAAACACTCTTTAGGGGCCTAGAAGCTACAACCGCGGTAATGAGTCACTTTGGGAGACTAGTCCCCTACCCAAATACTCAGACTCGTCATCGGGCACATCCTCCTCCGGGAGTCGATAGTCTCCCCAGCGGGACGGATTTCTTGGATATTCTTCTCCGGAGACCTTATTCCCGGCTCCCCATTCTCACGGCGACTGGACGATTGTCTCCTGGAAGGTTTATCACCGGAAATCTCATTAGGCTTTCTTGGATATTTCTTTCCCGAAGATCTTATTCCTGGCTCCCCGTTCTCACGGCGACCGGACGATTGTCTCCTGGAAAGCTCACCTCCGGAAATTTCGTCGGGTTTTCTCGGATGTTTCTTCCCCCGAGACCTTATTCCCGGCTCCTCGTTCTCACGGCGACCGGACGATTGTCTCCCGGAAGGTTTTTCCCCGGAAACCTCGTTTTCAAATTTTTTAACTTAAAAAAATTCTTATGCTACAGGTCTTCATCGTCACCCCGGGGGGCTTTGTCACTCCCACAGCGCGCGGAGCTGTCCTCCGGCCCGCTGTGGGCGGGGGGGGGGGGGGGGGGGGGATATGGAACCCCCGGGTGTCGTCCAGACCATCCACGAGCAAACTTAGCTCATTCTTATCAAAAGAAGTCGTCCAGACCATCCAAGAAAAATATCAAGAGAAGATTCTCAAAGCAACAAGAAGCAAACACAGCTTTATTAATCATTCAACCGGAGGACATCTTCCCCCTCCGGTGGGCATCGAAAACGGTACAATCCTGGTTATAATCCGGAAATTCTCTAAGCCCTAAGGCTCCTAGGTCTAATAGTCCCGGAGACCCTTCGCTAGCTCCCGGGCCAGGTCCCCGTACAATGCGCGTACGCGGCGCTGAGCTTCCCGGAGCACATCCTCGGGCCTATACTCGTAGCCCGCCGGTGGAAGTATCCGAAGAGGGGGGATCATTCGGGACCCTGGATGCGGAGGGGATAATTCGGCGCGATGATTGTTGAAATTATCCAAGTGCCACTCCGGGTGCCATCTCAATCGGATCGGCTCCCGGACGGCGTCCCCGCTGCGCTTCCTAGAGATGAGACTTAGCAAGATCAAAGCGGCTTGGGCTTCCCCCGGGGGGCACCTGCCGGGGCTTAGAGGCCTCGCCCCCGGGGAACCTCTTCCGGACCTTCGCCCAGGAGTAACCTCCTGGGAATCCTGGTAGCAATGTATTCATTCAAGACTTAGAAAAATTTTCAATTCCATTGCATTTCAAAATGACTTTTTACAAGTGTCCGGGGCTTCTTCTAAGAAGCTACCGGGAACAAAATCCTAAGAAAGCAAAAAGGGTCCTATCTAAGACTTGGGGGGAGGCTCATACTTTATCATTGGTGTCCTCCCCCCGAGGGGCTTCCGCCGGGGTCGGGGCCGGGGCATCCGCTGTCGGAGGCGCCGGTGCCGGGACCCTCACCCGGACGATCTGATCGTAGAAGCCCCTGGCGAGTTGCTCCACCTCCCGACGTGAGGGCTCGAAGAACTCGGGGAAGCTCCGGGGGATGCTGCCCCCGATCGCCCGGGCGCCCACCCCCCGTGCTCCACGAGGCCGGCTGCGGCCGCAGCCACGGGGATTGCCCGGCCTCGTGCCCGGGCATCTGCGGCCTCCGGGATCACAGAGACCTGTGCGTTAAGAAAACGCATAGCCTCCGCAAGGGTGGCTGGGGGCACCTCCGAGCTTCTCCCGGAGCCTAGGTTCACGGCAAGGCTCTCGAGGGCCGAGCGGACGGAGCGACCCGCGTCCATCACCGCCCGGACACTCGAGCCCTCGAGCTCCCGGAAGGCCTCCTCCTTCGCCTTGGCCTCCTGCCAGAGGCGGCCGTTGACGGCCTCGGAGACGTGGACTTGGGCCCGGACCCGGGCCAGCTCCTGGAGGGCTTCGTCCGGCTGCCCCAGGTAGGTGGCGGCCCTCTCCTCCGCATCCTTCAGCAGCCGGCTGATCCGCTGCTCAAGGCCCCAGGTAATGGCCGCCCCCTACAAACTCCAGAGTTAGAAAAAATTCAAGTGTAGGGGGCCGAAAGAAAGCGTCATTGACTCGGGTAAGTACCTGAATCTAGAGAGACTGGAGCTCCCCAAAACGCTCATGGAGTGTCCCCTCCGCGACGTAGGCCTGGACCTTCCGGGTCTGCAGGCCCTCCGCGTAGCGGGCGACCTCCCTCGAGGAAAGCAGGGGAGTCTCCCCCCCGACGCCAGTCCCGTCGCGGCCAATGAGGGGTCCCCGGACCTGAGCGCCCGGCATAATCTCGGCCGGGGTGGCGGTGGTAGGCGTCTTCGTCGCCGAGGAGGTGGCCTCCGAGGAAGTGGCCGAGGAGCTCCCGGAAGGGCTCCCTCTCCGGGGAGGAACCATCAGGCCTTTTCCCTTCCCTGGCGAGAGGGCCCCCGGGACCTCGACTTCCGAAGGGACCTCGTAGACTGAGGGGCTCCCCCCTCGTCTACCGGCCACTCCACCCGCGGAGGCGAGGCCTCTGCGAATCTCACCTCCGGCTTTTCCGGCTCCAAAGGTGCCGGGGGCGCCGGGAGGGCCGCCACCGAAGGCGGCGAGGGGCTGTAGTCCGCCGAATCGGACGCCACCACGCCCACGGCCGGTTCCTTCCCCCGAGCCTCAACGGGGCTTTCCGGGGGAGGGGGTGTTGCTTCCTTTCGGGTCGGCTCCCGGGCGCGCCCAGTCCCAGGGGTCTCGTCCCGGGCCTTCGCCGGCGTCGAGGCCAGTGTCGTCGATGGGCCGGGGGCTTTTTGGACTCTGGCCTTCTTAGGCTCAGAGCCCCGGCAGCATCCTTCCCCCGCTTGTGCGATCCGGGGGTGGGGAGAGGCTTCCTATCCGGTAGCTTTAGCCCGAAGGCCTCGGCTACCAGGTTCCGGGGAGGGCCCTCCCCCACGATGCGCACGATGCGCTCGTGCTCATCGGCGAAGTACCTCCCCAAGAGGTTCTCCGCCTTCTCCCGTGCCGCCGGGTACGGCCGGACTGCGAAAGGTAAGAGTTAGAAAAATTTTGTAAAATTTGTAAATGTATTGAACCAAGTAACGAAGACTTACGTCGGGTCACCGGTTTCACCGGGGGCCGTTGCTCCGGGCACATCCTAATCCCCCTTCTCCCGCGCGAGAAGGGGGAGATCCTCAAAAAGCATCATCTCCTCGGCGGCGTCCCGCATGGAGCGGGTGCGCCGGGAGACGATGACTTTCCCGAGGAGCTCCAGCTCCTCGTCCGTCCACACTGGGGGCTTCGGCGCGGACTACCGGTTGTAAGTCGGGGCCTCCGGGGAGTACACCACCCCGTCGTCCCAGACCCGGAGGTAGAACCACCTCCGGATCCAATCTCCCCAGTGGTCCCGGGAAGCCGCCACCGGGTAATCGGCTACCCGGGATGGTAGCATCTGCACCATCACTGAGCCAAAGGGGGACTTGGGTCCCCCCTTCACTAGGTGGGAGCTCCTCACCGCCGGCTCGTAGAAGTACCGGAAGGCTCGCAGGGTGGGCTCCCGTCCGGTCGCCGTCTCGAAGAGCCATATGAATAGGCTCATCCGGACGATGGCGTTCAGCGTGAGGTGGTTCAGAGCCACCCCATATTCCTTCAAAAACTCCCGGAGCAATGGGTGCACCGGGAGCCAAAGCCCCGCCTCGAGGAAGGCCTCGAAGGCCACAATCTCTCCGAGACTGGGGCAGGGGGCTCCATCCTTCTTCACGGGGACCCGGACGTCCCCGTCCTCGACGACTCCCCGTTCGACCAGGGACTCTAAGTCCCCGGCCGTGAACTCGGACGCCCAGAGGAAGTCCGGAGTGACTTCCTCCTGGGGCACCTCCGTTGTCTTCGCACGGCCCTTAGGCGCCATTGAGTTTTTTCCGGTGGCTAAAGTTTCGGAAGTGGGAGGGACCTAAAGGTTCCGGACACTAGGCTACCGGGAGCTAGCTACCGGGAGAGGGCTACTGGGAGAGCTAAGGGCGTTGGAATTTGAAAGTTTGGAATGAGCTCTCCGGGCCCCCAAAGAATATTTATAGAGGAGAAGCGTGGCCCAGATGGGCGCCACGTGGCACTTCACGGTACATCTGGGCCGTTGGAATTCAAACCGTGTGCGGGAAACGAAGGGACTGGCGCGCAAACCGAGGCACCACTTCGAACCGCGAGCGTATTTATGGCCAAACGGCACAGTCATAAGCGCGCGGCACGAGAATCGAAGCGTCACAGCCCCGGTAGCTTGACCCGGAGATTTTCCCGGTGACATATACCATACCCACCGGGGACTCGAGCATCGTCCCCGAGGGGCATGGGGGCTGCTGTTGTGGGAAATCTCCGCGAGGCTAAGTCCAGGTAAGTTGCGTCACTTTCGCCCGGGGACGTGGCCTCCGGTGCATGCCCCGGGCGCCGCCTTTTGCCCGGGGACATTGCCTCCGGGGCATGTCCCGCCTTTCGCCCGGGGACCTGGCCTCCGGTGCCGGTCTCGGGCGCCGCCATTCGCCCGAGGACCTAGCTTTTGCCGCATAGTTGTTATTTTGTATTAATTAGACCATTTGTGCCGTGAAGGCATTGTATTACCCCTTTTGTTGTATCAAGGACAGCAGGCCATATTGTTTATGATATTTTGTAAGTTACTCTGCTGCAATGAACTCCTGTGCTTGACTTATCCTAGGAAGTCAATGGTATGTGTGGATGGGTCCAGTTGCAGCGAGTTGGGATCCCCACGGGAGTAGTCATGGTCCCCCAGTCCGGGAGCGATCGCGACACAGCGTGGCCCGGAGTCGATTCCCCGCTCGGACAAGGGCGCGAGCCCCCACCAACTCCACCTCCTGGAATGCCTGGGAGTTGGCAAGCTCGAAGGAAGCCAGTTCCTCCCGCACGCTCCCCAACTCCCGGATGGCGGCGTCCCGGGCGGACTCCACAGGAGCAAGCTGCTTCGTACGGACGTGCTCCAACTCCCCGGCAGACACGTCCTGCTCCCACACGAACTCCTCCTGGGCTTGGACGGCCGCGTCCCGCTCCCGGATGGCTGCGTTGCGCTCGGCCTCGAAGACGTGGACTTGGGATAATAAAATTGAGCAAGGTAAGCACAACGGGATACTCACTTGAAGAGCCAGGGAGATGACCTCCCCATAGCGCTCGTCGATGCCTCCCTCCTGGACATGGGCCCGAACCTTGGGGGTAACAAGGCCCAAAGAGAGCTTGCACGTCTCCTCCGAGGAGAAGAGGCACGCCCCCCTCACTAGGGAACGTGGGTCACCACCCATCGGCAAGCCCCCGTTGTTGCCACCCCCGCCTGGGGGAGCGTCGCCACCTACAAGGCCTCGAGTGCTCCCTGCGAGGGGAGTGCTAAAACCTTCATCCCCGTTGGGGGTGGGCGTCGGGGGGTCCGTTGAACCTCCTCCCAACGCGACGTCGTTGAGGCGTTACCCCCAGCCGGGACACGGTTGCTCGCTCCCCCTGAAACGGTGCCGAAGAAGGTGCCGTGTTGGGGGCGAAAAGCGTATCCAAGCGCGGAGGAGCCCTGTCGCCCCAAAAATACACCCTCATAGGATCCTCCCGGAGTGCCTGCTCCAGAGGAGGCGTCGAGCCGCGACCCCCGGAGGTAGGTTCATCCTCCTCGACCACCATGTGGTCGAACACGTCCTATGCACCTAAGGCATTGAGCTGAGCGACCAAGGTGGCTGTCCGTGGGGCTGTCTGTGGGCTGCTCTAGAGGCCGCCGTCCCCCGGTGAGGGTTGCCCCCACTGGAGATGGGTGTCTTGCCCTGAGTGCTCGAGGCGTCCCCACCGGATTGGTTCGCACTGAGGGAGACCTTGACCCGGTCGGGACTCGGGATATCCCCACCGAAGTTGCTTGTACAAGGGACCTCCCCCTCGCAGGCGACCGTAAGGCCCCAGCGACCCTCCGGGTCGGGGTAGGCCTCGCTTTCTCTGGGGCTCGCAGGGTCTCCACTATCCTCCGGACCGGGGTGGGTGACTTAGGGCGGCCTCGTTCTGAACTCCCGCCTGGGGCTGTGGTTTTTTTGGTGCGCTTCGCCTCCGAGAGACCCTGATACCGGCCTAGACCGTCTCGCAATAGAACGAGGACGATGCAGTAGGCGAGTATTCTAGTCGTTCTTTCCTCAGGGACTAGAGAAACAAGCGTGAATAACTAAACTAAATCAATGGCAAGAGAAAATAAATCGGATGAAAGAAAAGAAGATGTCGGAAGAAATCAAGAGAAAGAGAGGTGATTTCCTCGACAAGTGACTAGTGTTCATCCTGAGCTCATGTTTCGTAATACAAACAATAGAAGGAAATCGTGTGTTGGTAGCGCGCGAGGCAGTACTAACAACCATCAGCGATCACAATCTATGGCGAGTATTGACGAATCACAAGTGCAAAGCAAACGCCAATCATCTTCTCATCCGAAGCCACAACAGCAAACCTAAGCAAACAGCACAATGATCGCACACAGAAGAGATATATGAAGCTATTCGGATTTTACAGTATAAAAGGACCGCAATTGCTCGATATTTCTCAACTTCGCATCTAGACATGTAAACAATGACTAAGCACAGGCATTTGAATCAACAGGGTACTAAGACCAGCAAAAATCAGCGATGAACTCAGAGAAGAAATGACTTTGGCACAATTCAGAATTCAGTTCCAATTCACTGAAGTTTAAAGTTCATCTATGCGATACAACAGTGACTAAAATACAACACAGGCAGTTTATAAGGAGTAGCAGCAAGACAAACAGTTAATCGATATCAAGCTCGAGTTGCAACTCAAATCCATTCAGTTCTTCATACCAGTTGGGCTAAGTTTTCAAGTAAGCAACAGAATTAGCAAGTTTAATGCATCCAATTCAAATTATCCCAAAACTGAAATCTGATTCAGAAATTGAGGAGCTCTGTTCAATAATTACAGACACACAGCATTTCATACATGCATTGTTCATATTCATCAACTCATAGCAATCACATAACAGAGGAGAGGGGAAGAGTAATCACCAATTCATGCTGTTGGATAGGTTGCTGGGCCACTGCAGCTGCTGGAGGGCTTCTAGAATCAGTGAAGAAGTCGGGGAAGTAGAGCTCGTTGTTGCCGGTGAAGCTGCCGTGGTTGACGACGAAGCCCCGAGGCAGAGGTCCATCAGTGAGGAAGGGGTCGGCTCCGGAGGCAGCAGCGCGGGCTACTCAAGGCGTGGAGGCGAGAATCACCGGCGGTGGAGTGGTGATGCACGCCCGCGCGCGGCGATCCGGCCGTGGCTCAGGAGATCTGCGGCGAGGGTGGCGCAGTTTGGGCTCGGCTTTGTGGGCGGCGCGACGCGTGGATTGGGTCGGCTCTGGTGCGGCGGCTTCGAGGGAGGCGCCGGATGGTGGAGATGGCCGAGAAGGGAGGAGCGGCGCGGTGAGAGGAGACGAGATCGGCGGCAGGGGCGGCTGGATCGGGCGCGATTTGGGGGCGGCTCCGGCGGCGTGGAGTGGAGAGAAGGCGCGGCGCAGAGGCACGAGGGAGGATCTGCGGCGGGATCGGCGACGGCGGCGTGTGGCGGCGACGCGGGATGGAGGCGCAGTGCGGAGGCCGGAGGCGCCTCGCGGCAGATCTGGGCGGCGCGATGTAGCGCAGGGGCGGCGGTGGTGTCGGATCGCGTGAGAAGTGGAGAAAGGGGACGGCCGTGGCGCGGATCTGGTGGTGGAGCTTGTAGTGATGAAATGGAGAAGATGAAAACAAGAAAAAGGAAGAAGAAGGGGAGAAAAGGGGAATGGAGCACCGCCGGCGTATGGCCCGGCCGCCGGCGGCGAGGTGGAGGGAGGTGTGGAAGAGTGATTCGGGGAAGAAGAAGAAAGGAGTAAAAAAACTAAATGCCGGGCTCAAGAATGCTTCAGTGGCCGGCGGCAAGGAAAAGAAAGGGAATTTTGGCACTTTTGCAGAAAAGCCCTCGAGGTTTTGGAGAATTAGAAATGTGGCCTCGTGGCTAGGGTTTGGGATTCCGGGCCCCCGGAGACTCCGATTTCGGTGCGGTCAGATCCCACGCGTGCGCGAGAACGCGCACTTCCATCAGGAATCGTCCGATGGCCGGATTAAGTCGAGGACGCACGTCCGCTAGCCGAAATCCATCCAATCCTCGCCGACCTGTGATAAAAGTTGGAAAAACGAGTAATCCGGTCGATTTGGCAATTAATCTGGAATAATCTAGGTATATATGCCGAGGTATATGACTAATATGTGCAAAAGCATGGGGAAAATGTACACAAAAATGAGGCAAATCGAGTAAATATCAGACCCGCTGTCTCCCTTCTCTTATGAGAACCGGGGGTCAGGAGAGGGACCCGGGGGGAGGGTCATCCTGAAGGCCTCGGCAACTAGGTTCCGAGGGGGCCCCTCCCCGATGGTGGCGATGCATCAGGCGTGCTCATCCTCGTAATACTAGCCTAGGAGACGCTCCGCCTTCTCCTGGGTCGACTCGTAGGACCTAACTGCGAAATTAGTGATGTTAGGAGAAAGAAAAATTCCAAACTCACTCCCACCTAGACGAGAAAACTTACGTCGCGACACCGGGAACTTGGGGGGCCTATACTCCAGGCTGAGCCCAAGCCCTCTCTGGTTTCGGCTAAAGGGACTAAGCCAGAGGAGGAGTAACTCCTCCGCCAAGTCCCTCATGCTCCTCCGGAAGTGGACCTTCGCCACCAGGTACTCCTCCTCCCGGGACTGAACATTCTTCAACATAATTGAGCCACAAGTAGACTTGGGCCTGTGTTTGACCACCGGGGTGCTCTTCGCCATCACCCTGTAGTAGTAGTGGAAGAGATGAAGGGTCCCCTCCACTCCCACAGCGGTCTCACAAAACCACAAGAATAGCCCCATCCTAACAAGGACGTTGGGCGTCAAGTGGTTTAAAGCCAGTCCGTGCTCGCGGAGGAAGTCCCGAAGCATGGGATGGACCGGGACCCGGAGACCCGCCTCCATGAAGGCTTCGAAGGCCACCACTTCGCCGTCCCTGGGATCTGGGGCCACCTCCCTTGTCCCCGGGACATGTATGTCCCCCTCAGCAAAAACCCTTCGGGAGACAAGGGTGTCCCAGTCGCTTGCGGTGAACTCCGTGAGGCCAAGGAAGTCAGAAGTCACCTCCTCCGGAGGGAGGATCGTCGTTTTTCCATGAGCCCTCGACATCTCTCCGTGCCTTCTCCGGAGAGCTTTCCCGGCCGGGAGAGGATCTTGTGGGGGAGATGTTGGCTGGAGAATTGGGAGAAGCGAAGGGCTTAACCTCTATGAGGACGGCCCCCTCCCTTATAAGGCAAGGGAAGAGGCCTCGATGGTCGCCAGGTGTTAGCCCAGGGGATCTTGGCCGTGATTGCCAAGGGGCACACGAAGATCAAGGCAATGCTCGACTGGCTTAAATAGCGACACCTTCTCCCAGGAGGAGAATATTTTTGCGTCCAAAGGGACTCTCCGAGAGAGAGATTTTTTCCTCAAAAAAGTGTTAGCCGCACCCCCCGACGACACCAAGTGTCCTCCGGGGTGCGAGGGGCTACTGTTGGGGGTAAAAATATTCACCACGCTCGGCCTCTTGCCCTCCGGCTAGCTATCCCCCATCCGGAGTAGAGCCTGGCTCCTTCACCCCCGGGGTGGAGCCTTTCTCCTTCACCTCCAGGGTAGGAGGTGCCCACTCCTGGTCGGGGAAAGGGCGTTGCTCCTTCGCCGCCGAAGTGGAACCTTGCTCCTTCACCCTCGAGGGGGGGGGGGGGTCGGGGTCCACCCACTCCCAGTCGGGAGTCCTCTGGCCGGGGAAGGGGCCTTGCTCCTTCACTTCAAAGTAGGGGGCACCCACTCCCGGTCGGGAGTCCTCCGGACGGGGGTGGAGCCTCGCTCCTTCACCTCCAAAGAAGGAGGTGCCCACCTTCGGTCAGGAGTCCTCCGGCCAGGGAAGGGGCCTCGCTCCTTCCCCTTCGAAGTAGGAGGTCCTCTCTTCTGGGCCCTCTGCTCGGAGGTGGGGGCACTGAAGTCAAGGGCAGCCACTTGTCCAAGATCGGCGCTCTGAGCCTCGCCAAAAGACCGTGCTGCCCTTGATCCAACGGTCGTAGCTAGGGTAGTTTTGTAATTTTCCTCTTTCGGGGTCTATATATACCCTTGTACACCACTCTTGTAAACTAACTCATTCATTTGCACCCAATTCAAAAAAAAAAGGCATGCTTAGGAGCCCTCTCCACGGACGAGAGCCTCCCCAGCTGACTCACGTCGGGAGTACGTCAACACGACTAGGGTCTCCACTGAGGCCCGAACCTGTATAAATCCCTGTGTCAATCTCTGAGATTGCCCAACACGGAGTGACCCATCGCACGGTCATCTCATGTTGTTGTACATGTGTTGCACACGTCATCAAACCTGTTGGGGTATTTTTTTATATTACGACAATACCGAGGAACAAAAAAACTGAGAAACTCACCCATATATAACCAATAGAAAGCAATACTTGAGCAAAATTTCTTGGGCCACTCTGATATGCCAAGCATGCGTGAACATACACAAGCACAAAGACGTATAGCTCAATCTTCACAATGTAGGAACTCGAGAATTTGATAAATTAGTGGTTTGTGATTGAATGAAGAGGTTGCCAATAGAGAGAGAACGATATGCGAACAACATGCCACTTGCTACCAAGACAACCGCCTTTCCACACATCAATAAAATCAATCCACTCAACTACGTCGTATAGACGTAGCGCACAAATTGGGGGACACTAAAGTTTCCTTCTCATAAATCCAATTCAGAAATTTACAAGAACAAAAAAAAAATAAACAACTCATGTCGCAAAGTGTCTAATATACATAAAATTCATGAGCGCTTAACATTGTGCCTTACAAAGGTTTTTATAGCCTACGGCTTGTGTAGGACATAACCGAATTCCATTTAAAAGCATATATTGAAGTATCCATAAACATCTCTAATACTAAATATGAAGTATTTCTAAATATGCATATTTCGAATTATTATTCATGTGAACAGTACATGTGCTACAGTATTTGACTGACTATTCACACGAACAATACCCGCCCTACAGTAATTAAGATTATTATTCTTGATGAATTCAAATCCTAATTCTCTTCGTGTTGCACTTGTATTTTAGTTTCCAATAGCAACTCAGTTCAAATTTTTTAATCCAACTCAGATTATGATTTGATACTTCAATCTGAACAGTAGATTGAATTGATATTGTTGAATTGATCTCATGTAGAGAATACGAACCCTACCCAAGTTCGGATTCTTATCCAACTCAGATTCACCAACTTTGTTTCCAACCTCAATTTGGATAGGAGTTAGGATCTTGATTTATACTTGAAAAATATGAGTTTAGCTATTTCTATATGGTCTTTATTTGTGAGCTTTGGCTCAAATGATATGACTAACTCATGTAACCTCTTCTATGTCAAAAATCTCATGAAAATAAAATTTGAACTCAATTTGGAAAAGTTTGCCGAATTTCAATCTTCTTGCTTAACATGAAGTTTATTTGATCATAACTCTTGATTGGAAAATTCTTTTTTAAAAATATGTGTCACGAATTAAAAATCATTTCTGCAAATTTTCATTCCAATTGGATTTAATTTGAGCAACATTTGACTTTTTCACAAATCAAATATGAAATATGCAAATTCAAACTTCTCGTGGTTTGTGGTTGAATCGTCATTTTTATATTTCTCAATTGGTTGGCTATCTGAAGAAGCCTTATACATGATATTTTATCATCTATGGTTGTTCTATACTGCATTTATTTCAAAATTTTTGGAAGTTATTTGCATCGTTTTTCAGGTGCCTTTACATTTGTAAAATAATTTACTCAAAATCTGAAATCTAAAACTTTCACTCTGGTCAAAATTTGTCTTTTTCACATCTGGTTGTTGGCTCTGATTTTGGCTTTATAGTAAAAGGCAAACTTGTTCCTCATTATCTCAGTTATCTCTAGAATTTATGTTAGAATATTTGGGGCCTGTTTGCATGTGCTTCTATGATTATAAAGAAGCCACATTGTTTAAGAAAATTTTCAATCAAATTGAATTTCAAGCTCTCATTTCCTTCAAATAACTAAAAATTTGAAGTTTGGATCTTCATGGAAAGTGTTTGTGTTTATGTTATTTATCTCTATGCAACTTTTCAGGATTATTGGTGTTTGTTTGGATGGTTCCTCGATTTGAATTCATTTCAAATTTCTCATTTTCATCAAGAATAATATGACACATTAACGGGGAGTACTTCAAACTTTGTTGAAGACCCACACACCTCATATATGTGTGAAAATCGATAAATATGCAAGGATGTTGTTAAGATCATGAATTTTGGTCAAAAAGTCAACAAAAGCCTAAAAGCGGTCAAAGTTTCTAAAATAGGCTCAAAATTTTCAACATATGCTTCAAACAATTTTTCAAAGTTTTGAAAGTAGGAAAATTGAATTTCAAGCTCAAATGTCAAAGCGTCGCATTCTCTCAAAACAAGATACATTGAGTTTTGGCAAAAACTTTCTACACGAAATCTTTAGAACTCAAACCCAAAGATAGTTCATATTGAATATTTTCTCAAAAGACTTATGCTTTCCAGGTTATTCTCTTTCAAAGGTCGCCGAAAAATTGTTTTTGACTCTAAAATACCTAGAACTTGCATACTGTGAGTTTGGCTGTCTGAGCCAGATTTCTTCTCATATCTAAGCTTGAAATAGTATTTCAAACTCATACAAATCGAAACTTTTCAAAAAACATCAAATTTGGTTGAAAATTGGCTACTTGATGAACACATTTCAAAAATACCTTTGTTACCCTTTCATAACTCTAATTAAAATCAAGTTGAATTCATCTCTTTGCAAAATCTTTCCGAATCGATTCAAACATGTCCCAAATACATATTCTCAATCTCAAACCAAATATGGGACAAATTAGAATCAAATTGTATCAAAATGCTAAATTTTTCAGAAGTTTCATATAGTTTTGCAAGGTTTTAGCAAATGCCAGCACGTGGATTTTGTCCGCCATGTTCTTTTCAGTCTAGGTATACATGTATATATTTTCTTAAAGTAATTCAATGCTAGCATGCATTTGACACATATCGATCATTCATATATATATATATATATATATATATATATATATATATATATATTTGATTGTTTATTGTCACATAAATATAAGCCATCACTTCTTCTAACGGTTTTGTTGTAACAACCATTAGTAAAAGCTTTCAGTTAGAAAGAGTATAGTGAAAATACTTCTTCTAATGGTTGTCTCTGTATAAACCGATAGAAAAGTTCGACACCATGGCTCATAGAATTGTGTATGCTTTTCTGAAGTAGTGTTGTCGAAATTGGGAGTCAGATCCCTAGTCAATCTTATGCAATTTAGTTGTGTAGGAAGTGGAGACCTTTCGAGACGCTCACTAGGTAAGTTAAGATAATTATGTACTGGGGACAGAGAATTATACAGGCTCGGGCCCTCAAGAATTTGAGTAATAACCATATACATCCTGTGATGTTTCACTATATGTGTAAATGATTACAAAAGAAGGGGGGAAATTGTTACAGTAGAAGGTTAACAATCTCTATATCTATGTATCTGTCTCTTTGTCAGATATCTTGTGTTCGTAAGATATCTCGTCTTTGAGTGTTCTTTCCAGTATGATTGCTGCCCTTTTACAGTGATCGAAGGGGTGCCAACATGGAGTAGTTTCGGGAGGTTAGACGGTTGCAATATGTAGTTGCCAGATAATTGCATAACTTAACTCCCTGGTGGTTATCTTCACAAACAGGAGAGGAAGTGTGAGGGACCCACCCGCTGCAGTGGGCCCAGGTGTGCACTTACCCCGATTGCCCAGTATGCAGTCGTGCACAGAGTAATAAACAGACAGCCAGCTCAATTTGGTTCATATACAAAAACAATATATAGCCATTAGGCCTTAATACACATCGATATACAAAGGCCAGCAAGGCCAACTACTAGATTTTATGAAAGTAGTTTTATCTGGTCTCCGAGACCATCCCATAGGCAGAATCCTGAGTGCAGCACGTAACCCTTCTAAACTCCGGGTGATCCTGCTTCGCTCATCTCTAGCTTCTCTTCAACTGTATTTTCGTTATTAAGCAAGGGTGAGTACAAAGTACTCAGCAAGTCTCTATATAAAAATTTATCCAATGCATGACAAGCTATGTCTACTTTAACAGTCTATGTGATATAGAATAGTAAATTTCACAAACACATTTCCAAAGCGAATTTAAATACAATTGATTAGCATAATGATGGTAGAAAACATTTATGATCCAAGAGTTAAATCTGGGCAAAACCTCTGTTTGCCCCTTTTTGTCTAATACTTTATTACTATTGTGCTATCCAGTTACTACCCATGGCATACCCCTGTCCGGAGGTACGGAGTAGTCAAATACTTTTTAACACTCTGTAGACGGGCACCGCTTTACCCACATGAGTCCATCAATCTTCCCAGTCAGGCCAATTACACGCACAATATTGCATGCGACTAGATTAAGGAGACAAGGCTCTCAAGAACATTGTATTAATTATATCCCTACCCAACATTTCGACCACACTGGTCGTTCTTGTCGTTGTGAGGTACCTCAGCGAGAAGTACCCACACACCCAAAAATTCACGAGTTACTCAAGGTCAGAGTAACCGCACGAACTCTCCCCTCACATCTCCCCCTCACCCATTCAGGCCTTAAGTTTAGACAACTAAACTTAGAAAGATCCACCCCAAACATCTCAGTTTGGAGCCTGAATGAGAACGACCACCTTGCAGGGATAAAATCGATATGCAATAGTCTACTGGCCGAGTTCAATTACTTGATCATGTGGTTGGCACGTTAATATGTCCATGGTCGTTTAGCACAATTGGTTACATCCTTATTTATTAGGGTGAGGTACTCAACCACTGTCCCACTTAAGCAAAAATTGCCCATCAATCATGCCATCCTCACCACTAATATTCATTGATTTTCAAATAAGCATCATTGCCAAAATAGTTTCAAGGCCCAGTAAGGATATTTCACCCAAGGTGGCCTCGGATCCTTACGGCCTCAATCAATTAGCAAGGATATTCCACTCACGGTGGCCCAGATCCTTGCTATCTCAACCGATCAATTTCATTTGAAACAATCCTACCATCAACTGCTTGTGATAAATCATTTACATGCATTTGCTTATGTTGAGGGAACTCCTAGGGGCTCCGCGAAGAAGTCCTTGAAGATCCCCCGGTGAGGCCCGGAGGGTCATTGGGCCCCCGGTGAGACCCGGATCCCCCGGTGAGATCCGGAGGGTCACCGGACCCCCGGTGAGTCCCGAAGAATCACCGGGCGACCGGTGAGGGCCCCCGGTGAGTCCCGAAGAGTCACCCAGTCCCCGGTGATTCTCCGGGTCTTACCGGGGACTCGGTGAATCCCATCACCGGGCCCCCGGTGAGTCCCGAAGAGTCACCGGACCCCCGGTGGCGCCCGGGGCCTCAGAAGGATGGTTACTGACCGAAGAAGCCTTTGGAAAGTTGACGAGGACACGTGTCGAGCATCCGAGCCGTTCTCCTAGCCAAATGACTTCAGCGCCCTTCGATCCAGCGGTCGTAGCTAGGGCTTTTTGGTCTTTTGTGTTTCTTAGGGGCTATATATACCCCTCCTGTACCTCTTTTCAGGGGATTCGAACTCATTTGCATTAACACAAAATATCAGGCTCTCTTGGAGACCTCTCCCCGAGAGTATACCTCCCCAGTGGACTCGCGTTCGGAGAGAGCCAACAGGACTAGGGCCCCCACTGGGACCCAAACCTGTATGAAAACCACTGTGTCAATTTCTGTGTTGCCCGGCGGGAGAAGACCGGTAACTCGGTCAACTCGCGTTGCTGTACACGTGCTGCGCACGTCCGAAGAAACCTGCAGGGGTATCCGTAATACCACGACAGTTGGCGCCGACCGTGGGGACCTCGTGACGAATCACCATGGCTCCCCCACGAACTAGAGCTCAAGCCCTCTGATCTCCCGATGGCGCTGGTCCCAGCAACTCAGCGCCACCTCCGCGAGATGATGCCTCCATGACCCTACCGTCCGGGGGTGCCCGGGGGGAGGAGTTGTCTCCCCCACCCGTGGTCTCTGGTAGAAGGGTCCCCAATTCTGACCTGGTGACCGCAACCGAGCTTGCGGGGCCTAGCGCCCCCAACTCTCCGATCCGGTCTCCAGAGATCCTCTGCTGGGGGCTTTGATCCAAGGCCAGCTTCGCACCCAGCACACCCTGGAGGAGCTACTGCGTGTCCTGGCACAACCCCCGGCTCCTGTCTACCCACCCCCATATCCGTTTATGGGGGCACCGCCCCAATTCTTCATGGGGCACCCCACCTTTCACAGGCCGGGAATGTTCCCTACTCCCGGAGGTGCACATGCACCTGGGGCATATCCGGTCCCGGGAATGCTTCCCGTGCTGGGGGGTCAACTCGTCCCCGAGTCCTCGCCTGCTTCGGGGAGTTACCCGGCCCCGGGCCCATAACCCCCGCGAGCGGCTACCGACGTGCCGGGGGCCTCCCTCGCACCAAAGACGACCTCCACACCTAGGCCCGAGAGCCTTCGAGGACCGACGCCCGGAGCCGGTGCGGCGCCCGCTCCTGCGAACACCCCGGAGACCCAAACCGCGATTGCTCCCGCCGCCACCCCAAGCGCGGACCCGGCGCCGGCCCGGTCCGCGCACCGGCGGCATCCACTCCCTCCCCCCCAGGGCCGCCCTTGCGGGCACCCCTGGCGGATCAGACCCGCTTTACTAGGGAGGAGGTCGAGCGAATGCGTACCGCCAAGTCCGGGGAAACCACTTCCCGCCATCGGTCAGGACTCCCCCGAACTCACGGGCGCTTGGAGACGCGCTCCCGACTCGCCCGGGGGAAGAGACCGTTTAAAGAAGATGCTACCATCCCCGCGGAATACCTCGATGCTCAAGAGGTCAGCTCAACCAACCCCGAGGAAAAGAGGCGATACCGTCGCACCGGTGGACCGCTGGCACCCCTCCCAGACTCCGACAATGAGCATGCATCCCCCAAGGAAGTTGAGGGGGCCAATCAGCCACTGTGCAGTCGCCTCCGGTGCATCCGCTGGCCGCGGCCTTACCGCCCGCCGCATATCGAGCATTACAACGATGAGGCCGATCCTTATGAGTTCGTGCAGGTGTACTCCATGGCCATCTCGGTGGCTGGGGGGGACGAGATAATGCAATGAAATGTCTTCCCCCTCTACCTCACGGGCATTGCCTGCTCATGGTTCTACAACCTGAGAGCTGGGTCTACCAAGTCTTTCGCGCAGCTGAAGCGCGAATTTTGTGCGAACTTCCAGGGGAACTACGTACGCCCCTTAGACTCATCCCAGCTCTACATCGTCTGGCAAAGGACGGGGGAGACCATCCGCAGCTTCTTTAAACACTTCGCTCAGGTGAAGAGCAAAGTGGCACATGTCCCTGACTCCATAGTCATCGAAGCGTACAAGAGCGGGATACTCCCCAGGGAACTCCACCGGAGGCTTTCTCGAAGCTGCCCCACCTCCGCCGATGAGCTCTTCACCGTACTCGAGAAGTACGCCCGTGCCGAGGAGGACGATCTTTGGAAGAAAAACCAGGGGGCTCCTACCCCTGCCGGCCAGGAGGCTAGAGATCCCCCCAACAAGCGTCCCCGGAGAAACGATCGCGGCGAGCCACGGCATCGGGACACCTTCGTCCTCGAGGGCAGAGGCGGCTCGTGCGATGGTGGCAAAGGCGGTCGTGCTCCCCCTAAGTCAAAAGGCTAGGGGGGGACAGTCGTCCCGCGGGCGCGAGGGCCACTCCAAGGAAGGCAAAGAGGGCACAGCCAGCGTGTGGTGTGCCTTCCACAAGTCAAGTACCCATGCTACTCGAGAATGCCATCAGCTTTTACAGCACTTTGTGGCTTTTCTCGACCAGCGTGGGCAGGGTGGAGGGGGCCCTGCCTCCTTGCCTCCCTCGACGGCCTTGCCGGCGCTTGCTGCTCCCGCGGGTGAGCAGCAAAGACAGACGCAAGAAGGGGGCTCAGCTCAGGAGCTCCCCTTCCAAACCTCCCAAAGGCGTATAAACGTCATTACGGGGGGATCCGCCTCGAGACAGGACTCCAAGCGTCAGCGCAAGGAGTATGCGTGAGAGGTGAAGGTTGTGGGGGTGCTGCATACGTCTCTGCCACCGAAATGGTCAGACGTCCCCCTCACCTTCACAGCGGAAGACGCGCGCGGGGTTCTCTTCCCGCATGACGGCGCGCTCATCGTCTCGGCCACAGTCTAAAACTGCTAATTAGCGCTCATCCTCGTTGACGGCGGAATCTCCGCCGATATCTTATACCTGAAGGCGTTCAGGGAGATGCAAGTCGACGAGAAGTTGCTGCAGCCCGCACTCGAGCCACTGCAAGGCTTCGATCCCGGGAAGACCATCCACCCGGTGGGGAAGGTCGACCTCCCGATGACCTTCGGCACCCCAGAAAACTACCGGATGGAGATGGTCTGGTTTGATGTTGTGGATATCCCCTCTTCATACAATGCCATTATGGGGAGGACCACGATCAACCATCTAGGGGCGGCAATTCACCAGAACTACCTCTGCGTGAAGATCCCTGGGCCTCGGTGCGATCACCGTTCGAGGTGACCATAACGTGGCCCGCGCTCTTTACGAGGGCACCACCGCTGCTGTTGGAAACATCAAAATGATCAAGGCTACGGGGGGAGAGAACCCCCCCGAGCCTAACGCCCTGGCTGTTTCTTTCGGAAGGCCACTCCTGAGGCCACGCCCCGAGGGGGACCTCCGGAAAGTTCAACTGTCCTCAGGAGATGAAGAGAGGAGGCGCCGCAGCCTCCGCAAGTATGGTTGAAACTCAACCCAGAAAAATGCGCCTTTGGCGTATGCAGTGGGAGGCTGCTTGGTTTCCTTGTGTCCCAACGGGGTATTGAGGCAAACCCTGAAAAAATTCGGGCCCTGCTGGACATGCCTCCTCCGCGCTCCGTGAAAGATGTGCAGAGACTTACCGGCCGCTTAGCCGTGTTGGGTCGCTTCGTCTCGCGGTCAGGGGAACGTGGACTCCAGTTCTTCAAAATCCTCCGGGGCCTCGAGGGGTTCAAGTGGACTCCCGAGGCCCAGACGGCGTTCGACGCGCTAAAGAAGTACCTCGCGAGTCCTCCCATGCTCGTGAGCCCATCCCCGGAGGAACCCTTACTCCTCTACCTCGCTACGACCCCAGTTGCTGTGAGCGCGGTGCTTGTAAGAGAGCAAGATGGGCAACAACGCCCCGTGTACTACGTAAGCGAGGCCCTTCAAGGGGCTAAGACGCGGTACACGGAGGTGGAGAAGTTGTGCTACGCCCTTCTCATGGCGTCACGGAAGCTCCGCCACTACTTCCTCAGACACCCAATCACAGTCCCATCATCTCTCCCCCTGGGGGAAGTGGTGAGAAACAAGGAGGCCACCGGCCGAATTGGGAAGTGGGGAGCCGAGCTTGCTCCTTTCTCCCTCACCTTCACGGGCCGCTCCGCCATTAAGTCGCAGGTCCTCGCTGCCTTCGTGGCATAGTGGACCCCGACCATTGAGGCAAACGGAGAGACTCCCCTCGCACCCCCCCGGTGCCAGGACCACTGGACACTCATGTTCGATGGCTCCTTATGCCTCGCCGAGGCCGGCGCCGGGGTGGTTCTCCGGAGTCCCGAGGGGAAGACGCTGGAGTACGCCGCCAGGCTCGAGTTCCCGGCTACGAACAATGTTGCCGAGTATGAGGCCTTGCTCCTGGGATTGCGCCTCGCGCGCTCCTTAGGAATCCGCCGCCTCCAGGTAAAAGGAGATTCCCAGCTTGTGGTCAACCAAATGGACAAGTCCTACTTGTGCCAAGACGCGAACCTGAGTCTTTACTTGGGGGAGGTGCGGAAGATGGAAAAACACTTCGAAGGCTTGGAGGCCCGACATATCCCCCGACGGGATAACGACTGGGCCGATGCCTTAGCCATGGCAGCCAACGCCCGAGAATCTCTCCCCAAGGGCGCTTTTCTGGAAATCATCACGAAGCCCTCGACAACCCTTCCGGACACGAACCTCGAGGTTTGCGTCCTGGAGATTTCTGAGATTACTCGGACCGCATCATGGATGGATCCCCTCATCTCCTGCATGAGGGACGAGGGGGAACCTTCCGGCAATGCCGAGGTGAAGAGCCTCCGCGCCAAGGCCCGGGCATACATCCTGCTAGAGGGGAAGCTTTACAAGCGGGGAGCTTCTGCCCTTCTCCGCTGCCTCCCACGGACGGAAGGGCTCCAGCTCCTCGAGGATATACACTCGGGGAACTGCGGATCCCACTTGGCCCCGCGGGCGGCCGCGGCGAAGGTCCTCCGCCAAGGGTTTTATTGGCCCACGTTGGTCCGCGACGCGCGGGATCTGATCTCCACATGCGAGGCCTGCCAAAGGATGGCGAAGGGCACCAGGCTGCCCTCCGCGACGCTGCAAACCATCCCAGTAACTTGGCCCTTCGCTCGCTGGGGGATGGATCTCCTTGGTCCCTTCCCCCCAGCACCTGGGGCCTACAAGTACGCGGTGGTCGCTGTAGATTATTGCTCCAAGTGGGTGGAGGTTGAGCCCTTGGCCAGCATCACCTCTCGCGCGGTGCAGCGTTTCTTCTGGAAAAATATCGTATGTCGCTTCGGGGTCCCCCAAGAAATCACCGTCGACAACGGGACCCAGTTCGACTCGGCATATTTCTGGGAGTTCTGTGAAGGCTTAGGGACTACCCTCCATTTTGCCTCTGTGGCTCATCCCCAAAGCAACGGAGCCGTTGAAAGGGTCAACAGCGTGATCCTGCAAGGCCTACGTCGACGGCTTGAACAAACCACCTCCAGGCGAGGCGCATGGGCAAAAGAGCTTCCAAGCATCCTCTGCTCCATGCGCACAACCCCTAGCCGAGTGACAGGGCGCACGCCTTTTTCGCTCGTGTACAGGGCCGAAGCAGTTCTCCCCTCGGAAATTGGTTTTCGATCGCTGCGGGTCGAGCTCTTGGACGGAGCCACGACCGCGGTACACCAAACCAATGAGGCCAATCAACGGCTGGAAGTCGACCTCGTTGAAGAAGAACGCGACCGAGCACTCCTCCACCACACCATCTACGAGCGCGAGATGGCGCGTGCATACAACCAGTGCATGCGCAAAAGGGCCTTCCGCCTTGGGGACTTGGTACTCAAGCACGTGACTGACCCCCAAGCCCAGGACAAATTATCCCCCAAGTGGGAGGGCCCGTACAGGATCTCCGCGGTCCTGGGCTCGGGAGCTTACACGCTCTCCACACTTGAAGACCAGGAGCTGATGCACACTTGGAACATAAGCTTGCTCCGCAAGTTCTATGTTTAGCCTCCGGGCTCGCCACCTCCCCCGCCGCGGTTCCGCGGGGGGAGGCGTTTGTACTCACTGTTCCCTCCCCCGCCGTGTTCTCGCGGGGGGAGGCGTTGTATCTCGTCCTTTATTAATACAAATGAATTTTTTGTTCAACTCTGGGATTTTGTGTCCCCCTCCCGCTATGACCACGCGGGGGGGTGTTATGTTTTCATTAACTCGAATGGCTTCTTCTACTTCAACGTTGGAATTTCTTACAGGAGTTTCTTCTTCCGCCTAAAAGGCGACGCCTCCTCTATAAAAATGCCCTCCCCGCGAGGATGCCCTCCCCGTGAGGACGTAGGCTATCACGGCCTAAAGTCCCGACAACGAGACCCAGCTCCCATAGGGCGGCTTACCGTAACCCCTCGTGGACTGAGGGGGTAAGCGGCAACCCAGTTCTCATGAACTGCGGTAATAAGTCACTTCGAGAGACTAGTCCCCCCTCGAACACTCTACACCCACTACCGGGTCACGGAACCCTCCTAAGGGAATATCCTTTGCCCCCTGGGTCAGACAGGAAAATCGGCTTTCGGAATTCATTGTCTCAAAAGACTCAGACCGGGAATCCTTCCGATAAATTCCCCGCCTCCATGCAACCAATCAAACCTTCCTGGTTTCCCGGTCAGGCACCTCCACTAGGACCCCTTACTGGGGGCTACGTAAGTTAAGCATCCACTGCAGTCCGGGCCTCTTCAATCCTTACCCACAGCGCGCGGAGCTGAGCTGCACCCCGCCGTGGGGGGGGGGGGGAGACCAGGGCCCGGACGGAAAAACAGCGACCTAACGCGGAAGATTTTGAAATTTCAGAAACAAAGATAATCTCGACAACCTCGAAGAAACCCTAAAGACATGGCAAATAAACAAGTCTACAACCTTATTAATACAACATCGCACTAGGGGACAACCCCCCTGGTGGGCTAAAAGTGCCCCCGAGATAAGACTCAGGCGCGTGAGTACAGCCCGGGGAGTTAGGCTTCCGTGGGAAACTACTTCGAAGGACGACCCCCGAGAAGCAACTACACCTAATAATCCCGGAGGCCTTCCGAGATCTCCGGGGAAATGTCCTTGTACAAGCCCCTCATGCGCCAAAGAGCCCTCCTAAGGAGATCCTCCAGCCAGTACTCGTAGCCGACTGGGGGGAGTATCCTGAGCGGGGGGACCTTTAGAGACCCCGGCCTCGGTGGAGATAACTCGGCATGACAATCGTCGAAGTTCCCTAGGTGCCACTCCGGGAGCCATCGCAGCCGAGCCGGCTCCCGGGAGGCACCTCCCTTTGCGGAGACTAGCCCGCCAGACGCTCCCCCGGCTTCTAGACTTAGTAAAATCGAGGCCGCATGGGCGCTACCTGGGCTAGACCTCCCGGGCGGCCCTTGAGAACCCTTCGAAAGACACCCCTCAAGGCAGGAAAACCCCGGGAAAGTGATATCTAAAGACACCTGCTGACAAGTTGAACACACTTAGCAAAAGTACTACTTTATTCCAATTAAAAGATACTTACAAGTTCTCGGGGCCCTTTCTAAAGAAGCTGCCCGGAGCAAAAGAAAAAAGGCATGAAAAGAAAAGCCTAATCTAACCGGGGGGGGAGGAGCTCATACTTGCCAGTCCTTGCTCCCCCCCCGGGGGGACATCCGCGCTGGCTGTCGCGTCCTGACCTGAGCGCCGGCCGCCCATCTCCATGGCACCGGTAATCCGGTCGAAGAGGGCCTCGGCGGACCACTCCAGCTCCGCCCGCCGAGAGTCAAAGAAGGCAGGGAAGCTCCAGTGGACAAGCTCTCCGATGACCCGGGCGCCCTCGCCGCGGTACTCAATGAGGGCCACCGCCAACGCGATCATCGGGACGGCGAGGCCTCGTGCCCGAGCCTCTGCGGTAGCCGGGATCAAAGAAACCTGCGCACCATGGAAATGCGTGGCCTCCCCGACCGATGCCGGCGCCGGATCGGGGCCTGCTCCCCGCCCGAGCTCGATCCCGAGCTCCTCTAAGGCAGAGCGGATCGCCCTAACTCCCGAGACGACAGCCTGGACGGCCGAAGCCGCAGCCTCCCGCTTCGCCTGCAGCTCCCTCTGGAGCCGAGAGGCCGTGTCCTCGACGGCAGCGAGCCGGGCCTGCACCGCGGCGAGCTCCCCAAGCGACAGCTAGCTCCTTCTCGGTGTGCTCTGAGGCCGCGTCCCTGAGCGCCTTCTCCTTCCCGATGCGCTCGAAGGCCACTATGTCCTCGGCAGCCCGGAGACGCGTGGCGAGCCAGGCCCTAAAGCCCCGGGCCAATGCAACCGTCTGCAAGGAAGCAATAATCAGGATACAAAAGTCGGATGAGCGTAAGATTCAAACAACTCACCCGAAGCCCAGAAGCGATCACCGCGTCAACGTCCCCCTCGTCGCCCCCCGGGTCGCTCCCTCGGGAGGCCTCTCCGCCGAGCAGAGCACCCTCCTCCAGTGTCCCACCGTCGGAGGAGCCGGAAGCCTGGTCCATTGGCGGCGCCGGAACCCCGGGGCGGACAAACAGACCCTTACCTCTCCCGGGTACAGGGAGCGTCACCGTCGCGGGCCGGACCGCCGAGGAGCCCGTCTCTGGGGCCAGGATCGAGGCCATCGGCAGGCCGCCCGGCATCCGAAAACGGACGGAGACCTTGCTGGACGAGGGCTGCGGCCGGACCCCCGCGGGGATAGGAGGCGGCGAGGGACTCGGAGCGTACATCTCCGAGTCTGAGCCCTGGCCCTCCCCAGCCGGAACGCCGCCCGCGGGATCCGGCCCGCCAGGAGTGTCTAGGGCTGCACCCGACACCCCAGCAAGCGCCGCCGCGGAGTCCTTCGCAGGAGAAGCCGAGGCAAAGCCTGGGGTCTCGCGGGGCTCCTCTGGGCTCGGGATCCCGCAGGGCTGCCCGACGGACGAGACCGCTTCGAGGGCCCGCCAGCAACCTCCTTCCCCCGCTTGTGTGAAGCAGGGGTGGGCTGAGGCACCCGGGCCGGGAGCCTCAGCCCGAACAACTCCGCGATAACGTTCCGGGGAGGACCCTCCCCGATGATGAGCACCACCCGCTCGTGCTCGTCCTCATAGTATCGCCCAAGGAGGGTCACCGCGACCTCCTTGGCTCGACCATAGGACCTAACTGCAAAAAGGAAAGGAAGTAAGGGTTAGGAAAAATCTCTCGGCAGGGGGAAGGGGTCTGAGTACTTACGGTCCCCCACCGCCATCCGGGGTGGCCTGTGCGCCGCCGACATCCCCCTCCCCCGGCGGGTGTGGAACGGCGCCACTCGGAGGAGGGCCATCTCCTCCGCCAGGTCCCGCATGGACCGCAGGAATTCGGACTCCGCCATTGCGGTAAGGAGGTCCATCTCCACCACGGTCCACTCTGGAGCCACCGGGCCGCCGGACCGCGAATACTTAGAGGGCTTCGGTGAATATGTCACCCCCGGGTCTCCTACCCGGAGGTAGAACCAGTGCCGAGGCCAGTCTCCCCAGTGGTCCCGGGAGGCTAACACCGGGTACTCATCGGCGCGACCCGGCATCAACTGGATCATGATGGAGCCGAAAGCCGACCTAGGGCCGCCCCTCCTCCCCACCGGGACCCTCGCCGATGGCTCGTAGAAGTATTACAAGAGGCGCAGTGTGGGCTCCGTCACGGCGGCAGTCTCTCACAACCAGACGAACAGACCCATCCGAATGAGGGTGTTCGGGGTAAGATGGTTGAGCGAGAGGCCGTAGATCTACAGGAACTCGCGGAGCAGTGGATGCACCGGGAGTCGGAGGCCCACCTCCACGAAGGCCTCAAAGGCCACCACCTCTCCGTCCCGGGGGCTCGACACCTGCTCCGCTGGTCCGGGAATCCTGATGTCCCCCGCTCTGAAATAGTCGCGCTCTAAGAAGGCCTCAAGGGCCCCCGAAGAAAACTCGGTGGCCCCGAGGAAATCAGAGGTCACCTCCTCTGGGAGCAGCTCGGAGACCTTGGCACGACTCTTCGGCGCCATCGGGGGTGAACTCGCTGAAGACTACCGGAACTCACCGGGTGCTACTACCGGAAAAATGTCACCGGGTGCTACCAGAAACGTCACCGAAAGCTACCGGGTGTTACCGGAAATTGTCGCCGGAAGCTACCGGAGGTTACCGGAAATCGTCATCGGAAGCTACTGGGTGTTACCGGCAACCACCGGAAAAAGCCGCCGGGAACCACCGGAAGAAAGCCGAGATTTGTGGAATATGGGGGCTTGTGGGCATGCTCAAACTAATGGGCCCCCCTTATTTATAGGTGGTGGAGGGGGACCCGGATGCCCACCGCGTGTCCACAAGCCCGTCAAGGCTGCGGAGTTGAACTGTCATGCGCAAGACGAAGCGACACGAAGGTGAACACTTTGAAATGATGCGTCGGTTTGCGGACAGATGCGCCCCTTCGAAAAACGGTTCGGAAGCCGAAACACCGCTCACGTCACAAGGCACTTCGTGGAAGACGACGCGTCATCATTGGGAGTTTCGCATACCCATCGGGGGCACTTAGTGCCCCCGAGGGCCTGGGGGGCTGCTGTTGGGGGAACTCCTAGGGGCTCCGCGAAGTCCTTGAAGATCCCCCGGTGAGGCCTGGAGCATCACTGGGTTCCCGGTGAGACCCGGAGGGTCACCGGGCCCCCGATGAGACCCGGAAGGTCACCGGGTTCCCGGTGAGATCCGGAGGGTCATCGGACCACCGGTGAGACCCGGAGGGTCACTGGGAACCCAGTGAGGACCAGAGGGTCACCGGGCCCCCGGTGAGTCCTGAAGAGTCATCGGACCCCCGGTGGCGCCCGGGGCCTCGGAAGGATGGCTACTGACCGAAGAAGCCTTTGGAAAGTTGACGAGGACACGTGTCGAGCATCCAAGCCGTTCTCCTAGCCAAATGACTTCAGCGCCCTTCGATCCAGCGGTCGTAGCTAGGGCTTTTTGGTCTTTTGTGTTTCTTAGGGGCTATATGTACCCCTCCTGTACCTCTTTTCACGGGATTCGAACTCATTTGCATTAACACAAAATATCAGGCTCTCTTGGAGACCTCTCCCCGAGAGTATACCTCCCCAGCGGGCTCGCGTCTGGAGAGAGCCAACAGGACTAGGGCCCCCACTGGGACCCGAACCTGTATAAAAACCACTATGTCAATTTCTGTGTTGCCCGGCGGGAGAAGAAACCTGCCTGGGTATCCGTAATACCACGACAGCTTATACTTTATCCAAAACAACATACATAAACCGTTGCAATATATGGGTTCAATATGATCAAGAAATAGGGACTTGCCTTGCTTTCCACGAGATCCAGTTGATAGAACTACCAAAACACTAACGTCTTGGAGCTCACTTCACTTGGTATCTATTTCGACGTCAAACAATAAGCAAGCAAAAATAATAGTGAGTATATTTGTAATTAATAAATACATATGTTTATAACTGATAGGGTTCAAGTGGTCGAATGCTGAAATAGGATTAAAAGAATGGTCGAAAGGTGATTGATAAGCTTGATCTAGGCTGAATTAACTTAGGGAAAACTTTATCTAGTGTTTGGATAGATGATCAGATTATATATGTGCAAGGTTAGAGATAAGGCGGACAAGGTGACGCGAACGGATTTTCGAACTGAGGATCATAGGATTGCAAATGACATAAGCGTGTCGACGAGAGCGACATTGGACATAGGCTGACAAAGCTTAGGTCGGCTTTTTAGGGTTTTCGTCGAGGCTCGAATACTAATATATAACTAGGGTTCTGGTTGGATGGTCGAAATATGGTGCTTTCGTTGAGAGTTGTGAATATTAGGGTGAAGACAAATTCTAGATTAAACGCGAACGTGGCGACACGGCGAAGTGCGGTGTCGCTCGAGAGATTTTGGTTATTGGACACTTCTCATCAACTAAACAGATCCTCAGTTGATTTCAAATAGAAGTGCATGATTCTACGGTCGCGTAGGAACTGACCGCGCTGAAATCGGTGTTCCTGAGGCTCATAATGGAATTATAACTCAGAAGACTTGGTTGATAATTCTTACATCTTCGGGGCTTTTTCGTAAAATCGCCAAAATCCCTTTCTTAGTCCTTCTGGCCGCCACTCACTCCCATGCTGTCCTTTTTCCTTTTTCTTTTTCTCTTCTTTCTTCTTCCTTCTTTGTTTCCCCAAATCTTCTCTACCCCTCTGGCCCTTTCACCGCCGGTGGCCGGACCGTGCCCTGGCGGCGCGCCACCGCCACCCGCCTGGTCGCCGGTCCGCCGTTGCTCCTTTGGGCGAGCGCGCTTAGCGCCGCTCGACGCCGCCTCCGACGCCGGAGCCACCTGGTTCTCGACGCCGGCGCCTCAGGTAAGTCTCTCTAATCTCAATTGTGGCCGTGGCGCCAGGTCTCAACTTCTCCCGGAGTTTTGATTTTGTCGTGGTATTAAGAATACCCCGGCAGGTTTTGAAGACGATCCTAGCGGAGATTACGCAGCGCGGGTTGACCGGGTGACCGGTCCTCCCCCGCCGGACAAACACAAGAAAAGACACGAGGATTTATACAGGTTCGGGTCCCAGTGGGGGCCCTAGTACTGTCGACGAGCTCCCGACCGGAGTCGGCTGGGGGAGCTCTCTCCGGGGGAGAGGCTTCCGGAGCACGTCTGTGAGATTAGCTATTCCAAATAATAATGAAGTGATCCTTTACAACAGAGGGGTACAAGGGCTATTTATAGCCCCAAAAAGAAGCAAAAAACCTAAACTACCCCGGGAGCCACCGTCGGATTGAAGGGTAGGACCGTCCTTCTCCCGGTCAAATGCCTTGGATGCTTGACAGGTGGTCGCTGATTCCCGAGGCGTCCCTCGCGTGACCTGCACGTGATAAACAGACAGGGGTCTTACCTTTTAGGAGGGCGATGACGTCCGGGACCTCTTCCGGAGAGCAGGGTCCCGGGAGCCCAAAAGGCGGCGCCCGGGGCAGACACCGGAGGCCACTGTCCCGGGCAAATGGCGGTGCCCGGGACATGCCCGGGGGGCACGGTCCCGGGGGCCAAATGGCGGCGCCCGGGGCATGCCCGGGGGGCACGGTCCCGAGGGCCAAAAAGGCGGCGCCCGGGGCAGGCACCGGAGGCACGGTCCCGGGGGCCAAATGGCGGCGCCCGGGACATGCCCGGGGGGCACGGTCCCGGGGACCAAATGGCGGCGCCCGGGACATGCCCGGGGGGCACGGTCCCGGGGGCCAAATGGCGGCGCCCGGGACATGCCCGGGGGGCACGGTCCCCGGGAGCCTAAAAGGCGGCGCCCGGGGCAGGCACCGGAGGGCACTGTCCCCGGGAGCCTAAAAGGCGGCGCCCGGGGCAGGCACCGGAGGCCACTGTCCCCGGGCACATGACGGCGCCCGGGACATGCCCGGGGGGCACGGTCCCGGGGGCCAAATGGCGGCGCCCGGGGCAGGCACCGGCGGCCACTGTCCCCGGGCAATCATGAACTTACCTGGACTTGACCGCGTGGAGATTTCCCCCAACAGATTTGGTCTGCTCCTGTCTTGGTCCTACGCTTGTGTGTATGATTTGGGATGGCCAGAGGTGCAAGATGGTGAGGTGTTCTATTGTTGCTATATATGAGATTTATGATTTTGTGATGTCTATGACTGAGATTGTGCTGCTGGAGGTATGTATCTCATGTGGCAATGATGGTCTGAAGGTTTCAGGTGTTTAAGGGATGATTCCTGATCTCTGATGCATAGGCTACTAATGCTGTACTATCTTCTAATCAGTTCTTGTATGAATAAACATAATCCCTAATAAATGGGAGTTTGGGGTCCCATGGTTACCTTGCTGTAGCCCTGGTTTCTTTCTCCTTGCTCCTGTGGTTGCTGCCCCCTGGTTTTCACTAACTGTGTTGCTATGAATTATGTTGCTGTTTCTTTCTTTAGCATTGCTACCTCAAGACACTGCTGTGTTTGCTGGAGGAACTACTAGAGGAAGAAAGTGGAGATTAGGAAGGAGAGGATGGTCTTGGCTGCTACTGGATTTCTTGCTGGTTACTGGAAGCAAAGTGTAGAGGAAGAAATGGAGTGCATGGAGGAGAAGATGATGCTGCTACTGCTGCATATACACGTATACATTATTAGGCAAGCAGCTACGTATATGTGTGGTTACTGTTGAGTGGAAGAGAAGCAAACACCCAAGCTGCTGCGTGTAGAGGAAGGGAACAGGTGGCTGTGCTGCCTTGTGCATTTTGCTGTTTTGGAGGGCTTCTGAGTTAAGTAATGGTGGTGTGTGTATATGTGTACATTTAGGTATAGATAGATATATGAGTAGTTGTGTATATATGTGATCTGAATGTATATGTGGAGTTAAAGGAATTTGATATGTGTTTCCTCCTATATTTATATATGTGTATGCTGATTGGTCTATATATGGGTGTGTATAGATTGTTGTACACAAGTATTACGTCTCTGTATGTATATGACTGTATGTGGGTGTATGCACTGAAGTATATGTGTGTAATTTGAGTGAGGAGTTGTTGTATGTATTCAAGTCTATGATGTGAGTGTGAACTAGCAAGTTGGAATAATTGCAGATAGTCATGTTTTGGAGGCTAATTCGGACTTAAGTCTCATACGTAAGTTCTGGTCGGGTAATCAAATTAGGGGTGAATTGGATTAAGATGAAAATGAAATGAAAATGCAAACGGAAATGGAATTAGGGTAAAAGTGAATAGTGCTTTTACCGGAAACAAGTGAAAATGTAAATAACTAGGTTTCGGGGTCGAATCTGAACTTGGTACAATTGGGAAACTTGTGTTGAATAGTTGAAGAAACATGATGGTTCAATCAGATTGAAATTCGGAGATGAATTGGAGAATTTAGCCATTTTGGGCTTTTGAAAACAGGAAAAGGACTGATTTGCGATGAAATCTAGACTGAATCGCGAAAAGTGGCCAAATGAACTTATTTGGCAGAGAATTTTTAGGACTGGTATGTAAGCGTATTAAGATTTAGGATTCCAGAGAAATCCAAAAGAAATCTACTCTGGAATCATCTGAATTGAAGGTTGAAAATGTTAAGTAGGGTAGTTAGGGTAATTTAGTATTTGGGTTGTCGAAAACAGAACTGGGTTGAGTTTCTGGGTCTTAGGAACTGAATTTGATCTCAATGCTGAAGATAAATCTGGATAAGATAGGTAGGAGCTCCTATCTATTCAGTCTGATTGCAGTTTTGAGCTATCTAGGGAAATTAGGCTAATTGTGGCCTGGAAGGACTGAACTGTAGTTAAGAAAATTAGGAGGCTGGACCAGTTTGTAAATGTTTTCAAATGAACTTAATAACCTAGCCTTTGGATAAATATAATTAGGGTAAATAAGTGTTGTAGATTATTTTATAAATTAGGGTTTAGGTTCTGGGCTTAAAACAAAAGAAAATAATTTAGGAGTAGGTCTTTTTTTTTAAAAAAAAAATTTTATGCTCTATTTTTGGGATATTACAGGAAGTTATCTAATCTTGGAACCGTGACTGGGAGACTCAGTCACTACTTAGTTTAGAAATGACTCTTTCGATGCTATGGTCGCCCACAGCCTACGACCATAGGTCAGTACTAAGGTCGTCTTTAGTTATGCGACCTTCTGGTTCACAGGAAACTGAACTCTGCGACCATGGAATCATATACCATATCCGAAATGTCTTAGTCATGATATATTTAATGAATAGATGACTAGCCCAAGTAATATTCATCGTCAGCTAGCCCCCAAATTTGAAGCAATAAAAAATGTAAGAAATAAATTTCTTTTTCATTAATGATTACGCATGATCTATAGCCATTTGTGAATTCTCAATTTGATTTTGAGTGAATGTCTCTGTGTGAAAAATGGTTACAGGTAAATGTCTCTGTGACCATAACATCCACAGGTAATTTATATTATGTCCATGGTTACTGTGATAACAAATCAAAGTAATAGAAAACCAGGACAAAATCTCTGTATGAATAAAATGATTATAGGTAAATCTTTCCTTAATCATAATGTCCACAAGTGAAATATTATTAGTATGGTCTTTGTATTTACTGAGGTCACAGAATTGCATTGAGACCATAGGAACATTGAGGTCACATGATTGCATTGAGGCCACATGTAGTGCTGAGACCTTAGGATTACCCAGAGACTATAGAGTAGCATTAAGATCACAAAATCCCATTATTTGTACCGTAGCCCCCGAATGTCAAATAAAATGACTTTTTAGTTTCCAAAAAGATGCATTTTGTTTCAAATTCTATTAGGGTTAACGATATGGCTTCGGGTTCAGTCTGTGAAACCTGTTATGAAGAAACATTAAAATAATGAATGTAGCAGGTAGTGGCTTTGGGCATATAAAAGGAGTTACCTTCGTTGAGAAGCTTCAAAGAACCCTCTTTTACATTTGCCACTCCGCCGCAAAAAACCCTTGTTGTTCACCTTTGCTCTCATTACCACCAAAAACCCTCATCTTTCCAAAAATCTTCACTGTAATGGTGTCTTGGAGCTGATCAAGCCATTGCGACACTGAGAGTTTAGCAGCACTGGAGAAAGAGGAAAATTTTCCCCCTCAGCTACTGATCAACTGGTGACCCGCGGGGAAACGAAAAGAAACACCCAATGTCCAGGAGAACGAACTGGTGATTTTCGAAGACTTTCTGTGGTGCAGATTCCGTTTGCCAAAAAGCAAATTGTGCGAGGTAAACCTCCACCTCAATGCTGTCCTCATTCTGGCTATCTTCCAGCACTTGTGCGAGGCTTTTGTCGGAGTGTTGCTGTGCATAGATCTGTTCTGATGGTTCTAGTTCTCGGCATGGTCAAAGGGTTCAAGTGCAGTAGGGTGCGTATATTTCCGCCTGAGGGAGAAGAAAGATTACCCCTCCTTCCCGCTGCGTGACTCTGTGCACGGATGGAACGAATGATGGTTCTATTGTGCCACGCTGGCAGAGAGTAGCCTTTGGTTTGAGAACCGGCGACTAGTGAAGAGCAGTGAAATGGACTCTGTGCCCATTTTAAGTCAAGACTTACAGAAACAGTCCCAGGTGATTCTTCACTTAGTCCAGCAAGGATTAATCGCACGAGATATCATTCGTGACTTTGTGAAGAACAGGATGAGTCCCTTGAAGAAAAGGGAACATCCAGCTTGGGAGGTGTGTTCGATGATGGACAACACCTTGGACTATAACCAGGGTAAGTTTGCTGACTTAAAATGTATGAAATTGTTGACAATCTGATGTTTATACTAAATGATTGCCATGACAAGCAGTCCTGTCCCCATCTGAGATAGATAGGAGGACAAACACTCTTCTGAAGCCGTACTACGTGGCAACAGAAGGAGCACTAGGCTCATCCCAACCGCAGAGCCTGGTCAGCAACAGCGACAACGTCAAACAAGAACATCAAAAGGTAAATCTTCTTTTGAGAAAACTTGTTCATGTATGTTCGCTGACATTGATCATTAAAGAGTAAACTTATTGAATGACACAGCTGTTGGAAGGGCAAGTCATCAGGACAAAACGTCCTGTGGATGATGTTGGGCCTTCTGGGAGGCCGACATTGATCATTAAAGAGTAAACTTATTGAATGACACAGCTGTTGGAAGGGCAAGTCATCAGGACAAAACGTCTTGTGGATGATGTTGGGCCTTCTGGGAGGCCGACATTGAAGAGAGTAAAAGTTATCTCTTCTAAAACCAAAAAGATGAAGGAGCCAACCTCTGGAGCAACCAAGGCGAAGACCATAAGAGGGGCTTCATTCTAGGCAAAGAAAACCGATGCAAAAACTATTGTGGTAAGGTTTTCTCTTCCCCCTGTTATACCATGTACAAATAGAAGTCACTTCTTAATCGTACAGGGTGAGGGGAGCGAGCATGAGGAAGATGACGTTCCTCTTATCCGCCGAAGGAGAAGAACGGTAAACCCTCTGGAGATTGCCATTCCAGAGAAACCATCCTCCCCCACCATCGCCAACATACTGACCTCAATAGCAGAAACAGCTATTGCGGCAGTGGATCCTGTGGCCGCGGGAGAACTTGCAGTCACAAGGGAGGTTGCCAGCCCTGAGGCCAGAACTTCTACAACCATGGTCGCAGAGGACTCTACGGTCATTGTTTCAATGGCCCCAGACCTGGTGACACCTCCTGCAAACGCAAAAGGAGCTGCTGTGGTAAGAATATCATGCTCCGTGAAATTTACTCCATTTCAAATATGAATCATCTTTTGCAAATGTAGGAAGAGGAGTTTGCTGTCTTGTTTAAGAAAAGGAAAACAAGGACGAGCTCCAATGATACCGCAACAAGGTCACTGAGCGCGCTCCTATCTCTGAGAAGCACATTAACGAACCCCAAAAGTCTGATGGGGCTTTGAATCAAGTAAGGATACCACTTCTTACCAAATCCGGGATTTCACAAAATAGAAGTTATCAATATTGCAAATTGTGATTTTTTTTCAGGAATCCTGCACCTATCACTCTATTGACCCCACTGATATCTAGCGAAACACCTACCGTGGAGGTCGCTAGAGATGCAGGCACAAGCACAATGGCTGAGAAGGATCCTCAGGCCATTGTGAAAGAAATAATTGCAGACATCCAATCCAAACGGATTGAGACCGTACCATCTGATCTGACCGTGGGAACGAATCTACAATAGACAACATTTGCCGCACCCGTGGTCGAGGAAAGAACTGTTCTCACGGTTCAACCTGTTAGGAAACCCGAGAACCTGCTAAAAACAACTTTCAGCAGTTTCTTAGAGGTAAGTAAAAAATATTTTACCCTCTCTGTAATTGAAGATCTCAGGAATGTCCAAGTTTAAACAACAGGTTTCACTATGTTTCAGGATCTGACCCAAATGTCGACCAAGTTGAAAACTTTAGCACAGCTAATCGAGGTCGCACAAAAGGAGATCAGCCATCTACAATAGTGAGTATTCATACATTGTTTATACTAACATGAACATCTTCCAAGTATTATGACTACCTCTATGGTCGTAGGGAAAACTCTTCATTGATGAAAAGCATGGCTGATTGACAAGGTCAGGAAGAAACTGCGGCCATAAAATTTTCCTCTATGGAGAAAGAATTCAACGAGGCTCAGAAAAAGCTTGCCTGCAAGTTCATTTTTAAGCAAGGGATGTTATTTCCTTACATGAACTGCTGTAATCTCATTACTTTGTTCATGTAGCACAAGAGGAACAAATAAAGGGTCTTTGCAAGGAAAGAGATGACTTCAAGAAGAAGTGTGTCCAGACTGAAACTCAAAACGGACAACTTCTCGCGACCATCGAACATCAACATGCAACCATTGAAGAGTTCAAGAAAACTGTTGAAACTGTCTGCAAAGAAAAGAAAGCCTAAAGGAAACAATCTCAGATTGCAGCAGTATTCAATCAGAACCTTTTAAGAAATTAAAGATGGTTGCGGATCTACTAAAGGCTGATACAATTGATCCTCAAAAGGAAAATTTAAGCCTTAGCGAATCTTGTAAATTGGTCACAGCTCAGGCTGAATCCCTCCTCGAATATATTCTTGAGGACACGAATAGGCAGAAAGAGGCAATGAAGACCAATGTTGAATCTATAGCCTCTACCATTCTGTGCAAACTTAGGCATCACCATGCCCCAGATTTAAGTCTAAAACCAGTGGTGGAAGATGCTATATTCGAGAGTGAAGATCAGCTTGCAGCTATAATCGAAGAAGTCAAGCCCTTAATTGAAAAGCTCTTGGAAGAACTCGGGTTGAAATGATGTTACCCCTTATTCTTTCCTTGTAACAAACAATTGGAGAATCAAACTTTTTGATTTACTCAAGTTTGTGTACCTGCACATTTTGGTCATTAACAAAAAAATATGCCGATGCATGCATTGTGGAAAAAACGTACTTAATTTCATCTCATATTATGGTCGTATTCCCCTAGCCCCCTCCTGAGATCATATATACTGAAGATATTGTATTATAATCTCAGGAAAAAACAATATGGCTTAAGGATGATCAAGAAATACCTAGTGAGCTTATACGTTAAGAAATGGTTTTAGAAAGAAATGTCTCAACTAGATGTGATCATCTGGTCGCACAAATACTTATCTTAAAAAATGCCAAAGTTTATTACGAACTGACAGCCACTCGAATGATCAAAATCATACTAGTAAGTCCCGTATGCGTTGAGAAACGGCTTATCTAGGGATGTCTTATCTAGATGCGACCATGAGATCAATTAGTGAATCCACTTTGGTCACTATAATAAGATGGTCATTTGCGACCAGCCCTCGAGCGCAACTCAATAAAGAGAGGACAAAGGTTAGGAACAAAATCATAATGTAAAGAGAAAAAAGTACACCATGTTATTTTTAACAAAATCATGCTAATTGAAAAGGAAAATGGAATGAAGAACTTACACGTAAACTTGCGTAGCTGATCTATATTCCAAGTATTGGATAAGATCCTTCCATTTTCCATCGCCAATCGAGCTGATCCTGGTCGCGGCACTGAGACTATAGTATAGGGGCCTTCCCATTGAGAGGAGAATTTGTTGCGATTGGACTGGTTTTGAATTTTTCGTCAAACCAGGTCACCCACGTGAAGACCACGAGGTCGCACCCGTTTACTATGGTATTTACACAAAGCTTGTAAATATATAGCTGACTTAATCAACGCTCAATCATGTTTCTCCTCAAGGATAATGATGTCTTGTACACGTTGTTCATGCTAATCAGAATGATCAAATTGATCGACACGAATAGATCCAATGCATATTTCAATTGGTAATACGGCTTCAGCACCAAATACCAACTGAAAAGGAGTCTCACCAGCAGCTCGACTGCATGTAGTGTGTAGTGCCTATAGAACGAAGTAGAGTTCATCTACCCAAGCCCCCGAGCACATCTTAAGGCGATCGAAAACTCGTTTCTTGATGCCTTGTAATATCTTCCCATTGGCACGTTCAACGGCGCCATTGCTCTGTGGATGAGCAATGGATGCAAAACATACCTTGGTCCCGATATCGTTGCAATAATTCAGAAAAGACCACTAACGAATTGGGATCTGTTGTCGGTAATGAGACGACTTGGAACACCAAATCGTGTTACAATATTCTTATGAAAGAATTTCTTCGCCGCAGTGGAGGTTATATTGTGGACTGGTTCAGCTTCAATCCACTTAGTAAATGTGTCAATGGCTACGAATAAAAGCTTGTACCCATTAACTGCTTGGGGCATAGGACCCACTATGTTTATTCCCCATACCGCGAATGGTCAAGTTAAAGGAATAGTTTGCAATGCATATGCAGGCTGGTGAACTTGCCGTGCATGAAATTGACACTGTGGGCATGTCTTGACCAAGTGCTTGGCATCTGTCGACGATCCGGACTCGGGGTCCTTAGTCGAACTTATGCATAATTTGTGAGTTATGAGGCCTTTCAGGGTGTCCCTCCGGGAAGGGATCATCTACGACCTTCTGTCCACGCATCATCTACGGGCTCCTGACCGCGCACTGTCTGCGGCCTGATCGCGCAAAGCCTGTGACCATGTGTCCGCGCTTCTCAGGCCATCTGAGATCACACCAATGGACACTTACCTGGTTCGAATCTGTCTTGAACCAGACGTGCATTTATTCTGAACTAGCTCGGGTAACAATCCTCGTTAGCTAGCCCCCAAATTTCAAGGAAACGAAGGGACATATTTACTTCAAATTTTAAATCTTACATCGGATAAGTGACCCGACGCTTCAAATCCTCCACTTAGTGGCGCACTAAGTGTGGCGGTTTATTTCCTGAGACGGACTCTGGGCAGTATTTGAAAGGTAATGATGGTTCCGTGGAATTGTCTTTTAACTCGAGATAAAACTGTAAATGTTTTAAAAGCTCGAGGCATTTGAAAAACGAACCGTCACCCCTGAGAGCTATAAACACTGAAGCCTCTTTACCCTTAAAACTTCACAAATCTTTTCCCGGCAAAGTCTTTTTCAAAGCTATCTTTTCTTCTCTTCTGTTTCCTCCTCAATGGCAGATCAAAACATCATTGAGATTGAAAGTGATGAAGAGGAAGTGGCGCTCGAATTCGACCAAGATTTCCAGCAGGAAAGTCTTTTCTAGAACTCTTGGTTCAAGTTGCCATCTTATGTTCTGATCATTTCCCAAATGCTTTTGGAAATTCATAGACGACCGAAGATCCGGTTCCTCCAAGGAAGAAACCCAAAGTTGACGAGGGATCTTCTAGTGGCACAAAGGTGAGGGACGCATCATTGCTCTCTCTTCCTTTGGTTCCTGTAGTCCTCCCCGTTCATGCAACTCGGCAAGTTGAACCTTCATCTCCACCTTTGGAGGTTCATAATAATTCTTCAAAGCCTTCTTCTCAGCTTTCTTCATTGCGACCAAGTGATCCCCGTCTTTTGGCGGGTTATCAATTTTCTAGTTGGCAAGCTGCACTTCCGCGACCAGATGATCCTCAACTTGTGTTGGGGAAACAATCTTCTCGTGGGAATGTTGCACTCCCACGACTTGATAGTTCCCAACTTTTGACGGGTGATCTATTTTCTGGGGGAAATACTTCATCCTCCCACTTGCAAGGATTGGTAACTATTTTCATCCCTTCTATTGGTCGTTTTAACTTGTAAAACTAACACGTTTATGTGTAGGAGATGAAAATTGTTGGAACCCCCAGTGACCAGTCTGCTGAGATCCATCCTCTTTCCCTTGAACAGACTCTCCAGAAGGAGAAAGAGGTTCTGGAGAAGAAGACCGAAGAGATGTCTTCGGCCATTCTGCACCTGGCAGAATGTTTTGACAGATCCCGTGAAGAGGCGCACCAATTCCTATTGGAGAGGGACTACGCTCGACAACAGCGAGAACTCTCCGATTCGATCAGGGATGGTAGTGCTTCTCTGATTCGGGACGATGTAGATAGGCTTAGAGTAGTTGCCAGTTCTCTTGGGGCGGTCAGTGTAGATCCTACTGACACCAATATGTCCCTAGGAGAACTTTATAAACTCCTCTCGGATCAAGTCGATGCTCTGGTCGTCTGTATCCCTTTTGTATGCGAAGATTGTCAGAAATAAAGATCTCTTTTTCCTTACAGAACTCGTCTTCTTGAGAAAAATTATAAGAGTTGATTTGAATTAAGACTCTTCATAATCTCTGCGTGAAAATATGATCATAAGTAATGTCTTCAGGACCATACATACACAAGCAAATCCGAGATAACAAGTCTTGTGATTAGATATGCATTAATGAGTCATACCGCGATCAGTTCTAGTATTGCGATCAGAACCAAAACCGTGATCAGAACTGAAATCCGATCAGAACTATCATAGTGATCAGAACTGAAGTCGTGATAACACAATGCTTTGACCAGATGATAACCGTCTGTATTGCGATTATCCATTTGCAACGATCACAGAATATCATTATGATCCAAATGCAAACTTTCAAGTGATCACAGGAATGCATTGTGATCGCAACGTAAAAAATTAAGTTACAAAAAAAACAAGAAGGATAACTTCCTCCGAAAATTCTTGCAATATTTTCACGTTCTTATGTACACCCTAGCCCCCGAATTCGAAACAAAGATAATAAGAAAAACCTTTCATTTCGGATTCATTGTGGGGAGTGCATAACGGGTCTTCCGAGAGAAGGCATCCATTATGGGAAATGAATAAAGTATTCAATGGAACGTTGCCTCGGGAATATAAAAGGAGCAGGTAGCTTCCTGAGGAAGCCACACAACCAGAAACTTGCCTTAGAACTTCCGCCGCACAAAACCTTCATTCCTCATCCTCCATCACCTCCAAAGTCGCCACCTTTCCTTTTGATCCTTTGCAAGAAATGGCGTCCTGGAGCCGATCTGTTCACCACACAGAGGAAATCCTGGTGGCACTAGAGAAAGAAGAGATCCTTCCTCCGCGGCTGCTAATCAACTGGCGGCCTGCGGAGAAGGATCAAGAAACCCCAATCGTTCAAGAGGGCGAGTTGGTGGTTTTTGAGGAATACCTGCGATGCGGGTTCCGATTCCCTGAGAGCTGATTCTTGAAGGGAATCTTGGAGCACTACGGGTTGGAGTCGGTGAATCTCCACCCCAATGCTATCCTGATCCTTGCGATTTTCCAGCATCTCTGTGAAGCCTTCGTTGGAGTGCTTCCAAGTGTGGAGCTCTTCCGACGATTCTACTACTCGGCATGATCGAAGAGTGCCAATGCCGCCGAATGTATTTACTTCCGGATAAGGGAGAAGAAAGAGTATCCCTTCCCACCCCTTCGAGACTCCGTTCAAGGGTGGTACCAGAAGTGGTTCTACTGCACCTCTCCATCGGAGAGCGGGTTGTGGTTTGAGAACTCTCGGCCAGAGAAGTCCAGCGAATTGGATTCTCTTCCTGCTCTGAGTGTGGAGCAGAAGAAACAGGCCCAAGTGATTCTTCAATTAGTCCAGCAGGGACTAACTGCTCGCGACATCATCCGCGACTTTGAGAAGAATCGGGTGAGCCCCCTGCGCGAAAGGGCTCATCCGGCTTGGGAGATTCAGTCCATGGCGGACAGCACCTTGGACTATAATAATGGTACGTCTTCCAGCCAGCAAAATACATTTCCTCTAAAAAAATGTCGTATTTGCTAACTTGCTTGTTTGTGACACAGCTTGTCTTTGTCTGAAATCGAAAAGCGGACAAATTACCTCCTCAAAGCGTATAGCACCGACGTGGAGGGAACCAGGGGATCGCTTCGCCCCCAGAGCTTAATCAATGCCAGCGATGATCTCAAGCAGGAGCACTGAAAGGTAAGGGCTTTACTAACAGGCTTTGTTTGTAGATCAGTCACTCATCTTGCGTTAACAAGAATGTTTGTAATGGCATAGCTCTTGGGGAAATTCGCCGTGGCAACGCGTCCAACCGATGACGTTGGTCTCCTGGGGAAACCGGCTCGGAAGAGGGTGAAGAAGATCTCTTCGAAGAGCGTGGCGAAGGAACCTGCTCCCAAGAAGTCCAAGAAGATTCTGGGAGAGGCCTCCTCGCAAAAGACTCCTCTTACCGCGAAGAGAGCTGCGGTAAGATACTCAATGCCCCCTGTTACCCCAGGTACGAACTGGAATTACTTCTTCGTACTACAGGGTGAAGGGAGCGAGGATGAGGAAGACGATGTCCCTCTAATTCATCGCAAGAGGAAGACGATCGCTCCGTCGTCCAGCGAGGTCTTGTCTCTGCCCGTAGGAACAGAGACAACTGCAGCAAGCCCGGTGACCACTGATATTCCTACGGTTGCGGGTGAAACCCCAATACCTGAAGCCCAGGAAGCTTCAGGATTTGCAACACCTCCCCTCCAGACAAAAGGGGTAACTGCGGTAAGATTTCTCATAGTCCTGAATGTTGTTATTCGTTTATGTACATCCACTAAGCTATGCTCGTATAGGAAGATGAAATCCCCCCTATCTGCCGTGAAGTGACTCCTGCTAGTCCTGGGGCGGTGAGCACTCCACTCCTGCCGACGGGAGTGGGAATAACCGAGCAGGACACCGCGACCACTACTAACCTCGCGGTCGCGGATGAAGTCCTACCGCCTACGGTCCACGAGACATCTGGACCAATGGCCATATCTCTCCCGACCGGGAAGGTTGGCCCGGTAAGGATTCTTACAGCTTTGGTCTTGACCATTCCTCATGTATATGCTTATAGGTTTGTACATACAGGGAGAAAAAGACAAGGTCTTATTCACGAAAAGAGGAAGACCAGGACAGATGAAGACTGTCCTCTTTTCCTCAGGGAACCCTCTTCGAAATCCGAAAAATTGGTGGGAATTCGAATAAGGTAAGAATCTCCCCTGTCTGGACAGGGTCGGATTACAGTGATCGACTGTACAGATTCTAACTGATGGTCTTTCTGTCTGTCTAGGCACAGAGACTCAGCGCCCAGCCCTCTAGTGGCCTCAGCTAGTGTTGGAGCTTCCTCTGCTACCGAGGTCTCTGGAGAGAAAAGCTCCATCCCTTTGGTCCGATAAGTCGTTCGGGCCGTTATAGATGGGTTGGCTATGGAAGTCCAATCGGAGTTATTGGAATCTACGGCCCTGGCAAAAAATAAGGCTCGGCAGGAAGATGTTGGATCAAGGATGCCGACTAGAGGGGGGGTGAATAGGAGGCTTTTAAAAACTCCAAATAAAAAACAAGTTTTTATTCCAAGAAGAACCAAATGCAATTTAATATATTAAAGAGAGAAGATAGAGAACGAACATAGCTATTTTTACCGAGGTATCGGAGACTCGCCCAGTCTCCACTAGTCCTCGTTGAAGCACTCAAGCCACTTGAGTTTTGCCTCAATACTCACGAAGAGTATTATCTACTAAGGTTGCTCCTTGTCCACTCCGGAAAGGCGAGCACCAACGCCTTGTAAAAGCTTGCCGAGCCTCTCCGACAATCTCCAATCTCGAGAGGTCAACGGCCACGCCTCCAAACCGTCTAGGTGAGGGCGCTCACCAAGAGTAACAAGCAGCGAGGTTTTCTCTTGACCTCCAAACACGCACCGAGAAACTAAGTGAATGCAAATGCAAATGAACTGAAGTGCTCGGTGGATCGGAAAACACTCGACTTGATCAAAAGATCAAGATTTTAAGTGGAAAACTAAAGCTCAAGAGTGTATGAGAAATGCTACTGCTTGTTGTATTAAACTTATGCCCAAAGCCCCTTTTTATAGCCTCAAGAATCAAATGAACCGTTGGAGCTAGGGCTGAAAATCAGCAACTCAAACTGACAGTCAGTTTGCCTAACTGACAGTCAGTTTAGTGCACAATGGCTGACAAAATTTATGGATGAAACTTTGCTAGCTGTTCGTGGTCGTTTAAGGAAAGCTGAAACCCACAACTGACAGTCAGTTCGACCACAAACTCGACCAAAAATAAATAGAAACTCAGTTAAAAGCTCTGTGGTCGAAACCCCAACTGATAGTCAGTATGGACAAACTAACAGTCAGTTTAGTACAAAAATTTTAAGCCCAAAATACACCCTCTCTGGACAATTGTCAGTTAACACGAACTGACATTCAAACTGACAGTCAACTTGAACAAAAACAGAGATAACTTTAAATACAGAAATCCAAAAGAGGTTTTTAATAGCTCTTTTGAAAGATAATTTCAAGGGCTACATTTTTGTCAACAGAAGCAAAAACCAGATCTGCCTAGATCTTTCTAGAAAATCGAAAAACTCTTCTGCTGTCAAAAACTGAATTGAAAAACCAGATTTTTCAAATTAAGTTCAAACCAAATCCAACCAAAAATGATGCAATGCAATGACCTAAGTTTCTTGGTTTATGTTGGAGATAAAGAGAGGACTTTCGCCACCCCTCTTTATAGTACGGTTAAAAATCTAAGCAACAAAGTCCTTAACCGATCATCTCCAAACGCCGAGATCGGTAAAAATAAAATACGGATTACCTTAGGTCTTTGCTTTTTCGGCTTGCATCTTGTCTTCATTTTTGCTACTTGTGCTTTTACGTCTTTTGCGTTGGGTTCGTTTTGTTCATCTCGACAATCTTCCCAATGGAGCCCTGTATTAATCAATCTCAAAAAGCACAGTTAGTCCTAAACACTCTGTTTTCATTAATCATCAAAATTAGGGTTAGGCATGAAGGCTTAGATGCAACAGAAGACTCATCCGCTGCTCCTGCTGGGGATAAGGCGAGTCCAGCGACCCGACCTTCAGTTGAACCGGAAAGGAGCTCATTCCGGGAGTATGTTGAGGTATGTCGAACACCCCTTGTGAGTTTCGCATTGGAACATCCAGATTTAGAAACTAATCTCCTTCCATGTCATAGGAATTGACCCGTATGGTGACCAGGTCGATGGCTGTGGCAAATAGCATCGAGGTCGCGGAAGAGGAAACAGGTCGCCTGCAGCAGTAAGGAAGACGTTTCTAAACTTGCCCAAGTGTAAACTCTATCATGACAATTGTCTCTCTTATCACAGAGAAAATGCCTATCTGATGAAGAGCCCCACTGATCGGGAAGACCAGGAGTTCTGGGCAGCGTCCAAGATCTCATTTCTAGAGGCCGAACTCCAGAAACTGCAGTCACAGCTCTCCTGTAAGCATACTCCCGACCAGAGTAGATTACTTTTGCCACATGAACTGTATGTAATGGCCTCTTATCGCAGCGCGAGATGACCAAATAAGCCAGCTCGGCCAAGAGAAGAAAGATCTCCAGGCGACCATTGATTCTGTCTACGGGGAGAACAAAGACTTGAGTACATCCCTCTCAACCTGCGGCAGTGCTCAACAAAACATCTTCAAAAAACTGAAGATGGTGGCCGGTCTGCTGAGGGTTGATGTGGTCGAAATTGAGATGGACGACCTCAGCCTTAGTGACTAGACCACGCTGGTTGCGACCCAAGCGGAGTCACTTCTCGAGTATGTCTCTGAAGATACTAGGCGGCAAAAAGAGGCGATCAACTCAAGAGTTCGATTAGCAGCCTCCGCCATCCTCTGCCGACTTCGTCTTCACCATGGTCCAGATCTTGATCTGAATCCAACGGTGGGAGAGGCAGAGATTGAAAGTGAAGACCAGCTTAAGGTCATAATGGAGGAAGTTAAACCTCTTGTAGAAAAACTCTTGAATGAGCTTGGCATTATGTAAATCTTCATACCTGTACAGATACAGTTTATACAATGCGAATGTATACATTTTTTGAAAGGAAGCACTTCTCTTTGTTTCATGTTGCGATCATATTCCCCTAGCCCCCCGCCTATGATTATGTATACTGAAGACTTAGTATTATAAGCACAGGAAAAATATGGGTGTAACGACGACCAGGGATAGCCGACTAGGCCGACAATCATATTCGATACAATACCCAACCTTATTGCAAACCGGCAGCCACTTTGATGACCAAGGACATGCCAGCAAGCCCCGTGTGCGTTGAGAAATGGCTTATTGAGGGGTGTCTTGTCTGGAAGTGATCATGAGATCGGCCAGCGAATCCGATCAGGGTGTTGTAACAATATGACCATCGGCGACCAGTCCCCGAGCCGAACTCGCAACATATGGGCTAAAGGAATACTTAACACATGGAACAGCTAAAAGTACTGATTTTGTTAAATCATGCTAATTGAAAAGGAAAAGGGATTGGGAACTTACATGTAGAACTTGCATAGTTGATCGATGTTCCATGTATTGGATAATATCCGACCATCCTCCATGGCTAACCGAGCTGATTCTGGTCGCGGCACCGAGACAACAGTGTAGGGGCCTTCCCACTGTGGGGAGAACTTGTTGCGACTGGATTGGTTTTGTATTTTACGTAAAACCAGATCACCCACGTGAAGACTATTTGGTCACATCCTTTTGTTATGGTATTTGCGCAAAGCTTGAAAATATACCGAGGACTTGACCAGAGCTCGATCATATTTTTCCTCTAGGAGGATGAGATCTTGTAATCGTTGCCCGTTCTGATCAACTTGTTTGAATTGATCTGTTCGGACAGAACCAATACTAATTTCCATGGGTAATACAGCCTCAGCCCTGTATACCAGATGAAAAGGTGTCTCACCGATGGCTCAACTAGAAGTAGTGCGTAGTGCCCACAGAACGGTGTAGAGCTCGTCTACCCAAGGCCCCGAGCGTGTCTTAAGGCAATCAAAAACACGTTTTTTGATGCCCTGCAATATTTGCCTATTGGCACATTCAATGGCACCATTGCTCTGTGGATGAGCTACAGAGGGAAAGCACACCTTGGTCCCGACCTGATCACAATAGTCTAGAAAAAGACCACTAGCGAACTGGAAACCGTTATTAGTGATGAGACGATTTGGAACACTGAATCGAGTCACAATGTTCTTATGAAAGAACCTTTGTGCAGCAGCAGCGGTAATGTTGCGTACTGGTTCGGCCTCAATCCACTTTGTAAACGTGTCAATAGCTACGAACAAGAACTTGTATCCATTGACCGCTTGTAGCATAGGACCAACAATGTCCATCCCCCAGACCGCGAAGGGCCATGATAGGGGAATGGTTTGCAGAGCGTAGGCAGGTTGATGAACCTGTCTTGCGTGAAATTGACACTTAGGACACGTCTTGACCATATTCTTGACATGATCAAACGCCGAAGGCCAATAAAATCCTTGTCGGAAAGCCTTTCCGACCAGTGTATGATATGACGCGTGCGCACCGCATACACCGTCATGAATTTCTCCCAAGAGGGATTTACCTTCCTCTTGGGACTCACAGCGCATGAGTACTCCTTGAGTACCTTTTCTATACAAAACTCCTTCTATAAGCTTGTATAGACGCGCCTTTCGAACTAACTGATTGTTTTTGGTTTCATCCTCGGGCAGGGTCCCGTGTTCGAGATAGACCCTCAATGGATGGGCCCAATCTCGTTCCTGTCCGAGGTTGGTAACGCAGACTTTTACCGAATCATCCTCGACCGTAGTCATGATCGAAGGATATTCCAAGTGTTCGACGAACACTCCTGCCTGGGCGGATGTGCGTGAGGACCCAATTTTGGATAATTGGTCTGCAAGAATGTTGTCCTTTCGCGGGATGTATTGGACTTCGAAATGACTGAAGTGTTTTTTCAGTCTCCTCACTTCCCCCAGGTAATGAGCCATTGTCTCATCGGAGGTGTTGTACTCCTTGTTTACTTGGTTTACGACCAGCTGTGAGTCCCTCCTCACCACTAATCGACGGACTCCGAGGAATTTTGCTGCCCGGAGCCCTGCAATAAGACCTTCATACTCTGCTGTGTTGTTAGTCGCAACAAAGTGTAGTTGAATGACAAACTTCAGCTGTTCACCCTGAGTCGTGACTAAGACCACTCTAGCCCCTGAGTGTTGAAAACTACGAGAGCCGTCAAAGTACATTGTCCAGTGATCAGGGCATTCCAAATCTTCGGACGCTCGCACGGGTGGCTTAGGGTTAGTCCATTCGACCACAAAGTCGGCCAGGACCTGAGACTTGACCGCGGTGCGAGGCGTGAAATGGACGTCGAACAGTCCGAGTTCGACAGCCCACTTAGCGATCTGACCAGATTTCTTCAGATTGTGGACAATGTCCCCCAATGGAAAAGATGAGGGTACTGTGATCTTATGTGTTTGGAAGTAATGTCATAGCTTATGGGAAGCCATCAGTAGTGCGTAAAGTATCTTCTGGACCTCAGGGTATTACTCCTTAGGACCATGAAGTACTTCGCTTACGTAGTAGACGGGTTTGTGCACATCTTCCCTTTCTGCAATCAGAACAGTGCTGACTGCATCAGGTGTGGCCGCCAAGTAGAGGAGTAATGGTTCCTCTTTGTCAGGGGAGACCAAGACCGGTGGATTGGATAAATATGCTTTTACCTCCTGAAATGCCTTTTCGGCCTCATCAGACCATGTAAAGTTGTGATGTTTGCGCAGGGCTATAAAGAAAGGTAGTCCCTTTTCGCCTAGTCGCGATATGAACCAGTTCAATGCAGCCATGCGACCTGCTAGGCGCTGAACATCATTGATGGTCGAGGGAGACCTCATCTGTTCGATAGCCCTAATTTTTTCAGGATTAACTTCGATTCCTCTGGCACAAACAAGAAAACCAAGAAGTTTTCCCGATGAAACCCCGAAAGAACATTTCTCCGGGTTTAATTTTATTCCATATTGATTTAAATTACAGAAGGTTTTAGCAAGTTCGTCTAAATGAGACGATTTTTTTGAACTTTTTACAACTAGGTCGTCTACATAAGCTTCAAGATTACGCCCCATCTGGGAAAGAAAGGTCTTTTGCATCAAGCGTTGTTACGTGGAACCTGTGTTATTGAGACCAAACGGCATTCTGACATAGCAGTAGGTGCCGAATGGTGTGATGAAGGCAGTATTCTCTTCATCTTCTTCTGCTATGCTAATTTGATGATATCCCGAGTAAGCGTCCAGGAAACTCATCAGTTCACAACCCGCAGTAGAATTGACCAGCTGGTCGATGCGGGGAAGGGGAAATCGTCCTTCGGACAGGCACTATTTAGGCTAGTATAGCCGACACACATGCGCCACTTGCCATTTGACTTGCGGACCATGAACAGATTTGCAAGCCATTCCGGATGATTGACTTCGTGAATAAATCTAGCCTTTTGGAGTTTATCCAACTCCTCTCGGATGGCTTCCTGCCGATCAACAGCAAAACACCTGAGCTTCTGCTTTATTGGTCGCTGTCTAGGTCAAATTGCTAACCTGTGCCCTATTGCTTCCCTTGGGAACACCGGGCATGTCGGATGGTTTCCACGCAAACACATCTGCGTTAGCCCGGAGGAAAGCAATGAGCTCGAGTTCCTATTTGTCATCCAGGCCTGATCCAACCCGAATTGTCTTGGACGGATCATCTGGGTACAAAGAAACCAGTTTTAGTGTTTCATTTGGTCGAGGAGCAGCTTTGATCATATTAGTGGACACTGTGGTGATCTGGGCTTCTCGGAGGGGAAGTTGGTCCACCATCTCCAGGGATAACCGATCGCACTTCAATGCCACGTTGCGACTGCCTCGGACCAGAATAACGCCCTTGGGGCCAGGCAACTTGCCGCACTGGTAAGCATAGTGCGTAGCCATCATGAACTTAGCAAGAGTTGGCCTGGTAGGACATCTCTTCGTCCCCGTCGGCGTCTCTTAGCCCGCAAGCCTGTTCCTTTGCTGGTAAGGTCGGCATAGGTCCGATCCCCTGGTAGAAGTCATCCAACTGCTTCAACCAACTCCTGCAATTCTTAAGGTCGTGGCCTGCGGAGTTGTGGAGCGGACACCATTTCTTGCCGTCCTGCAGGTTAGTCGACTTCTCTAGCTGGTCGGTACTACGACCACCAGAAACAATTTTATTTTTAAATGGAGGTTTATTACCTTTGGTCGGTAGAGGCTTCTCTGCTACTGCGACCTCTCGGTACTGTCCAGATCGACTCCTTTTTGATTTCTTCAACTTCCCGCCTAATGAAGATTCCGGCTTCTTGCTCGAATCCTCCCTCTTCACGTCCTTGAGACCTGGTTGAGGCGGTAGGTTACCCTTATCAACCATCCGATTCCACTCAACGGCCTCGGCCGCATCGGAATATCGATCAACCATATCAAAGAGATCGGCTACTGATCGAGGAGGATGGATAAGCAAATCTTTGATGAATCTCTGATATCGAACGGCGTGCTTAAACGCCCTGATAACAGAGTTATCATATATGTTCGGGATGGTATTTCTCACCCCGACAAATCTCTTGACAAACTGACGAAGAGTTTTGGTCGAAGTTTGTTGTAGTCGATGGAGGTCGTCCTCTTTACCCGGCTTTTGATAACAATTTTGGAAATTGTTGAGGATGGCACTGCACAACATTTCTCAGTTATAGATTGAACCTTCGGGCTGATTGAACAACCAGGTTCTTGCCAGTCCTTCGAGGACTGTCAGCAGGTAGTTGGCCATGACCCGGTCATCGCCGCCCACTGCCTGAATAGCAATGATGTAGATTTGAAGGAACTCGGACGGATTCTGAGTTCCATCAAATCTCTCTATGGCCCCTAGTTTAAACTTATCTGGCCAAACGACCGCAAGAAGGCCGGGCGAGAAAGTTTTACAACCAACATAAGGACCATGAATAGACCTGCGAATCTCAACCTGATCTCTGGGCGGCTTCATGCGAGGGAGAGGTCACTCGTGGTCCTAGGTGAGAGTGGACAGGAATTCGTTCCCTATCACGAGAGTTCTCCACCCGTCTGGCTTTGTCATGCTAGGACGACACTAGTGGTGGACGATTCCGTCTACCAGAACCAGAGTTAGAGTACTCTCGGTCTGGCGAAAGCCGGTTTCTGTGCATCTGTGACCGTAAAAGGAAAATTACGCAGGACCTCTGCGATGGATCGAAGCCGGCCATGCGTACTTCTCTTGGGTGCGCCAGGTGTCACCGTCTCTTCGTCTGCCGGTAAACGTTCCGAGGGTAAAGATGGTGTCTGGTCGCGTCTACGACCACATGATCGACGGAAAGAACTCGAAGCAGCGTCGTAACGAGCTTGCGCATTTTGAAGAGACTCTAGGGCTGTTCTACAAAGTTCGTTATCTTGTTGCTCACGATCCTGATCTTCCTTTTGTTTGTGTTCCTGTTCTTCCCTAGCGGCTTGTTGATCGGGAGTTTCTTCCGATAAGACAGCAAATTGCCTAGGAAGCGAGGTCACCGACGGAGAAAACATCTCTGTTTGTTCCGAGTCGGACTCGAAATCAAAGAGACGATGGAGGTTATCAGGATCAAACCTCCCTGGGCTAAATTCCTAGTCAACATCGCCTCTACCCACAGCAGGGCCGTGTGATGGACCGAATTCAACCTCTAACGCAGTAAGAACCACAATGGGCTCTGGTTCTGCGTCAGTCGCCTCCTAGTCAATGGACATGACCTGAGTGGTCGAATCAACCTCTGGGACATCTTCGCCTCTGGCTTCCTCCATTGGAACAGGATCACTAGGTGAAGGCATCTGGATGTGGGCATAATCCTCGAGATCGAAGTCGTTCGCGGAATCATATGCTCCAGACATGGCTCACCGAACCTCCAGAAAGAAATAAGAGCACCTTGAGAAAGGCCCCACTGTGGGCGCCAGTTGTCGACGATTCGGACTCGAGGTCCTTAGTTGAACTTATGCAGAATTTGTGAGTTATGAGGCCTTTCAGGGTGTCCCTCCGGGAAGGGATGATGAGCCAAAGTTAGTTGGAACACAGAAGGATTTATACAGGATCGGGCCCTCGATGGTGGGAGTAATAGCCCTATGTCCTGTTATGATTTCACTATGTGTAGTAAAAGGAGTTACAAAGTTGTGGAAAAGATCATCACAGGTGAAGATCTTTTCCGTGTGATTATGTAAAAAAGGACTAAACTAGCCTATGGAAACTTGTCGATGTTGATATGTTCCTGATGTGTCATCCCCCCGTCTGGTGCATTTGCTCACCCTTTTATATTGGTCGAAAGGGCACCAATGCACAACGGCTTCGAACGGTTGCTCGGGTGCAGTTTTGACAACTGCACTTAACTTCCACGTAGGCTTAACACGTGCAATTAAGGGATAACCGCACATATTAACCTCCTGGTAGTTGTCCTCACACGTGGAAGAATCTTTGGGATACTCGGGATATGCTCATCGTAGAGCCTAAGCAACCCCGTGTCTCCAGGTCGAGAGTATTCCACGATCTTCTAACCGCACATCGCTTGCAATCATCTGACCACGCATCATCTGCGACCTTCTGTCCGCGCATCACCTACGGGCTCCTGACCGCGCACTGTCTGCCGCTTGATCGCGCAAAGCTTGCGACCATGTGTCCGCGCTTCTCAGGCCATCTGAGATCACACCAACGGACACTTACCTGGTTCGAATCTGTCTTAAACCAGATGTGCATTTATTCTGAACTAGCTCGGGTAACAATCCTCGTTAGCATCATCAAGTGCCGAAGGCCAATAATAACCCTATTGAAAAGCTTTTTTGACCAACGTCCGATAAGATGCATGTGCACCACATACACCACCATGAATATCCTTCAAGAGAGATTTACCTTAAATTCCTCTTGAGATATACAACATATGAATACTCCTTGAGTACCCTTTCTATACAAAACCCCATCAATTATTTTGTATAGACGCGCCTTCCGTATTAACCGATCACTTTTGGTTTTGTCCTTGGGCAAGGTTCCATGTTCGATATAGATCCACAATGGTCGAGTCCAATCTCCTTCATGCTCGAGGTCGGCGGTGTGAACTATTACCTCATCATCTTCGACTGGAAATGTAATTGAGGGATATTTCAAGTGTTCGATGAACACTCCTGCCAGAGCAGATGTACGTGAGGACCCAATTTTTGATAATTGGTCTGTGAGAACATTGTTTCTTCGTGGAACAAATTGGACTTCGAAATGACTGAAGTATTTTTCCAATTTCTTCACCTCGTCCAAGTAATGAGCCATTGTCTCATTGGAGGTGTTGTACTCCTTGTTTATCTAGTTTACAACTAGCTGTGAGTCTCCCCTCACCACTAATCGACAGACTCTAAGGAATTTAGCTTCTTGAAGCCTGGCAAGAAGACCTTCATACTCTGCTGCATTGTTGGTCGCAACAAAGTATAATTGTATGACATACTGGAGTTGGTCGCCCTGAGGTGTGATTAAGACCACTCCAGCCCCCGAGTGTTGAAAACTACGAGAGCCATCAAAATACATCGTCCAATGGTCAGTGTGTTGTAAATCCACAGATTCTTGCGCAGGTGGGCCGGGATTGGTCCATTCAACCATAAAATATGCAAGAATTTTAGATGTAACCACTACGCGAGGAGTGAAATGGATGTCAAATGCTCCAAGTTCCATTGCCCATTTTGCCACACGACCAGATACCTCCAAATTACGGAGAATGTCCCCTAAGGGAAAGGACAATGGCACATTAATCTTATGTGCTTGAAGTAATGTCGTAGCTTCCATGAAGCCATCAGAAGAGCGTAAAGTAATTTCTGGACCAGGGTAACACTCCTTTTGGTCCATGAAGTACTTCATTTACATAATAAATTGGTTGTTGGACACCTTCCCTTTCCGCGACTAAAACTGCGCTGACCGCGTGAGGGGTGGCCTTCAAGTAAAGAAGTAATGATTCCCCCGAAATTGGAGAGACCAGTACTAGCGGACTAGAAAAATATCCTTTGACCTCTTGAAAGGCTCTCTCGACTTCATCCGACCAAGTGAAACCATTGTGCTTACATAGAACCTTAAAGAAAGATAACCCACATTCTCTTAACCACGATATAAAACGGCTTAAGGCAGCCATGCGAGCTGTTAGGCTCTGGACATCCTTCATGGTCGAAGGAGATCGCATTTGCTCAAGGGCCCTGATTTTCTTAGGATTAACCTCAATTGCTCTCGAACAAACAAGGAAATCTAAAAGTTTACCAGAAGAAACTCTAAAAGAGCATTTCTCGAGATTCAACTTTATTCCATTTTTATTCAAGCTACAAAAAGTTTCAGCAAGATCACCTATGTGACTAGAGCTTTTAAAACTCTTTACAACCAAGTCATCGACATAAGCTTCTAGATTACGCCCTAACTGAGAGAGAAAGGTCTTTTGCATCAAGCCTTGGTACGTGGAACCAGCATTCTTGAGTCCAAATGGCATCCTGACGTAACAGTAAGTACCAAATGGTGTGATGAAGGAAGTTTTATCTTCATCTTCTTCTGCCATACTAATCTGATGGTACCCCGAGTAAGCATCTAGGAAACTCATCAGTTCACAACGCGCTGTAGAATCGACCAACTGATCGATGCGAGGAAGGGGAAAATCATCCTTCGGGCAGGCACTATTTAGACTGGTGTAATCGACCCACATGTGCCACTTACCATTTGACTTTAGGACTATAACCGGGTTTGCAAGCCATTTAGGATGATCGACTTCTCGAATAAATCCTGTTTTCTGGGGTTTTTCTAACTCCACACAGATGGCTTCTTGTCGGTCAGTAGCACAGCGTCTGAGCTTTTGCTTTATTGGTCGCTGTCCAGGCTGGATCGCTAGCCTGTGCTCGACCACTTCTCTTGGGACTCCAGGCATGTCGGATAGTTTCCACGCAAACACATCTACATTAGCTCGGAGAAAAGTAATTAGCTCGAGTTCCTATTTGTCATCCAAACCTGATCCAATCCGAATGGTTCTAGACGGATCTTCTGGGTACAAAGGAATCAACTTTAATTTCTCATCTGGTCGCGGGGTGACTTTGATCGCGTCTAGTGATGTGGTCGCAACCTGTACATCCCGAAGGGAAAGTTAATTGACCAACTCCAGAGATAACCGATCACAAGTAAGAGCCGTATTGCGGCTGCCTCAGACCAAAATCACGCCCTTTGGGCTTGGAATCTTGACGCACTGATAAGCGTAATGCATCGCCACCATGAACTTAGCAAGCGTTGGCCTAATAGGCCATAACTTCATCTTCATCAGTGTCCCTAACCTCGCAAGATTTTTATTTCTTAGGTATGGTCAGCATGGGTCCATTTCCCTAGTAAAAGTCGTCCAGACACTTCAACCAGCTACGACAGTTCTTGAGATCATGCCCGGAAGTGTTGTGGAACAGAGACCATTTCTTGCTTCCCTGCGGGTTAGTCTGTTTTCCCGAATGATCGTTGTTGCGACCACCAGAAGGAGGCCATTTATTTTTTAATGTAAATTTATTACCTTTTTCTGGCGGTGGTTTGTCAGCAACGGCCACGTTTCGGTATTGTCGAGCCCCATTCTTCTTGGGCTTCTTGGATTTCCCGCCTGATGATTCTGACTTTTTATTAGGATCATCCTTCTTGTCATTCTTGAGGACCTGGTTGAGGTGGCAAATTCCCTTTTTCCACCATTCTATTCCATTTCACAGCCTCAGTCGCGTCAGAATAACGGTTTGCCATATCGAATAGATCTGATACCGACCTTGGTGGATGTATGCTCAAATCTTCAGTGAATCTTCGGTATCGAACAACATGTTTAAAAGCCCTGATAACCGAAGTGTCCGAAATGTTGGGAATTGTATTCCTTACCCCAAAAAACCTCTTGACAAATTGTCAAAGAGTTTCGGTCGAAGTCTGGCGTAATCGATGAAGATCATCTTCCTTACCAGACTTTTCATAACAATTTTGGAAATTGTTGAGGATGACATCACACAACATTTCCCAATTGTATATCGACCCTTCTGGTTGATTGAACAACCAAGTCCTTGCTGGTCCTTCAAGAACCATTGGCACATAATTTGCCATTACACGGTTATCTCCTCCTGCCGCTTGAATGGCAGTGATGTAAATATGAAGGAATTCTGATGGATTTTGAGTTCCATCTAATCTTTCGATCGTACCAAGTTTAAACTTATCTGGCCAGACTACCGCACGGAGCCCCTGGAGAGAGCTTTACAACCTACATAGGAACTTCGGAAATGTCTATCATCGCGACCTTCCATATGGTCGCAGGTGACATTACCTTGAGGAGATACACTGCGTGGTCCCAAGCGAGAATGAACTGGCACGCGATTACGATCTCAAGAGCTTCCAACTCGCCTAGCTTTCTTATGCTAAATCATCATTGCTGGCAGTCGATTGCGCCACCCATGGCTGGAGTAAGAATAATCCCTCTCATGGGAACGAATCGTGGAACGGGACGATGCCGTTGGAGTGGCCTTGGATGCAACTTCGTCGAGTGTGTTTGCAAGGACTCTAGCGAAGGTCATTTTATCCTCATCTTCCAAACCATGAAGAGGATTACGTAGTGTATCTGCGATAACACGAATTCGGTCTTGTGTGCTCCTTTTGGGCGCCATGGGAGTTATTGTCTCCTCGACCGCCGGGGAATACTTCGGGGCCAAAGACGGCTTCTGGTCGCGCCCGCGACCATGTGGATGGCAAGAGGTACTTGGACCAAGGTCTCGAACAACGGCATATTGACGAGATTGCACAAGACGTAAGGCTTCCTCAGTGACCCTGCGAATCTCATTCTCTCGCTGTTCGTGAGCCCGATCTTCCTCCTGCTTGTGTTCTCATTCCTCCCTGGCAATTTGCTGTTCAAGAGTCTCCTCCGAAAGCGCAGCAAATTCCTGAGGAACCAAGGTCGCAGACGGGGAAAACATCTCTCCTTGTTCCGATTCAGACTCAAAATCAAAAAGAGATTGGAGGTTGTCCGGAGAAAACTTTTTGGGACTAAACTCAGGGTCATTATCCTCCACATCTTCTGGGACGATATGCTGTGGCACGTATTCAGCTTCTGATGTGGTGGGATTCAAATGAGGGGAAAAATCCATCTTCTCTGTCTCTTGGTCGACAAACATGACCAGAGTTGGAGAAGATGCAACCTCGGGATGTGATTCATGGACATCTTCGTCGCCAACCACTTCCATAGGAACGGGGTCGTTAGGCGAAGGCATCTGAATATGAGCATAGTCGTCGAGATCGAAATCGTATGCCCTAGACATAACTTACCAGAACTCCTAATGAGGAAATTCCTTGAGAAAGGGCCCCACAGTGCGTGCCAGCTGTCGACGATTGGGAGTCGGATCCCTAGTTGATCTTATGCAATTTAGTTGTGTAGGAAGTGGAGACCTTTCGAGATGCTCACTAGATAAGTTAAGATAATTATGTACTGGAGACACAGAGAATTATACCGGTTCAGGCCCTCAAGGATTTGAGTAATAACCCTACGTCTTGTGATGTTTTACTATATGTGTAAATGATTACAAAAGAAGAGGGGAGATTGTTACAGGAGAAGGTTAACAATCTCTATATTTATGTATCTGTCTCTTTGTCAGATATCTTGTGTTCGTAAGATATCTCGTCTTTGGGTGTTCTTTCCAGTATGATTGTTTCCCTTTTATAGTGATAGAAGGGGTGCCAACATGGAGCAGTTTCGGGAGGTTAGACGGTTGCCAATATGCAGTTTCCAGATAACTGCATATCTTAACTCCCTAGTGGTTATCTTCACAAATAGGAGAGGAAGTTATCTGATCCTGGAACCGTGACTGGGAGACTCAGTCACTACTCAGTTTAGACATGACTCTCTCGATGCTATGGTCACGCACAGCCTGCGACCATAGGTTAGTACTAAGGTCGTCTTTAGTTATGCAACCTTTTGGTTCACAGGAAACTAACTCTGTGACCATGGAGCCATATACCATATCCGAAATGTCTTAGTCATGATATATTTAATGAACAGATGACTAGCCCAAATAATATTCATCTTCAAGTGTCATTTGCTTTCACTGCTTATTATTATGATTACCCTCTTGTGTAGTTGATGTCGAAGCAGGAGAGAGCAAGCCGATTGTTTACTATATAGCTGTATGAGTGTTCTACATGTCTTATTGTCTTGCTTTTGTCCCTTTTGGGTGATTAATGCCATAGGGGGAGACGAAAGAAAAAGCATGATAATACACATTAGAAAAGAAAAGGCATGATGATGCATATAGGGGGAGTTTACGAACTTATGACTCTTTTCATGCATTTGATCTTGTGTTTATGCATCATGCTTTTTGGTTGTCATCAATCACTAAGGGGGAGATTGTTGAATATAGGCTCTATTTAGGATTTCGGTGATTAATGACAAAGAACGGAACTAATGCATTTATTCCGAGTGGTTTAAGTTTCAGGTCAAAGCATGATAGCGTCGTGACAAAAGCGAGAGATGGAGAAAACCCCATGACCGATGGTCGAGATAAAGATGAAGATTAAGATTCATTTCTTAGTTTTTTACTAGCCGTTAGTGGTGAAGTCAACCTAATTCATTCTTTAATTTTTAGATTTATCAGTCGTAATATTAAGAGGGGTGTAGCCCTAGTAGCTTGATCTATCTAATATCTTGAAGCTCAGAATTCATATTGATAAGTGATAAATTGGTAACATTTTTACCCTAAGTTTGGCATAAAAAATATGCAAAATCATGCTTAAAGCTCTTTTGATGCGACATTTTATGCATAATTTAATATTATTTTTACAAATTTCTTTCACGACTGTATTTTCCATGTTTCAGGGACCAAACCTACCAAATTTGAGAAGATTTCGATTTCGTTTGGGCCCAATTCGACCAAGAAACCAAAACTGGACAACAAAAGGGCCTTGATCGAATATTCTTCAGACAAAAAGACCTGGTCGAACACAACTATGCGAGAAAGAATCTCAATGGAACACGACTGGACAAAAAGAGTCCTGATTGAACATGAGCAAGTGGCTGAAAAGAGTCCCTATCGAACACAAGCACCTGGTCGAAAACAGCCTCGATCGAACACTACTATTGCTCGATCATCTATTTGGCCGAGCGGAGCACGATTTCAGGCATGACACGTGTTCGACCAGGAGCACAACACATGTTCGGCTAGGAGCACACCACGTGTTCCTGGTATTGTTCGGCTCGGTTTCAAAGGCTTTTATAGGTCAGATTGGGTCGGTTTTGATCGGGATTAATCAGGAATAGTCAGATTTGATCAGAACTGATCGGATCAGGTCAGTTTTAACTTAGATTCATCCGTTCTCACGTCGATTGAAGCTAGACTTCGTCACCTACACGTCAAGGAGTTTTTTGGGCACGTTAACCAATGTACCATAAATAGAGAAGGTTCTAGCTTAATTAGTATGCGCCTTTCAGATGCTTTTCATATGCAATTTTAGTATGCTATTTTTAGGTTTTTAGTTTAGTTTAGTTTACTTTACCTTAGCTACGAAGGTGTAAGATTTAGGTTTGCAAATGTGGATTATAATTTTTCAATATATGAATTTGCAAATCTGTTAGGGTTAAAACCCGAGGGAACTTTTCATGCTTCTACTATTTGCACCTCTGGTAAAATTTGGAGTGCTATAGCTGAGGAAGGGCAACATCTTTTTCGACCCGGTAAATCAAAGGCAGCCCAAATTTACAATCCCACCTTTCGCTATTTACAGCGTCTCATGACCAGGACAATTTTGGGCTGACAGCCAGTAATCAGGACCGAGTTCTGGGAACCAACGTTGAATTTTTGTGGGCTATGTTAGACAAAATCCATCTCTCATCTGCTGCCTATTTTGCCCGTCGCCTTGAAAGTATCGGCAAGGATTTACGCAAAACTTCACCCATAGTCTTAGGTGGCTTAATCACTCACATTGAATCCTCCCTAGGGTTTAATGCTACTGATTATCATGAATTTGTGCCCGTAGCCACACTAGATCTGCATGCATTGTTTGCAATGGGGTTTTGCAGGAGGGAAGAGAATTTATTCCGTTGGATTATTAATGGAATTCTCTCGGACTTGCTTATCTAATGAGAAAAATTGGAGTTTGCTCCCACACTAGATCCTTTTGCCCGATGTTTCTTGGACTTGCTTATCTAATGAGAAAAATTGGAGTTTGCTCCCATCTAGCTCATCTAATCCTAGTTCCTCATGCACTACCAAATCTGACCATTTGGTGGCGCATGATTTTGCCACTCTGCATGCTTCCATAGAGTCCTTGTGCACTAGTCTCTCTGACTTTAGGTCAGAATTTGCAGATTTCAGGGATACGATGGATTCCAGGATGGATCACCTCACCGTTGCATGGCCCACCTCACTGGCCGCATGGATCGCCTCGACAACTATCATGTACACAAAGGCCACATCCTCCCAAACGGCACATTTCTAGGCGCACGTGCATACAACGAGGACCATCTCCACACCCATGGCCTTCCTCCACAATCCTACCAACCACCTCCATCACCCTCCGACGAGTGATCTTCAAAGTACGCAAGTGTTTCTTTTTATTTTCCTTTTTTTCTTTTTTGTTTCTTTTTGTTTTTATTTTCAGGTTTTCACTTGTGACGCCTTGGACTGCACCATTGGAGTTGTGTGGACCACAACATCTTCTTTCACCACAGCATCTTCCACAACATCTACCTCCAGACACCACTACCGCAAATGGTAATATGTATCTCTCTCCAAACATTGAGGACAATGTCTGATTTAGCTTGAGGGGTGTTCACTTAACCATTTGCTTAGTCTTCTATGAATCATCGTTCCACCATGTTGCCATCATAAACTAAAAAATACAAAAAAAAAGATATATCACTTGGAACACCTTGTTTAACAAAATATTGCACAATTAAAAAGAAGAGAAAGAGAGAACAAACACAAAGATTTTTCCCGAGGTCTCGGAGACTCGCCCGGTCTCCCTACTCCTTGTTGAAGCACTCAAATGAATGAGTCTTGCTTCAATATCCACGAAGGATATTTCTCACTAGTGGTTGCTCCTTGTCCACTCCGGAAAGGCGAGCACTGATGCCTTTTACAATCACGCCAACCCTCATCAACAATCTCCAAAAAGAAGAGGTCAACGGCCACGCCACCAAACCATCTAGGTGAGGGCGTTCACCAAGAGTAATAAGTTGTAAGGTCTCTCCTAGACCTCGAACAATCACCAAGAAACTCTAGATATGCAAGAATGATGCGAACAGAAAACTCGGTGGATCACAAAATTCACGACTTGATCAAAAGATCAAGATTTTTATCTCTAAAACAAATGCTCAAGTGTGTATATGAATATGAGGCTACTTAGTATATGAAACATCTGCTCAAAGCCTCTATTTATAGCCTAAAGAATCAAAGAGCCATTGTGCACGAGCTGGAAAATTAATAGTGAGGTCGAAAAAGGAAACACATGCTGTTTGAGGTCACGACCAGTACGAAGAAAATCTCGAAGAAAACTCAGCTAGCTGTTTGAGGTTGAAAAAGGAAACAAAACAGCCCAAACTGACAGTCAGCAACACATGCTGACAGTCAGTGTCTAAAATCACAGCTCGACAAAAATCACGGATAAAACTTTGCTAGCCGTTTGTGGTTGTATATGGAAACTGGCACCTCTACTGACAGTCAGCATCACATGCTGACAGTCAGCATCGACCACAAAAAATGACCAATTAAAACAGAAACACAAAACAATCAGCTCGAGGTCGAACCTCATACTGAGAGTCAGCATGGCATGCTGACAGTCAGTATAGGTCAAAAGATTTTAGCTCAAGAAAACATGCTCTCTAGACAATTGTCAGTTTAAACAGGCTGATATTCATACTGACAGTCAGCATATATAGCATACTGACAGTCAACATGAATAAAAACAACCATAACTTTTGATCCAGAAATTCGATTTAAGAGTTTAATAGCTCGTTTGAAAGATAATTTAAAGAACTATATTTTTGTCAACAAAAGAAAAAACAAGATCAGCCTAGATCTTTCTAGAAAATGCAAAAACACTTCTGCTGCCAAAAAACTCATCTGAAAACCCAAATCAAATCCAACCGTAAAGAATGAAATGCAGTGTGACATAATAGTTTCTCGGTTTATGCTGAAAATGTAGAGAGGACTTGCAACCCCTCTTTATAGTACGGTTGAAACTAAGAAACAAATTTCTAAACCGATCAACCTCCAAACACCAAGATCGGTAAAAATAAAACTCATTTTAACTTAAGTCTTTTGTAGCTTCATTCTTGCTGTTTGCGTCTCATCTTTGTACCTTGCAACTTGTGCTTTATGCTTTATCTTTTTTTCACGTTGGGTTCATCTTGATATCTTTCATGTCTTCCCAACACAGCTCTGTATCAAATAGCTCAAAAACACAATTAGTCTGAAACGCTTGTTTTCATTAATCGTCAAAATCCGGTTAGGCATAAAGTCCTAGATGCAACAATCTCCCCCTTTTTGATGATTGATGACAACAAGTGTTTGGTAATAAAAAAAGAATAACTCCCCCTGAGTGTATGCATGAGATCTCAATTAATATATGATATGTATCATCATAATTATAAGTCTAGATCATAAAACATAAAGATCAATCAACATCATATAATAAGGACCAAATCATCATATATATATATATATAAATGGTCAAACATCCATACAACAAATCATCCAGCCATAACAACCATCAACTATATAACAATAAACATAAGCATAAATATAACCATCCATAACAAAACATAAAGTCATACAAAATTCTCCCCCTTTGGCATCAAGAACAAAAAGGCGAGAGGACATATCTCAAGAATCTTTCTCCCCAATCTCTCCCCCTTTGACATCAAGCACAAAAAGGCGGGAGGACAGGAAAATCAGACATTTATCTTAGACCAACTAGCATTTGATATATCAATAATATTCAATTTATTTCTTAGAAAGAAAAATCTAGCCTCATCTAAAGGTTTGGTGAAAATATCTGCCAGCTGCTTGTCAGTTTTGATATAACTTATATCTATATCCCCTTTTGCCACATGATCTCTTATAAAATGGTGCCATATTTCAATATGCTTAGTTCTAGAGTGTTGAACAGGATTATTTGCAATTTTAATGGCACTTTCATTATCACACAAGAGTGGCACTTTTTCAAATATAATTTCATAATCCAAAAATGTTTGCTTCATCCATAAAATTTGAGCACAACAACTCAGCAGATACGTATTCCGTTTTAGCGGTGGAGAGAGCTACAAAATTTTGTTTCTTAAATGACCACGACACTAATGATCTCCCCAACATTTGACAAGTACCAGATGTGCTTTTTCTATCAATTTTGCAGCCCGCATAATCTGAATCTGAATATCCAATTAATTTAAAGTTTGCATTTTTCGGATACCAAAGACCTAGGTTGGGATAGCATTTTAAGTACCTAAGGATTCTTTTAATGGAAATTAAATGACATTCCTTAGGGTCTGACTGAAATCTAGCACATAAGCAAACACTAAACAAGATATCAGGCCTAGATGTAGTAAGATATAACAAGCTACCAATCATAGACCTATAGAGTTTAGAATCGACCGATTTTCTATTGTTGTCCATATCCAGAAGTCCATTTGTGGCCATGGGAGTTTTGACTGCTTTAGCATCTTCCATCCCAAAGCGCTTGAGCAAGTCCTTCACATACTTTGTTTGACTCACGAACGTACCGTTCTTGAGTTGCTTGATTTGTAGTCCAAGGAAGAAGTTTAGCTCACCGATCATTGACATCTCAAATTCCCTAGACATCATTTCTCCAAACTCATGACAAAAGTGTTCATTAGTAGATCCAAAGATAATATCATCAACATATATCTGACATATGAACAAATCTTTTTCAATCATTTTTGTAAAGAGAGTTGTATTTACCTTCCCAATTTTGAACCTTTTGATAAAAGAAAGTCTCTAAGTCGTTCATACCAAGCTCTAGGAGCTTTCTTGAGACCATAGAGAGCTTTAGACAGTTTAAACACATGGTTTGGAAATTTTGAATCTTCGAAACTAGGAGGTTGTTCCACAAAGACTAGTTTAGATATCTCACCATTCAAAAATGCACTTTTTACATCCATTTGAAATAATTTAATGTTAAAACTTGATGCATAAGCAAGAATATATGAATAGCTTCAAGCCTTGCCACAGGTGCAAAGGTTTCACCAAAGTCTAAACCTTCGACTTGAGAAAAACCTTGTGCAACAAGACGAGCTTTGTTTCTAACAACTACACCATTTTCATCTTGTTTATTTCTAAAAACCCATTTTGTTCCAACCACATTATGATCCTTGGGTCTTTCTACTAAAGTCCAAACTTTATTCCTAGAAAAATTATTAAGTTCATCATACATAACATTTACCCAATCAGGATCACTAAGAGCTTCATCTACAAGTTTAGGCTCTATTGATGATACAAAAGAATGATGTTCACAAAAAGAAGCAATACGAGAGCGAGTTTGAACACCCTTACTGACATCACCCAATATTTGATCTAAAGAGTGATCCTTGGTGATGGTTTGATGTTGCCTTGGTGCTTATTTTTGTGCTGCTTCTTCTTGACTTTGTTCTGGTGGATCAATATGAGGTGATGATGTATGTTGATCATCATCCTCAATGTTCTCATCATCTTCTTGATCATCTTCTCTTGGTTTGATGTCTCCAATGGTAATGTTCTTCACGGCTTCTTGAAGATCTTCACCTGAAACTTCACAAGACTTGCTCCTTTTAAGAGCCATTAGTTTCATTGAATTCTAAATCACAAGATTCTTCAATGCAACTTGTATTTTTGTTAAAAACGCGATAGGCTTTGCTAATTGTGGAATATCCAACTAGAAAGCCTTCGTCAACTCTTCTTTGAAATTTACCACCAAAATTTCATTTTCTAAGGATGTAGCGTTTACAACCAAAAACTCGAAAATAAGAAACATTTGGCTTACGCCCAATAAGAAGCTCGTAGGGAGTCAAATTCAGAAGATGATGCAAATAAAGCCGATTAATAGAATAACAAGCAATATGCACAGCTTCAGCCCAAAAGCGAGTGGGAGTTTCATACTGACTTAGCATTGTTCTTGCCATTTCTAATAATGTTCGATTTTTCCTTTCCACAACTCCATTTTGTTGTGGAGTGTAAGAAGTAGAAAATTCGTGTTTAATGCCTAGCGAATCACAAAAATCAACTAGGGTTGAATTAACGAATTCTCCACCACGATCACTACTGATTTTCTTGATGGAAAGTTCGAATTCAGTGGAAACACATTTTGCAAAACTTTTGAAAACATCGGGGGTTTCAGATTTTTGAGAACTAAAGAAGACCCAAGTGTACTGAGTAAAATCATCAACAATAACAAAACCATAGTTGTTACCCCCCATACTTTGGAACTCGGAAGGTCCAAATAAATACATATGCAACAGTTCCAAAGGTTTGCAAGTTGAAAGAACACACTTAATCGGATATGAAGTAGCTACTTGCTTGCCAGCTTGACAAGCGCTACAAGGTTTGTCCTTTTCAAAATTCACATTTTTTAAGCCAACAACCAAATCACGTTTTAAAAGCTTTTTCAGTTGATGCATTCCAACATGTGCAAGCTTTCTATGCCATAGCCAACCTTTTGAGGTTTGAGAGAGAAGACATGTTGAAAGGGATGCATCTTTAGAGTGAAAATCAACAAGATAAAGATTTCCAAAACGGAAGCCTTTGAAGATCAAAGAATTATCTCTTAAACTTTCAACTAAAACTTCTTTCAGATAAAAAGTGCAACGAAATCCAAGATCGCAAATTTGTGCAATGGAAAGCAAATTAAAATTCAGAGATTCAACAAGTAAAAACAATCGAAATTGAAAGGTCATTGGATATTGCAAATTTTCCCCAGCCTACCACATTTCCTTGACGATTGTCACCAAAGGTGATCTTTTGGTTTTCGCTCGAGTTGTCTTCCAATGAGATGAACAACTTCTTGTTACCGGTCATATGCTCGGAGCATCCACTGTCTAGCATCCAATGTTTTTCATCGGTCTTGTAGTTCACCTGCAAAAACAAACGAATCAAGTCCTTTTAGGTACCCAAACTCTTTTGGGTCCTTCGATGTTAGCAATCAAAGCTTTGGGCACCCAAATTGATTTCTTCTTTTTATTTAGCATGGGTGCACCAACAAACTTTTCTATAACATATCCTTTCTTTGACCTTTGAAGCATGTAGCAAGTATCAAAATAGTTTGAAGTCATTAAAGGACACGCATCATGAGTATGACCAGTTTCATGTCATTTAAAACAAAATGTGTTGCATGCTTTTACAAAGACGGTTTTTGCATTTAACTTCTTTCCTTGCTTTGGAAAATATCCAAGTCCTTCTTTTCTAAAAGAGCATTTTTGTTTGCTAAGAATAAGATCAAGCGATACCTTTCCTTTGTAGCAATTTTCTAATCCTTTACCAAGCTTCACAATTTGAGCTTTAAGTTCATTATTTTCATTTAAAATTGTTTCATTTGAAGCACATGGTATATCAAGAGAACTAGTAGTCATTTTAGCATTGGAAGGATTAGAAATGGATACATCTACCTTAGATGAAGCATTAGTGATATTTTTCATAAGAAGACTTTCATATGAATCTTTTAATTCTGAGTATTGAGTGCGTAAAGAAGAATGTTTTTCTTTAAGCGCTCTATACTTCTTCTTAGTGATCCCAAAGACTTCATTTAATTCAGTAATCATTTCAACAAGTTCATCATATGAATGATCATTGGAATGTACCTTTTCATCACCTTTAGCCATAAGACAAAGGGATGGACTAGTCGAAATGTTGCCGAGAGCTAGTCCGGCTAGCTTCTTGGAGCAACCTCCTTCATCGTCGGAGTCAGAGTCGGAGCTCTCTCCTCCGAACATCCATTCTCCGAAACAAGCTTCTTTGGTTGCACCATTGTTCTTCTTGAAGAATTTCTTCTTCTTGTCCCAAGTCTTGTTCTTGTTTGGACATCTTGAGGCTATATGTCCTTTTTGTGACATCCATAGCATATGATGTCCTTGAAGTTTGATTGCTTTGGCCCCTTTCGTCATGTGTCGATGTTGACTCCTTTCTTGTGCAACCTGCGAAGAAGTTTTTGAGTGTTCTTTACCATAAGAGCTAGATCTTCGTCGGAGGAGCCTTCGCTTGAGTCATTTTTGTAGCCGGCTTTAAAAGCCAACGCCTTCTTCTTTGTCTCCGAAGGTTCGGCCGCTTCCTTCTTTTCCTTTCGATGCATCTCATTGGTGATGAGGATCCCATAGAGATCAGTAGGTGTGGTGGTCGACAGGTCCGAGTTGGTGAGTACCGTCACCAAAGTGTCAAAACTTTCTAAAAGAGCCCTGAGCATTTTTCTCACAATATCGATGTCAGTAAAAATGACTCCCAGCCCCTTGAGTTCATTCACAATGTTGTTTAACCGAGTAAACATGGAATCCACGGACTCGGTCGACGACATGGTGAATGTGTCGTATTGTTGCCTTATCATGAGCAACTTTTTCTCTTTGACTTTGGTAGTGCCCTCGTATATTTCCTCAAGGGTGGTCCAAACCTTGTGAGCGGTGGTGAGATCGCGCATGCGGTTGAACTCATTTAAAGATAAGCTGGCAAAGAGAGCATTTTTTGCACGGGCGTTTAAGTGGAGTTTTCTCCTATCGTCATCGGATTGACTTGCCAGATCATCTGGAGGAGTAAACCCAAGCTTAACAATATCCCAAACATCAAGCCCCATGGCCTCTAGAAATACCGACATGCGCACTTTCCAATAAGGATAGTTAGTCCCATCAAAGATAGGCGCACGGCCGGTATGACTGAGATGAAAACCCTCATTTGACGTCATCCTCTCTCTAGGCGCCTATTTAATTGAGAGACCTCGCTCTGATACCACGTGTAGGATCGAGGATGCCAACTAGAGGGGGTGAATAGGAGGCTTTAAAAGTTTTCAAATAAAACAACTTTTGCAAAGAGAAGAAGCAAAAAACAGTTTAACAAAATATTGCACAATTACAAAGAAGAGAAAGAGAAAACAAATACAAAGATTTTTCCCGAGGTCTCAGAGACTCGCCCGGTCTCCCGTACTCGTTGAAGCACTCAAATGAATGACTTGTTTCAATATCCACGAAGGATATTTCTCACTAGTGGTTGCTCCTTGTCCACTCCGGAAAGGCGAGCACCGATGCCTTTTACAATCACGCCGACCCTCTTCAACAATCTCCGAAAAGAAGAGGTGAACGGCCACGCCACCAAACCATCTAGGTGAGGGCGTTCACCAAAAGTAATAAGTTGTAAGGTCTCTCCTAGACCTCGAACAGTCACCGAGAAACTCTAGATATGTAAGAATGATGCGAACAGAAAACTCGGTGGATCACAAAACTCACGACTTGATCAAAAGATCAAGATTTTTATCGCTAAAACAAATGCTCATGTGTGTATATGAATATGAGGCTGCTTAGTATATGAAACATCTGCTCAAAAGCCTCTATTTATAGCCCAAAGAATCAAAAGAGCCATTGTGCACGAGCTGAAAAATTAACAGTGAGGTCGAAAAAGGAAACACATGCTGTTTGAGGTCACGACCAGTACGAAGAAAATCTCAGAGAAACTCAGCTAGCTGTTTGAGGTCGAAAAAGGAAACAAAACAGCCCAAACTGACAGTTAGCAACACATGCTGATAGTCAGTGTCCAAAATCACAGCTCGACAAAATCACGGATAAAACTTTGCTAGCCGTTTGTGGTCGTATATGTAAACTGACACCTCATACTGACAGTCAGGATCACATGCTGACAGTCAGCCTCGGCCACAAAAAATGACCAGTTAAAACAGTAACACAAAACAATCAGCTCGAGGTCGAACCTCATACTGACAGTCAGCATGGCATGCTGACAGTCAGTATAGGTCAAAAGATTTTAGCTCAAGAAAACATGCTCTCTGGACAATTGTCAGTTTAAACAGACTGACATTCATACTAACAGTCAGCATAGCATACTAACAGTCAACATGAATAAAAATAGCCATAACATTTGATCCAGAAATCCGATTTAAGAGTTTAATAGCTTGTTTGAAAGATAATTTAAAGAACTATATTTTTGTCAACAAAAGCAAAACCAGATCAGCCTAGACCTTTCTAGAAAATGCAAAAGCACTTATACTGCCAAAAACTCATCTGAAAACCCAAATCAAATCCAACCGAAAAGAATGAAATATTGTGACCTAACAGTTTCTCGGTTTATGCTGGAATTGTAGAGAGGACTTGCAACCCCTCTTTATAGTACGGTTGAAAATAAGAAACAAATTTCTAAACCAATCAACCTCCAAACACCAAGATCGGTAAAAATAAAACTCATTTTACCTTAAGTCTTTTGTAGCTTCATTCTTGCTGTTTGCGTCTCGTCTTTGTACCTTGCGACTTGTGCTTTATGCTTTATCTCTTTTTCACATTGGGTTCATCTTGATCATCTCGCATGTCTTGCCAACACAGCTCTGTATCAAATAGCTCAAAAACACAATTAGTCTGAAACGTTTGTTTTCATTAATCATCAAAATCCGGTTAGGCATAAAGGCCTAGATGCAACACTATTCAGTTTTACCCTAATTCTATTTTCATTTTCATCTTTGATTCAATCTCATTTTTTTACTCTGGACTTCTTTAAACTGCCTCTCATGTGAACTATTTTTATTGGACTAAATTCAAACTTATTTCTAGATTATGAATGTTTGCAATTTAGTCTAATCAATTTCCATATTTACAATTAAATCCTCTTTGCATATTCTTTATTTAGTGCAGTTTAAAATTCAGGCTTCTAAATCCATTTCTCCTTTAGGCCTCGCACTAAACTCCTACATATATATAGATGTGTACACATACAACCACATATATATACACACAGTTCAATACACACATATATAAATGCATATGCAAACACATGCACAAATCTTCTTAGCTCCACATATGTGTGTATACATTCAGACCACACAAGACTGATACATATACACATACACACATTTAGATATATATACATCTATATGTATAAACAAGTTATACATATAATTGTACACTTACTTTTCTTCTTCTGCAGCACATACACTACATTACCACTTACACACACCCCTCAAGCACAACTGAAAATACACTGCATATGCACACATGTATTGCAAATATATATACCCATATACACAAATACTAACACGCACATCCAGCCAATAACAGACTCACACACACATACACACGTCAACAGTAGCAGCAACACTCCACGTCAACATTAGTAGCAACCCTCCACCTGTCTCCATCCAACAGCTGCTGCATTGTGCATCATCTACACCCTTCTTCCCTACACAAGTTCCAAGAGAGCAGCAGCAGTGATCCTCTTCTTCTTCTCCTCCATCTTTTTCTTCCAGCAGTAGTAGAAATAATCCTCTTCTTCTCCCTGTTCTTCTTCTTCTTCCTCTAGAGAATCACCTGCAGTAGTATCCAAAGTCACAAAGCTGAAGAAATCCAACAATTCTACTCCAAACCCAGGTGAGGAACATCTTCAACCACACCTACAAGCCATTCACAGCTTTAGCACAAATTAGAGCACACACACACTGCATTTCTTCTTTCTCGCCGCATTACCAAATTGAGCCGCACTGTTGTCATGCTAATTCTAGCCACCTCCAGCCGAATTAGTATACCCAATAACTTCCTCTACCTACTCCAGATCCCAGCCGCGTCCTCATGAACTCCGGCGCCACCAATCGCTGCTGATTGCAACTTTTGGTTTTTCGCGAACTCCCCTATTCACTCCATCAGACTGTGTTTCGGTCGTCAAATCATCCCGAGTCTGTAGAAGAAAATGAAATTCACCAGAAATAAAGCCTTTCCATTCAGACCAAATTCAAAATCACCCTCGAATCGATGAGTTCCTGTTCTTCCTGTGCCATCGCCGCCGTGCTCACGTCGCCAGCCCACACCGCAGGTCCTCCAGCCAAATTAGCCACACGATTAGACTCCTCTAGTCTCTCTCTTACTCCCATAGTAACTAATTGAACTCCAGAAGACCACAACGAAAAAGCCCAAATTTGAAGTTCATCTTCTCTAGCCGCGTCATCGAATTCCTCGCCGGCGTCGCCGTGGACCAATTCCCTATAGCTACACCATCTAGAAAACCCCACAAACCTAACCGTGCTATTAATTTTGGGATCAAATCACCCCATCGCGCCAGCACCATTGAAGTCTCTAATTTTTCCCTTCTGCTCTGGCGCAACTCACCGCCGCTCACCGTCGACCAGCCGTCCGCCAATCTCTTTGCACTTGCATGTACCTTTCAACCCTATAAAGCTTCCAGACCACACAAATGCCACAACAAAAATATCTAAACCAAAATTAGATGTTTTACTCCTCTCTGGCGTGCCGCCAGCGTGCCGCCCCATAGTTGCCAGTCGTCCCCGTTGACGCCACTTTGTCCCACAGCTGCGCTTCAACCTCCTGAGTATATTACTTCACTACTCCTCACCCTGGTACCACACAAAATCATAGTTGGATTCAATGCCTAGAACTTGTCCACAAGCTTAACTTCGCCGTGTCGCTGTCGTTCTTCTTCGACGCCATTCATCGCCGCCCGTCCACCCCAGTGCTTGAAACCACCTCTATTGAGTTCTTGCCACCAGCGCCTAACTCCCAGACAAAGTTGGTGCAGTCACCGAGGCCTAACACGCACGCACGATCACGCCCTAGATTACGGTTGTCCATCGACCACGCCAGGACAATGCCATTCTACTACTAGGTATTGTCAATGCATGTCAACCCTATGTCAACCAGTGGCATTAGTCCAATTCAGCCACTTTTGTGCATGAGAATTGAATTCCACTTTGCCTAACAAGTTCTTAATCTTATTTCCTATGTTTTCTTCAACTATCGCATCATGAGAAAACCTCGTCTTAACCTATTTCAAGCTTTGTTGCTCCAGACGAATGTTGATCGTTGACTTCCAAATGTTGCCGCGTTCGCGTACAATCTGGAAATTGACTTCGCCCTAGTGTTTCGACCATCCAACCAAGGCCCTAGACATGTTCCACTTGTTTATCGACCCAAGCCTTGAATAAAACCCTAGTAGGTCAACCTAAGCCTTGTTAGTCTGCGTTCAATGCCATTCTCATCAACATGCCTATGTCGTTTGCAACCTTAGGAACCTCAGATTTGAAATCCGTTTGCGTCACCTTGTCCGCCTTGCCCTTAACCTTACATATATATAATCTAATCATCCATCCAAACAACAGATAAAAATTTCCCTGTTTTCTAAGTCAATTCCTACACCAATCACACTGTCAACCGTACCCAGATTTCCCCAATCATGTTTCCTAAACTTGACCCACAATTAGGATTTAAACCAAACATATCATCACCTTTCGACCATCCTTCTTAATCCTATCTAGCATCTTTCACATGATCTAGTCATCTAAATCATTTCACTATCCCAACATTCGACCCTTGATCACCATCAAACATAAATATAGGTATAAACAAATATATTAACTATTATTTTTGTTTGCTTATTGATTGACGTCTAAATAGATACCAAGTGAGGCAAGCACAAGAACATCGATACCCTGGTAACTCCTTCAACTAGATTTCACGAAAAGCAAGGCAAGTTTTATTCTTGACCATATCGAATATGCTTGGTTGATTTTATTTTGTTATCCTCTATTTGATAATCTATGTAGCTCTACCATCTTGCATCAAAAAGAATATTTTATAGAAAATAAATGTCGGTCTTGATGAAAATGTTTGTGGATGGAAATGGAATAACTTGATGAAAGTATTATAGATGGAATCGAGTAATCTTGAGGAGAGCCGAAGGAGGGCTCGAATCTCGTAATTAAAGTATGATTATAAAGTTAAGGACACAACAAACTGTCATTTCTACCCAGTGCTATATTACCCGTATCAACTACAGACCTGGAATGGGACAGGCCTAGTTAAGTATTGTCGTGTTATTGTGAATACCCCGGCAGGTTTCGTGGACGATCCTAGCGAAGAAAACGCGACGTGGGCTGACCGGGTGACCGGTCCTCCCCCGCCGGACAAACACAAGAAGTGACACGAGGATTTATATAGGTTTGGGTCCTGGTGGGGGCCCTAGTCCTGTCGGCGTGCTCCCAACCGGAGTCGGCTGGGGAGGCTCTCTCGGGGAGAGGCTTCCGGAGCACACCTGTGAGTTTGGCTATTCTAGAAATAATGAATCACTTGTCCTTACAACAGGGGGTACAAGGGCTATTTATAGCCCCAAAAAGAAGCAAAAAAGACTAAACTACCCCGGACGCTACCGTCGGATTGAGGGGTAGCAACGTCCTTCTCCCGGTCAGGTGCCTTGGATGCTTGACAGGTGGTCGCTGATTCCCAAGGCGCTCCTCGCGTGACCTGCACATGATCAACAACCAAAGACTTTACCTTTAGAAGGGCGATGAGGCCCGGGACATGCACCGGAGGCAATGTCCCCGGACAAAAGGCGGCGCCGGGGACCGGCACAGGAGGCCAGGTCCCCGGGCTAACGGCAGCGCCCGAGACCGGTACCGGAGGCCGGGTCCCCGGGCAAAAGGCGGCACCCGGGGCAGGCACCGGAGGCCAGGTCCCCGGGCAAAAGGCGGCGCCCGGGGCAGGCACCAGAGGCCACTTCCCTGGACGAATGGCGGCGCCCGGGGCAGGCACCGGAGGCCACGTCCCTGGGCGAAAGGCGGCGCCCGGGATCAGCACCGGAGGCCAGGTCCCGGGAGCCAAAAGGCGGCACCCGGTTCATGCCCCGGAGGCAATGTCCCCGGGCGAATGGCGGCACCCGGGACCAGCACCGGAGGCCAGGTCCCGAGAGCCAAAAGGCGGCACCCGGGACATGCCCCGGAGGCAATGTCCCCGGGCAAAAGGCGGCGCCCGGGGCAGGCACCGGAAGCCACGTCCCCGGACGAATGGCAGCGCCCGGGACCGGCACCAGAGGCCATGTCCCAGCAGGCAAAAGGCAGCGCCCGGGACCGGCACCGGAGGCCAGATCCCGAGAGCCAAAAGGCGGCGCCCGGGGCAGGCACCGGAGGCCACGTCCCCGGACGAATGGCGGTGCCCGGGGCAAGCACCAAAGGCCACGTCCTCGGGCAAATGTGACACAATTTACCTGGACTTAGTCTCGCGGAGATTTCCCCCAACAGCAGCCCCCCATGCCCCCCGAGGACGATGCTCGAGTCCCCAGTGGGTATGGTACATGTCACCGGGAAAATCTCCGGACCAAGCCACCGGAGCCGTGACGCTTCGGTTCCCGTGCCGCGCGCTTATGACCGCGCCGCTTGGCCATAAATGCGCTCTCGATTCGAATCGGCGCCTCAGTTTGTGCGCCAGTCCCTTCGTTTCCCGTGCACGGTTTGAATTCCAACGGCCCAGATGCGCCACGAAGTGCCACGTGCCGCCCATCTGGGCCACGCTTCGCCCCTATAAATAGGGCCTTGGGGGCCCGGGAAGCTCATTCCAAACTTTCAAACTTTAGCGCCCTTAGCTCTCCCGGTAGCTATCCCGGTAGCTTGCTCCCGGTAGCCAAGCGTCCAGAACCTTTAGGTGTCTAGTTCTCGGAAGCCTTAGCCACCGGAAAAAACCAAAGCTGATGGAGCCCAAGGGTTGAGCGAAGACCACGGAGGTGCCCCCGGAGGAAATCGCTCCGGATTTCCTCTGGGCGTCGGAGTTCACGGCCGGGGACTTGGAGTCCCTGGTTGAACGCAGAGTCGTCAAGGACGGGGACAATTGGGTCCCTGTGAAGAAGGACGGAGCCCCCCACCCCAGGGCCGGAGAGATTGTGGCCTTTGAGGCCTTCCTCGAGGCGGGGCTCCGGCTCCCGGTGCATCCCTTGCTCCGGGAGTTTTTGAAGGAGTATGGGGTGGCGCTGAACCACCTAACGCCGAACGCCATCGTCCAGATGGGCCTCTTCATTTGGCTCTTCGAGACGGCGACCGGGCGGGAGCCCACCCTACGAGCCTTCCAGTACTTCTACGAGCTGGCGGCGAGGAGCTCCCACTTGGTGAAGGGGGAACCCAAGTCCCCCTTTGGCTTGGTGATGGTGCAGATGCTACCGTCCCGGCTAGCCGATTACCCGGCGGCGGCCTCTCGGGACCACTGGGGCGACTGGATCCGGAGGTGGTTCTACCTCCGGGTCCGGGACAACGAGGTGGTGTCCGCCCCGGAGGCCCCCGCCTATAGCAGGTCATCCGCGCCGAAGCCTCTGGTGTGGACGGACGAGGAGCTGGAGCTCCTCGGCAAGGTCATTATCTCCCGGGGCACCCGCTCTATGCGGGACGCCGCCGAGGAGATGATGCTCTTGAGGATCTCCCCCTTCTCGCACGGGAGAAGGGGGATCGGGATGGGCCCGGAGCAACGGCCCCCGGTGAAACTGGTGACCCGACGTAAGTCTGTGTTACCTGGTTCATTGCATTTACAAATTTTACAAAATTTGACTAACTCTTTACCTTTCGCAGTCCAGCCGTACTCGGCAGCATGGGAGAAGGCGGAGAACCTCCTGGGGAGGTACTTCACGGACGAGCACGAGCACGTCGTGCGCGTCGTGGGGGAGGGCTCTCCCCAGAACCTGGTGGCTGAGGCCTTCAGGCTAAAGCTACCGGAGAGGAAGCCCCTCCCCACCCCCGGATCGCACAAGCGAGGGAAAGAAGCCGCCGGGGGCTCTGAGCCTAAGAAGGCCAGAGTCCAAAAAGCCCCCGGCCCATCGATGACGCCGGCCTGAACGCCGGCGAAGGCCCGGGACGAGACCCCCGGGACCGGAAGCAACACCCCCTCCCCCGGAGAGCCCTGTTGAGGCTCGGGGGAAGGAACCTGCAACGGGCGGGGCAGCGTCCGATTCGGCGGACTACGCCCCCTCGCCGCCTTCGGTGGCGGCCCTCCTGGAGCCCCCGGCACCTTTGGAGCCTGAGAAGCCGGGGGTGAGGTTCGCGGAGGCCTCGCCTCCGCGGGTGGAGTGGCCGGTGGACGAGGGGGGGAGCCCCTCAGTCTACAAGGTCCCTCCGGAAGTGGAGGTCCCGGGGGCCCTCCCGCCCGGGAAAGGGAAAGGGTTGATGGTTCCTCCCCGGGCAGGGACCCCTTCCGAGAGCTCCTCGGCCACTTCCATGGAGGGCACCTCCTCGGCGACGAAGACGCCGACCACACTGCCGGACGCTCAGGTCCGGGGACCCCTCACCGGCTGCGACGGGACCGGCGTCGGGCGGGAGACCCCCCTGCTTTCCGCGGGGGAGGTCACCCGCTACGCAGAGGGCCTGCAGACCCGGAAGGTGCAGGCCTACGTTGCGGAGGGTATGCTCCATGAGCGTTTTGGAGAGCTCCAGTCTCTCCAGATTCAGGTACTTACCCGAGTCAATGACGCCTTCTTTCGGGCACCTACATTTGAATTTTTCTAACTCTGGAGTTTGTAGGGGGCGGCCATTACCTGGGTCCTTGAGCAGCGGATCAGCCGGCTGCTGAAGGACGCGTAGGAGAGGGCCGCCACCTACCTGGGGCAGTACGATGAAGCCCTCCAGGAGCTGGCCCGGGTTCGGGCCCAAGTCCACGTCTCCGAGGCCGTCAACGGCCGCCTTCGGCAGGAGGCCAAGGCAAAGGAGGAGGCCTTCCAGGAGCTTGAGGGTTTGAGCGTCCACTCAGCCCTCGAGAGCCTTGGCGTGAGCCTAGGCTCCGGGAGCAGCTCGGAGGTGCCCCCAGCTACCCTCGCGGCGGTTGTGCGTTTTCTCAACGCACAGGTCTCCGTCATCCTGGAGGCCGCTGATGCCCGGGCACGGGGCTGGGCGATCCCCGTTGTTGCGGCCGCGGCGGGGCTCGTTGAGCACCGGGGGGTCGGCGCCCGTGCGATCGGGGGCCGCATCCCCCGGAGCTTCCCCGAATTCTTCGAGCCCTCGCGCCGGGAGGTGGAGCAACTCGCCGGGGGCTTCTACGACCGGATCAGTCTGGGCGAGGTTCCCAGCACCGGCGCCTCCAGCAGCGGATGCCCCAGCCCCGGCCCCGACGGAGGCCCCCCGGGGGGAGGACGCCAATGATAAAGTATGAGCCTCCCCCCGGGTCTTAGATAGGACCCTTTTTGCTTTCTTAGGATTTTATTCCCGGTAGCTTCTTAGAAGAAGCCCAGGCACTTGTAAAAAGACATTTTGAAATGCAATGGAATTAGAAATTTTTCTAAGTCTTGAATGAATACATTTTTACCAGGATTCCCGGGAGGTTACTCCCGGGTGAAGGTCCAGAAGAGGTTCCCCGGGGGACGCCCAAGTAGCTTTGAGCTTGCTAAGTCTCATCTCCGGGGAACACAGCGGGGACGTTGTCTGGGAGCCGATCCAATTGAGATGGTACCCGGAGTGGCATTTGGATAATTTCGACAATCATCGCGCCGAATTATCCCCTCCGCGTCCGGGGTCCCGGATGATTCCCCCTCTTCGGATACTTCCACCGGCGGGCTACGAGTATTGGCCCAAGGATGTGCTCCGGGAAGCTCAGCCCCGCGTACGCGCATTGTACCGGGACCTGGCTCAGGAGCTAGAGAAAGGCCTCTGGGAGTATTAGGCGTAGGAGCCTTAGGATGTAGAGAACTTCCGGGTTTTGACCCGGGTTGTACCGTTTCCAATGCCCACCGGAGGGGGAAGATGTCCTCCGGTTGAATGATGAATAAAGCTGTGTTTGAAAACTCCTTGTTGCTTTGAGAGTCTTCTTGTAATATTTTTCTTGGATGGTCTGGACGACTTCTTTTGATAAGAATGAGCTAAGTTTGCTCGTGGATGGTCCGGACGGCACCCGGGGTTTCCTTATCCCCCCCCCACAGCAGGCCGGAGGGTAGCTCCACGCGCTGTGGGGGTGACAAAGCCCCCGGGGTGAAGATGACCTGTAGCATAGGAGTTTTTCCAAGTTAGAAAATTCTAAAACGAGGTTTTCGGGGAGAAACTTTCCGGGAGACAATCGTCCGGTCGCCGTGAGAACGGGGAGCCGGGAATAAGGTCTGCGGGGAAGAAACATCCGAGAAAACCCGACGAGATTTCCAGAGGAGATTTCCGGGAGACAATCGTCCGGTCGTCATGAGAACGGGGAGCCGGGAATAAGGCCTCCGGAGAGGAAATATCCAAGAAATCCGTAATTTTTCCGGGAGACAATCATCCGGTCGCCGTGAGAACGGGGAGCCGGGAATAAGATCTCCGGGAAAGAAATATCCAAGAAAGCCTGAAGAGATTTCCGTGGATAGACCTTCCGGGAGACAATCGTCCGGTCGCCGTGAGAACGGGGAGCCGGGAATAAAGTCTCCGGAGAAGAATATCCGAGAAATCCGTCCCACTGGGGAGACTATCAACTTCTGGAGGAGGATGTGCCCGATGACGGGTCTGAGTGTTTGGGCAGGGGACTAGTCTCCCAAAGTGACTCGTTACCATGGTCGCTGGGGACCAGGTTGCCGCTTACACCCTCAGTCCACGAGGGCTGATCGTAAGCCGCCCTACAGGAGGGATTTGCTGGGTCTGAGCCCACTTCCTCACGGGGAGGGCATCGCCGTTAGGGGTGGTAATGTGAAGAACCTGCAATGAGACAGTTGAAGAGAAGAATCCAGTTGCATTGATAATGAAATGAAATACAACGCCTCCCCCCGCGAAGTCGCGAGAGGGGAGGGAAAGGTAATTACAATGTCCCCTTCCCCCTTCGGCGTGATCGCTCCAGGGGAGGGGACAGTAAGTACGAGGTCCCCCTTCCCCCTCCGGCATAAACACTCTGGGGGAGGGGACGGGCCTGTGTAGGCTAGACGTAAAACTTGTGAAGTAAACGCAAGTTCCACATGTGCTTCAGCTCCTCCTCTTGAAGGTCAGAGAGTTTGTAAGGCCCCAAGCCCAGGACCGCGGAGATCCTGTAGGGTCCCTCCCACTTGGGGGAGAGCTTGCCCTGGGCTTGGGGGTCTGTGACGCGCTTGAGGACAAGGTCCCCAAGGCGGAAGGATCTTTCGCGCACGCGCCAGTTGTATGCGCGCGCCATCTCGCGCTCGTAGATGGCGTGGCGGAGGAGCGCTCGGTCGCGTTCCTCCTCCACGAGGTCGATCTCCAGTCGCTGGTTGGCCTCATTGGCCTGGTACACTGCGGTCGTAGCTCTGTCTAGGGAGCTCCTCTGCCCATGCACCCCGCTTAGAAGCGGCTTGCTCGAGTCTCCGGCACAATCCCTGTAGGATCACGCCATTGACCCTCTCGACAGCCCCATTGCTCCGGGGATGGGCCACTGAGGCGAAGTGGATGACGAGCCCTAGGCCTTCGCAGAATTCCCGGAAATAAGACGAGTTGAATTGGGTCCCATTATCGACAGTGATTTTCCCGGGGGACACCAAAACGACAAACGACGTTTTTCCAGAAAAACCGCTGGACGGCCCGGGACGTGATGTTGGCCAAGGGTTCCGCCTCTACCCACTTTGTAAAGTAGTCGACCGCGACCACAGCATACTTGTATCCTCTGGGCGCTGGGGGGAAGGGCCCTAAGAGGTCCATCCCCCAGCGCACGAAGGGCCAGGTGATGGGGATAGTCTGTAGCGCTACACGGGGAGGTTCGAACCCTTGGCCATCTTCTGGCAGGCCTCGCACGCGGAGACAAGGTCTTGCGCGTCGCGCATGACCGTGGTCCAATAGAAGCCCTGCCGGAGAGCCTTGGCCGCTATGGCACGCGGGGCTAGATGAGAGCCACAGCTCCCCGCGTGGATGTCTTTGAGAAGTTGGAGTCCCTCCGGCCGGGGGAGGCAGCGCAGGAGGGCGGAAGCCCCCTGCTTGTAGTGCCTCGCCTCCAGCAGGAGATATGCCCGGGCTTTGGCCTGGAGGCGCTTAGCCTCGGTCTCGTTGGGAGGGTCCCCCTCCCCCTTGATGAAGGAGATGAGGGGGTCCATCCATGACGGAGTTCGGGTGATCTCGGCGACCTCCGGGACGCGAGGCTCGTCGCCCGTGTCCGGGGAGGCCACCGAGGGCTTCGTGATGATTTCCAGTAGGGCCCCCTTGGGGAGCAATTCCCGGGCGCTTGCTGCCTCGGCCAAGGCGTCAGCCCGGTCATTATCCCTTCGCGGAATATGCCGGGCCTCGAGGCCGTCGAAGTGCCTCTCCATCTTTCGCACCTCCTGCAAATAAAGACTCAAGTTTGCGTCATAGCACAGGTAAGACTTGTCCATTTGGAAAACTACGAGCTGAGAATCTCCCTTCACAAGGAGGCGCCGAATCCCCATGGAGCGCGCAAGGCGCATCCCGAGGAGCAAAGCCTTGTACTTGGCGACGTTGTTGGTTGCGGGGAACTCGAGCCGCGCGGCGTACTCGAGTTCCTTCCCCTCGGGGCTCCGGAGGACTACTCCCGCACCAGCCCCGGTGAGACACAGCGACCCGTCGAACATGAGTGTCCAATGGTCACTGCGTCGGGGCGGCGCGGGGAGGTCTTCATCCCCGGGCACGGAGGCAGGAGTCCACTCCGCGACGAAGTCGGCAAGGACCTGTGACTTGATGGCGGAGCGGCCTGTGAGGGACAGGGAGAAGGGGGCGAGCTCAGCCCCCCACTTCCCAATCCGGCCGGTAGCCTCTTTGTTCCACAGCACCTCCCCCAAGGGGAGGGACGACGGGACGGTGATGGGGTGTCCCAGGAAGTAGTGGCGAAGCTTCCGGGACGCCATCAGGAGGGCGTAGCAGATCTTCTCCATCTTCGTGTACCGAGTTTTGGCCCCCTGGAGGGCCTCACTCACGTAGTACATGGGACGCTGCTGCCCCCCTTGCTCCTTCACCAATACCGCGCTAACGGCGACCGGGGTCGCGGCAAGGTAGAGGAGCAAGGGCTCTTCTGGAGACGGACTCACGAGCATTGGAGGGCTCGTGAGGTACTTCTTGAGGTCGTCGAAGGCCTCCTGGGCCTCGGGGGTCCAGCAGAACCCCTCGAGCCCCCGGAGGATCTTGAAGAATTGGAGGCCTCGCTCCCCCGATCGCGAGACGAAGCGGCTTAGCGCGGCTAAGTGGCCAGAGAGCCGCTGGACGTCCTTGACGGAGCGCGGCGGGGGCATGTCCAGGAACGCCCGGATCTTTTCAGGATTTGCCTCTATGCCCCGCTGGGACCCGAGGAAACCCAGGAGCTTCCCTCCGCGCACGCCGAAGGTGCACTTCTCCGGGTTGAGCTTCAGACTGTACGCGCGGAGGTTGCGGAAGGTCTCCGCCAGGTCGTCGATGTGGGAGGCTGCGCGGGGACTTTTGACGACCGCGTTGTCTACGTAGACTTCGACGTTGCGGCCGACTTGATCTTTGAAGACCAGCGTCATGAGGCGCTGGAAGGTCGCTCCCGCGTTCTTCAGCCCGAAGGGCATGTGGACGTAGCAGAAGGTTCCGAGGGGAGTTATGAAACTCGTCTTTTCCTCGTCCCCTTCCGCCATCCGGACTTGATGGTAGCCCGAGTAGGCGTCTAGGAAGCTCATCAACTCGCACCCCACGGTGGAGTGGACCAGTTGGACAATCCGCGGGTGTGGGAAGTTGTCCTTGGGGCAGGCGCGGTTAAGGTCGGTGAAGTCCACGCACATCCGCCACTTGCCATTCGATTTCTTGACGAGGACGGGGTTCGCGAGCCACTCGAGGTGCAGGACCTCCCGAATGAACCCCGCATCTTGGAGTCGGGCGATCTCCCCCTTGATTGCCTCTTGGCGCTCAAGGGAGAGCTTCCTCAGCTTCTGTTTGACGGGGGGGTGACCGGGGGTCACCGCGAGCTTGTGTTCAATGACCTCCCGGGCGACGCCCTGCATGTCCGAAGGCTTCCACGTGAAAACATCAGAGTTATCGCGCAGGAAAGCCGCCAGTTGTGCTGCCTGCTCCTCGGGGAGCTCCGCCCCGATCCGGAGGTTTTGTCCCCATCGTCCGGGGACAGTAGGACCTTCCGAAGGCCCCCTTCCGGACGCGGCTTGGGGAGGGGCCTCCCGGGAGGTATCGTCGCGACGTCTGGTTCCGGGGGAGAGGCCTCCCCCCAGGTACTTTTATGAGATTGACGCTTCCGATTGTGGCGGCGGCGCGCTCGTATAGAGCACGGGCCATGTCTTGGTTTCCCCGAACGTTGATCACGCCGCGCGCCCCGGGGATCTTCATGCAGAGGTAGTTTTGATGGGTGGCAGCCCCCAGCCGATTGATCGTGGTCCTCCCCATGATCGCGTTGTAGGAGGAGGGGAGGTCCACTACGTCGAATCGGACCATCTCGGTCCTGTAGTTCTCCGAGGTGCCGAAGGTCATGGGGAGATCCACCTTCCCCACGGGGTGGATCGCCTTCCCCGGGAAGAACCCCTGGAGGGGCCCTGCCTCAGGCTGCAGAAGCTTCTCATCCACCTGCATCTCCTTGAAGGCCTTCAGGAATAGGACGTCGGCGGAGCTCCCGCCGTCCACGAGGATGCGGGCCAGGTGGCAATTGTAGATGGTGGCGGAGATGATGAGCGCGTCGTCGTGGGGGAAGCGAACCCCGCCCGCGTCTTCCGCCGTGAAGGTGAGGGGGACGTCCGACCACTTGGGTGGCGGAGACGTGTGCAGCACCCCCACAACCTTGACTTTGTTTGCGTACTCCTTACGCTGGCGCTTAGAGTCCCTCCCGGAGGCGGACCCTCCCACGATGACGTTGATGCGGCGCTAAGAAGTTTGGAAGGGGAGAGCTTCTAAAGGCTCCCCTTCCTGCGTCTGCCCCTGCTAGCCCCCCGCGGGAGAAGGAAGGGCCGGAACAACTGGCCGAGGGGGCAAGGAGGCCGGAGTCCCCCCCCCCCCCCCCCCGCCCATGCTGGTATAGGAACGCCGCGAAGTGCTGCAGCAGCTGGTGGCACTCCCGGGTAGCGTGGGTACTGGACCCGTAGAAGCTGCACCATGGTCCTTCCCTGCCTCTCCCCATGGGGCCTTCCCGGCCGCGCAAAGACTGTCATCCACCATGGCCTTTCGGCTTGGGGAAGGGGCGGTTGCCCCTCGGGGGGTCGCGCAAGCCGCCTCCGCCCTCGAGGACAAAGGTGTCCCGAGGCCGTGGCTCGTTACGCCCCCCCAGCCTAGGGCGTTTGAGGGGGTCCCTGGCCCCCCGGTCGGCGGGGGCGGGAGCCCCTGGGTCTTCTTCCAGAGGTCGTCTTCCTCCGCCCGAGCGTACTTCTCCAGTACGTTGAAGAGCTCGTCGGCGGAGGAGGGGCAGCTCCTGGAGAGCCTCCGGTGGAGCTCCCCCAGGAGGATCCCGCTTTTGCATGCTTCGATGACCGTAGAGTCGGGGACGTGGGCCACCTTGCTCTTCACTTGGGTGAAGTGCTTGAAGAAGCTTCGGATGGTCTCCCCCATCCTCTGCCGGACGGTGTACAGCTGCGAGGAGTCCAGGGGATGTACGTAGTTCCCCTGGAAGTTCGCGCAGAACTCACGTTTGAGCTGCGCGAAAGACTTGATGGAGCCAGCCTTCAGGTTGTAGAACCAAGAGCGGGCGATGCCGGTGAGGTAGAGGGGGAAGATGTTGCATTGCACCGTCTCGTCCACCCCGGCCACTGAGATGGCTGTGGAGTATACCTGCACAAATTCGTAAGGATCGGCCTCACCGTTATAGTGCTCAATGTGCGGCGGGCGGTAGGGCCGCGGCACCGAATGCTCCGAAGTCTGCGGCATAGGGGCTGATTAGCTCCCTGCACTTCCCGGGGAGAGTCCCGGTCGCTGTCTTCTTTGACGGGGGACACGCCCTCATTGTCGAAGTCGGGAAGCAGCCCAAGAGGTCCGCCGGAGTGGTGGTAGCGACGCTTCTCTTCCGTTCCAAGGCTGAGTTTCCGGACGTCCGGACTCTCTCTCGGAGAGGCTAGCTCCTCGGCGGGTCTCTTCCCCTGACCTGTACAAGAGCGAGGCTCTCCGCGACCGCGGCCGCGGCCAGGGGGAGGTTCTTCCCCGCGCTTAGGTGAATGCATTCGCTCGACCTGGTCCACCGGGGGCACCCTCGGGGGCGGCCCCGGGGGAGGAGGGAGCTCATGCACTATAGCTGCCGGCCCGGAGGCTATCGGGGCCAGCTGGGGGGAGCCCCCTGCGAAGACCCCCGGAACCGGAAAGGGGGAAGCCCCTGTATCATCCGGAACCGGCGAGGGGGTGCCTGCGGCGACGTTCGGAACCGAAGTGGAGGGAGCCCCCGTGGCGACGGCTGGAACCGGAAAGGGGGAAGCCCCTGTATTATCCGGAACCGGCAAGGGGGAAATCCGCTGAGGCACGGGAGCTGCTCTGTCGATCGCCCCCAGTGCGGTAAATGCGACACGCGGGGTGGGATTGGCTCCCGGCGCAGGGAAAACCCCCGGCATGTATTGGGCCCCCGGCCCCGGGAACTGGCCCCGAACGGGGTATCCCCCCGGTGCCACGAAGGGCCCGGGCATGAAGTACCATCCCAGCACCGGGAAGGACCCGGGTGCCGGGAAGTGTCCGGACGTATGACCAGCAAGGGAGGGTACCCCCCACTGAGGTCATACAGGGCGGATAAACCTCCGGAGCCCGGAGGGACCGCCGGGTGACCTATAAACGGGGACATGGCCCCCGGATATGGGTACGGCGCATATGTGGGGGCCGGTGGCCGCACCAACACGCGAAGCAGCTCATCCATGGAGCGTTGGGTGCAGAGCTGGCCCTCCACTAAAGCCTCGAGTAGGGCGTCCCGGGGAACCGGGGGAGCCGTCGGGGGGAGGCTGGTCCGGCCGAGGTTCCCGCGGTCAACGGGAGCGACCCGGAGGTAGAAGCACCTAAATTAAGAGGAAAGGCGGGAGGCGGTACCTGGGTCTGGCCGCCTCCGGGCGGAAGCGCCGGGTCTCCGAAACCGACGTCACCGGGAAGGGTGCGAGCCCTTGTTCTTGGGGGAGCCATGGCGTCTTGTCACAAGTCCCCACGGACGGTGCCAACTGTCGTGGTATTGCGAATACCCTGGCAGGTTTCGTGGACGATCCTAGCGAAGAAAACACGACGCGGGCTGACCGGGTGACCGGTCCTCCCCTGCCAGACAAACACAAGAAGTGACACGAGGATTTATATAGGTTCAGGTCCCGGTGGGGGCCCTAGTCCTGTCGGCGTGCTCCCGACCGGAGTCGGCTGAGGAGACTCTCTCGGGGAGAGGCTTCCGGAGCACACCTGTGAGTTTGGCTATTCTAGAAATAATGAATCACTTGTCCTTACAACAGGGGGTACAAGGGCTATTTATAGCCCCAAAAAGAAGCAAAAAAGACTAAACTACCCCGGACGCTACCGTCGGATTGAGGGGTAGCAACGTCCTTCTCCCGGTCAAGTGCCTTGGATGCTTGACAGGTGGTCGCTGATTCCCGAGGCGCTCCTCGCGTGACCTGCACGTGATCAACAACCAAAGACTTTACCTTTAGAAGGGCGACGAGGCCCAGGACATGCACTGGAGGCAATGTCCCCGGACAAAAGGCGGCGCCCGGGACCGACACCGGAGGCCAGGTCCCCGAGCAAACGGCGGCGCCCGAGACCGGTACCGGAGGCCGGGTCCCCGGGCAAAAGGCGGCACCCGGGGCAGGCAGCGGAGGCCAGGTCCCTGGGCAAACGGCGGCGCCCGGGACCGGTACCGGAGGCTGGGTCCCCGGGCAAAAGGCGGCGCCCGGGGCAGGCACCGGAGGCCACTTCCCCGGACGAATGGCGGCGCCTGGGGCAAGCACCAGAGGCCAGGTCCGCGGGCGAAAGGCGGCGCTCGGGATCGGCACCGGCGACCAGGTCCCGGGAGCCAAAAGGCGGCACCCGGGACATGCCCCGGAGGCAATGTCCTCGGGCGAATGGTGGCGCCCAGGGACCGGCACCGGAGGCCAGGTCCCGGGAGTCAAAAGGCGGCGCCCGGGACCGGCACCGGAGGCCAGGTCCCGGGAGCCAAAAGGCGGCACCCGGGACATGCCCCGGAGGCAATGTCCTCCGGTGCCGGTCCCGGGAGTCAAAAGGCGGCGCCCGGGACCGACACCGGAGGCCAGGTCCCGGGAGTCAAAAGGCGGCGCCCGGGACCCGCACCGGAGGCAATGTCCCAGGGCACAAGGCGGCGCCCAGGGCAGGCACCGGAGGCCACGTCCCCAGACGAATGGCGGCGCCCGGGGCAGGCATCGGAGGCCACGTCCCCGGGCAAATGTGACGCAACTTACCTGGACTTAGTCTCGCGGAGATTTCCCCCAACAAGTATCTTATCCAGAAACTAGTACACCTCCACATGGGAACGTATATGTATATGTATTATTGATCCATTTGAGACCTAGCCTTGGTTTTTGCACCAGGCTCATCCAGATACTAATATGCGGATTAACAGGATCTTACTCGGAATTACTGAAACCCAAAGATGATCGAAACACAGTTCAAATAATTGCACAACTCTTTATTTCAAAGAGGGCTTTACACATCAAACGTTAGACACTCGTCTATGTCGATGAACTAGACTTGATCTGATCTATATCAAGGTAGATAACTTGGTAGATGCTAGATGATCTACTCTAACCCATTACAATGTATTTATAGTCCAATCGTATGAATACGTATCAGACTCAATAACCTAAACGTATTAGACTCAAACAGCTAACTAAACCTAACAGCTAAAGCTTAGTTATATATATTCGGATCAGATTACAATTCTGACCAGAGAACAAATCCTTCAAGGTCGCGAACCAATCATGGCCGCGAAACCTTTCTGAACTGAGTTAAGGTCGCGTAGCCTTTTACAACTCGACTTGAAGATCCTCCCGGATCATGACTCCCTTGTTGAGAAGGAGCCAACCCCTGTTGCGACCTCTGGATCAAAACTGGAGATGTGAAAATTGGGCTTGTCCATCTTCTCTGGTGTACCACTTTGCCGCACGTACCTGTTGACCTTTCCGACTGATTCGAAAAGTCTCCTTTGTGCCACTGCGGATGGTAGTCACCTTCTTCTCCAAGATCACATCTTCGCGTAGAGGTTTGTCTCGTTGATAGACCAAGTCTTCAACAGATGGTACTATAGTATCTGGCTCATCATCCAGCATTGAAGGTTTGAAGAGTTTGAGGTGTTCAACATTGACAACCGAGTAAATATCTATGTATGGAGGTAACTTGAGCTGATAAGCATTAATACCAACTTTCTGAAAAATCTGAACAGGACCATAACGAATGGGTTTAAGCTTCTTACCTTCACCTTTAAGTCTCTCCTTGCTCAGATGTAACCAGACCATATCACCTTCTTGGAATTGAGTATCAACTCGATGTCGATCATGTCGCGCCTTGTACTTGAGTTGAGCTTTTAGCAAGTTCTGTTCAACCTCACCATGGAGCCATTGAATACCTTCCAGGAACTTTTGTGCTCGATCGTAATCAGATGCTTCCTTGTTGTTTGCGCTGAGGTAGGGATCACAAACTCCATGTCGAATGGATTCTATGGTAGAAATCCCAAACAGACCTCAAAAGGCAACTTCCCAGTCAAACCATGCACTGCTCGATTAAAAGAAAACTACAGGTACGGTTTGCTTTCATCCCACGTCTTCGGGTGCTTAGAGTTATATCCTCGCAAGAGATGAACGACTGTTCAATTCACCACCTCGGTTTGACCATCAATTTGAAGATGAAAAACTGTACTCCTCTTTAGCTTGGTGTCCATCATCGTCCAGAGCGATCGCCAAAAGTGTCTAAGGAATCGGGTATCACGATCAAACACAATAGAAGTCGGCAGTCCGAAATGTGTCCAAACGTGCTGAAAGAATACCCGAGTTGCTTCTTCTCTCGCGATAGTTTTTCGACAAGGTATGAGAATAATCATTTTGGAGAACCGATCAACGACCACAAATAGATAGTTTTTGCCACGTCCGGTCTTAGGCAATCCTTCTAACAAATCCATGGATATGCTCTCCCATGGTCGCCATGGAACTGGCAAAGGAGTGTACAAACCTAATTTCTGGTTTGCTGGTTTCGAGATGCTGTAGAGACCACAGCCTCAAACAAAACTAGTCACATCTTGTTGCATTCGCGGCCAGAACACATGTCGATGAAGATTTTGCAAAGTCTTCGTAACCCCAAAGTGACCAGCTACCTTCGATGTGTGTGCTTCCCACAACCATTGAATTCGAGGTGCTCCACAAGGTATACAAAGCAAATTGCCTTTGTACAAGAGTCCTTCTCAACAAACGACTCCGTAGGCTTCCCTATTTCGAGCTCAGTCAGTGCTGTTTGAAAATCAGGATCTTCACTGTACATTGTGGCATAGTCATCATGACATGAGGGCTCGATCTACATAAACGCTAATAAGAAGAGGGTCGTAACTGGTGATCGTGAGAACATGTCTGCCAATTTGTTGTGTACACCCTTCTTGTACTTAATCACCAGATTAAACTGCTGCAGATACAACATCCACTTCATGTGCCGAGCCTGCTGTAGCTTGGACTGAGTTTTCAAATATTGCAATGATTGGTGGTGGTGTGGACAACAGTCTCTTTACCCAAGAGGTTACACCGCCAATGTTTTACGGCCTGATGCAGTGCACACAACTCCTTGTCTTAGGTCAGGTAATTCTTCTGAGCTCCCTGGAATAACTCAGAGTGATATGCCACTAGTCGACCTCCTTGCATGAGCACTGCGCCCATTGCATAACATGAGACATCGGTCTCTAGCTCGAATGGCTTCTGTAGATTCGACAAAGCTAACACAGGCGCCTCGCTGATCTTCCTCTTCAACAAAAGAAACATGTCCTCATGTTTCCCTGTCCATTTGAACTTCTGATCAATCTTAGTTAATGCATGCAATGGAGAAGCCATAATTGAGAAGTGTCGGATGAACTTCCGAAGGTATTGGCATGCTCTCACAAAACTACGCACTTCCGTAACTGTTCGCGGTAACGGCTACTCGCGAATCACTTTTACCTTATCCGAGTCGATTTGCAACGTGCCGTTGCCAACCATGAATCCCAGGTAGAGTAGAATTTGCTGGCCAAACTCGCACTTCTTACGGTTGAGGTGAAGTCGATGTTGCCAAAGCTATTCGAACACCTTTTGGACATTAATGTGGTGCTCATCCCACGGACGACAATAGACCAGTATGTCGTCGAGGTAAACGATCACAAAGTTGTCGATGAACTGTCTCAATACGTCATTCATAAGATGCATGAAAGTAGCTGGGGCATTGGAGAGACCAAACGGTATGACCAGCCATTTGAACAGACCTCGTCGCATTTTGAACGCGGTCTTCCACATATCCTCCTCTCGGATGCTGACTTGATGATATCCTGACTTAAGATCCAACTTCGAGAAGACAACAGCATGCTTTAATTGGTCTAACGGTCGTCAATACGAGGAAGGGGGTATCAGTTCTTGATGGTGATCTTGTTCAGTGCTCAGTAGTCGATGCACATATGCCAGTCCCATCTTTCTTTGGCACTAACACTACAGGAGATCCACAAGGTGAACTACTTGGTTAGATGACACCATCGTTCAGCAAATCACAAAGTTATCTCTTGATCTCTTCATTCTCCAATACTTAGTTGCAATACATACTCAGATTGGGAAGTGTCGCATCGGACACGAGCTAAATTTCATGCTCGACTAGACGTTTCGGCAGACGACCCTTGGTACTTTCAAACAGATCATTGTTTTTGTCCAGCAGTCCTGACAAATGACCAGAATCTTCTCGGCACGGCAATGAAAATGCTGCTCGAGTACTATCACCTTGACCAATGGGTTCAATCATGACAAGCACGTATTTATGACATGCATTGACGATTCTCTTAGCCTGCTTCACAGTAATCAAATTCGAAGTGTTGACTTGGACGTCTCTACTGATCACGAACTTAACTCCGTCTTTAGTGAGCTCGTACTCTTGCGCTCGCCGATGGAAGTGAGCGTCTCGTTCATATAGATACAAACTCCCAAAGATCACTTGACAGATATCAATAGAAACAACATCGCATTGCACCTCATCGATATATCGTGCAGAGATCGCAAACTTCAACACACATTGACTCGTAATCTATTGGTTCGAGATCGCAAACTTCAACACACACTGACTCATAATCTGTTGGTTCATGTCGGATGTAAACCAACCTAGTGGATACGGTCGAGGATGTGTGGTTGTCTTCAACCCAAGTCGCTGAACCAATCTAGCGGAGACCAGATTCTTCTAACTTCCGGGATCAAATATCGCCGGGACCACTTCGTGCTTCACCTAGAAGTTGATGGTGAACAAGTCCTCTGTTGAGTGATGGTCGTTTGGTGGATCCGAACCCTTCTCCTTTGGCATTTGCATCAAAGACAAGGTCGTATCCGCCTCATCAACCGAATTTACTCGGATAACTTCTTCTGCCAGTGGAGCCGTGGAAGCTGTGGCTGTTATTTTCCCTGGTCCATTTTTCTTTGGTCGAAATTCAGGATGAAACTTGTAGCATTTGTCCATGGTATGTCCCGCGACTTGACAATGCTCGCAAAAGGCACCAGTGCCCATTTTCGAAGTGTTCTTCTTCAGACTCGATTTTCTATTTGTCGAGGTTGCACTGTCCTTCGTGCCTTTGTCGCTGCGGGAACGGTTCTTTTCTCGATAGCCATAGCAGTTGTGCTCACGGTCGTGATGTCTTGGACGCCGAACAGAGTCAACTCAGTACTTATCGATTTCTGAAGTCCAGATGTGTATTTCTGAAATACTTAAGGATCGGACAACGATATGCTGATGACCATTGCTTGTCTCCGAAACTCCGTAGTATAGTCTTGGACAAATTGGTCGCGTCGTTGGTATAATTGGTGCCAACGTTCCCATCTCACCTTAAGGTAACCCATTGGATAGAATTCTTGTTGCAGGAGTCGTTTGAATTGACCCCACACAAGGTCGTCAGCTTCACCACTGGCGACAAGAGCCTTCCACCATGTCTTGGCGTGGTCCTTCATTTTCAAAGGTGCAACTTTGACCTTTTGAGAGCTACTGAACCTTTTCAGGTCATAGTATGTCTCAAGCTGATCGATCCAAGAATCCATCTTCTCGGCATCGATCACCCCATCGTATATGGGTATATCAATCTTAGTGTCGACCTTAAAAGATCCAGCAGCTAAGGAGGTGTTGGCGAGGTCGTCGGTCTTATAGTTGTCTTCTTCTTCCTTGTCATCTGGCCTACGCAAGTCTTCACCAATCTTCATGCCAGTAACCTTCCCTCCTTTAGGAGGTGCAATCATGGCCTGCTGCTTAATCCAAGCAAGCACAGTTTCCATGTCGGTGGAGAGCTTAGCCACTTGATTGGCTAGGTTAGTTTGTACGGAGGTTCCTTCAGACATTGTCGGAGATACGACTATAGGTACCGTCAATTTTTCGCCTGGAGTTTCGCCGGAGGTTTTGTAACCCTGGCGAGTCTTCACCATCTACAGTATAGGATAGTTTCTCTTATACCAACTTGATCCGTTTGAGACCTAGCCTTGGCTTTCGCACTAGGCTCGCCCAAATACTAATATGCAGCTTAACGGGATCTTACTCGGAATTACCGAAACCCAAAGATGATCGAAACATAGTTCAAATAATTGCACAACTCTTTATTTCAAAGAGGGCTTTACACATCGAACGTTAGACACACTCGTCTATGTCGATGAACTAGACTCGATCTGATCTATATCAAGGTAGATAACCTGGTAGATGCTAGATGATCTACTCTAACCTATTACAAAGTATTTATAGTCCAATCGTATGAATACGTATCAAACTCAATAACCTAAATGTATTAGACTCAGACAACTAACTAAACCTAACAAATAAAGCTTAGTTATATATATTTAGATCGGATTACAGTTCCAATCAGAGAGCAAATCCTTCAAGTTCGTGAGCCAATCATGGTCGCGAAACCTTCCCGAACTCGATTAAGGTCGCATAGCCTTTTACAACTCGACCTGAAGATTCTCCCAGATCAATTATGATGAAAGAATGCCCTGAGGCGAACCCTGGAGCTGTAGGCTCAACTGGTGGTTGTAGCGGATGAGTCCGACTACAAAAGGTATGGCGATGCCATGCTTGTGGAAGAATCTAGTGGAAGGATTAGAAAAAGGCTATGTAATCTTGATCTGGTCACACATTAAAGAGAATGCGGAGTGATGTTGACGAGCTCTGACATGTAAATCAAGAATTTCTGTAGGTAAAGTGATACCCATCTTAGAGTAAAACGTGAATATTCACTCCTTACTTCCAGGTTGGAAGTTGCGTCGTGGCAAGAAAGGAGGCCTACAGGTGGCTCACCCTGTGGTATAACTGTTCAGTAGAGTTTGTTTAATAAATGGAGTCTTTTGCAATCACAAATAAATTTTGATAGAAAACTTATCCTGGTTAATATAATATAATATAATAATATTTCCTTTGACTAGTTAAGGTCTACATGATCCATTTATACTTTCAAATTGTTTGCTGAGTGCCTCAGCACTCATCCTTGCTATTTGTATATCCTTGTTAGACTTTGAGTACTCCATTGCGATGTGATGCCGACCGGTGCAGCAGAAGAGGTTTATCCAGAGGAGGAGGACTGTGATTTCGATCCCACCTATTTCAACACTGGCGATGAAGAATGACCACTACAGCCATCTCTGAACTATCACTTTTGTCTTAATAAACTTACATATGTATGTATTTGTAACTAAGTTCCTTGTTATGTTAAGCCATGTTTCTGTTTTGCTACTCTGTAACAAACATTTATCGGATAATCTGGTTTTATTCGAAAAATGTTCGAAGACCGGACGTGCTACCACGTGGGTGGTATGTCAGGTCACCATAGTTTTGATCGGGTTTGATCAGGACTGGTCAGATTTGATCAGAACTAGTCGGATTTGGTCGATTTTAACTCAAATTCGTTCATTCTCACGCCGTTTGAAGCCAGACTTCATCACCTGCATGGCAAGGAGTTATTTTTGGGCATGTTAACCAATGTATCATAAATAGAGAAGCTTTTGGCTCAATTAGTATGCACTTTTCATATGCTTTTCATATGCAATTTTAGTATGCTATTTTTAGGTTTTTAGTTTAGTTTACTTTACTTTACCTTAGTAGAGTCCCCTTCTCTATTTTTCCTACCTTTGTAAGTCGGCAAGGACGACAAACTCAATTCTCAAGCAATGAAGGAAGTTTTTATTTAATTCTTATTGTTATTTCTGCATTATTATGGCTTTTTGCGAGTAGATCCCTTCTAGGGTTAGGGATGACCTAAGCTGGAAGGCGTGATTCTTCCTTGGTCTTGATCTCAAGTTTTGGAGTTATTTTCTGATGTTTTCTTCCTCTAAACCCTAAATTCTTGTTTTGGCAATAGACGTAACAGTTGAGCCTTAGCAACAATTTAGGGGAGTTTTTTTGTCATTAGCGCTTTGATGCGGGATCCTAAACAGGAGAGAGAGGCACTTGCCAAACGTAATAGTGGAAGCGATCCTCTAACCGTTGTACCAGCAACCATACTAGTAACTTAATCTGTCTTGGAAAATGATTGAAATTAACTTGCAATCCTCATACCTTGGATAGAATTACGCCGGATGGTTATGTAACTCCCAAAACCCTAGGTTTCCATTCCTGCTTTACAAACCTTAGATTTCATATTTTCTCTTTACTGCTTTAAACCCTAGATTGATAACTTAAATAGTAGATTTAGTTGTAGAAAAACAAACCCCCAACTCGTTTAGACTTAATCAGTGATCCATTAAGCTAGAAAGATGAATATGCTTGTTCCTCGTGGAATTCGACCCTCAAGTGCTCAACGTTCAACCGTCCACTTGCGGTTATTACATAGTCACATCGTACCAGGTGCGATCACATATCATATTATATAGATGCAAGCTAAAGTCTTTTTGCAAAGCTCTGAGTTAAGTCTCCGCAAATTGTTTACATGGGCACAAATTATCTGATATGACCGACCAAAGTCCGATGTGACCGAACAATGTCCAACCAATACCAAAACTTGGTTATGACTAAAAAAGCCTGATCATACCAGTAATAAATCTAGTCGAATCAGTAATACAAAAACTTGGTCGTAACAATAAAAAAACCTGGTCATACCAGTAATAAACTTGGTCGAATCAATAAAACGAAAACTTGGACATACTAGTAAAAATCTAGTCTTAACAGTAAAAAATCTAGTTATCTCAGTAAAGAAAAACCTGGTCATATCAGTTCAAACCTGTTCATGGTCGTGTCAGTTCAAAATTGGTCATATCAATATAAACCTGGTCATATCAGTTCAAACATGGTCGTATCAGTACTAAACCTGGTGATACTAAGTTTCAACACAAATGTAATTCGAGACATATATTTGTCCGGCCAATACCAAAATCATGTATGTGTTAAGTGGAGTGTAATCAGAGACAAATACATTTGTCCAGACCATTTGTCAGGCCGAGTATGTATCTGTTTGACCTTCACAAAATTGTACTGAACGATCACTAACAAGTGTATTAATTGCCGAACGGTCACTAATCACTTACACTAGCTGGACAATGTCTAATGTGGCCGGACATTACAAACTCTATATGAAATTTTCCTAATGCCTAATTCCACTCATAGGCTATATATACACTTCAATTGGCATTCACTCGAAGAGCTTTTGGCACACACAATTCATTGCTAGTTGTTGCGAAGCTAAGAGCATTCAATTCTTCATTCAATTCACAAATTCTTGCATCTAGAGCTAGCAAATTGTATTCAATACATTAGTTGTATTGAAGAGCTAGCTGTTGATCGAAGGATGCCGACTAGAGGGGGGGTGAATAGGCGGTTTTTAAATTTTTATTTTTAATCTAGTGATTAGCAACCTAAATTGCAATAACAATACTCAAATGATATGAATGACAACACAAAGCAAGTTTTGCAATTTGCTAAAGAGTTAAGAGCAACAATTTAATTTCTAGAAGTATAAAGCAAGTAATAGAAGTAACCGAAGAGATCGAGTTTTTCCCGAGGTCTCAAAAATTTGCCGATTTCCACTAATCCTCGTTGAAGCGCTCTTCACTAGAACTTATGCTTCGATTCCACTAGGGGTAGCCTTTCTCATCTCCGGATAGGCGAGCTCCGAGCCTTTACAACCAATCGCCGGGCCTCTCCGACACACACCGTCGATGGAGAGATCGCCGGACCTCCCGGGTCGTCTAGGTGACGGCAATCACCAAGAGTAATGAGCCTAGCACTTTGCTTGATCAACCTCAAGGCTTAAAGAACAAATATGCAAATGCAAATGGCTCAATTTCAACTTCTCTCAACTAGCACTCAATGTTTTGCTAAAGATTTGACTTCAAATGCAAGAGTATGAGTGTGAGAGGCTTTGCAAGATGTTACACAAGGTATGAGAGATGAATTTTGTGTGTATACAGCTTCTACAAACAGTAGGGTTTATATAGTCTCAGCAAAACGATCGTTTTCAAGAAAATTGGGCGAAAGTTGTATTGGCCGGACATTGTCCGGTCACTTCGGACAATGTCCGGTCAGTACAAGTAAATTGACCGTTACTCACGAGAGTTTCAAGTGTCAGTAGTCGTTTGATAATTTTTGTGAAGGCCGGACGGATGGATTTGTCCAGACAAAACGTCCGGACAAATGTATATGTCTCTGCTAACACTCATGTTTAACGCCACATATACACGCCGGACAAATACGATTTGTCCGGACAAAACGTCCGGACAAATGTATATGTCTCTGTTGACACTTGGCTTAAAACATCACAGCAATTATATGGGCTGGACATATGCGATTTGTCCAGACAAAATGTCTGGACAAATGCATATGTCTCTGTTAACACATGTATTTGCAACTTCTAGAAATTGTATTGGCCGGACATTGTCCGGTCACTTCGGACAATGTCTGGTGCGTTTCGGACAAATGCCTCCGGACGGATTTATTTGTCTCTGTTGGTAGCATATAAACTTGCCGTGAGAATTGTACTGGCCGGACATTGTCCGGTCACTTCGGACAGTGTCCAGCCTAAATCGGACAGATGCACCGGACAAGTTTATTTGTCTTTTGGTTCTCGTTTTGCAATTTTCAGAAGAAATATGTATTGGCCGGACATTGTCCGGTCACTTCAGACACTGTCCGGCCAGTTCAAAACGAAAACAGAATTGCTAAATTTTACTCAATTTCAATTTGGGGCTAGATGCATATGCAAATATGTTTCCAAAGACTTCAAGGTTGATCAAATGACCTGTGCTAAGACTCCTCTTAATAGTACGACCATCTAACCTAGAAATTTTCAAAACATAAAAGCGCTAGGTTTAGTATTTGTACTTTTGTCGTGGTTTTCGTCATTTTTGCTTCATGGAGTCTTGATAATCTTGATTTGCACTCTTGTGATGCTTTCTCCTCTGATTAACCTGAGTCTCACACACATAGGTTAGTCGCATACCTCACGGATGTCATTAATCACCAAAACCCTAATTAGGGCTCAAGATTCAACACTAGCTTACAGAGTGAATTGCATTGCATATTAAGCTTCCTGTGTAGAAGTGAATCAAGTGAATGTGTTTCACTTGTTACTCTTGGTGATTGCCGTCACCTAGACAACCCCGGGAGTCCGGGGATCTCTCCATTGACAGTGTTTGTCGGAGAGGCTTGGTGTTTGGGTGTGAAGGCTGGGTGCTCGCCTATCTAAAGAGGAGAAGGGCAACCACTAGTGGAATTGAGGCAATACTCTTGTATAGAGTGCTTCAACAAGGATTAGTGTACCTCGAGAAAAATCGACTATGTCATCGGTTATTTCTTCCTCTTGCAAATTTCATATTTAGAGATATTTGTTCTTGTCTTGATCACTCTAGGAAAACAAAACCCTAAATTGTGCAATTATACTTGTTTGTGATAATCTCACATTATTGATTTAGATTGAGTTGCAAATTGGAATTAAAATTTTAAAACCACCTATTCACCCCCCTCTAGGCGGCATCCTTTGATCAACAAACCGTGCAAGCGATCCTCTGACTATTGTACCGGCGACGTTCTAACAACTTAATCTATCTTGGAAAACACTTAAAACTAATTCACAATTCACTGGCCTTGACTAGAATTACACCTGATGGTTATGGAATTCCCAAAACCTAGGTTTTTACTCAATTTCTAAAACTCTAATTTGTTGTTTTTAGTTTCTAAAACCCTAAATTTTGAATACTTTGAAATTTTACTGCTTTTAAAACCCTAGTTTGATAAACTTTAGTTGTAGATCTTAGTTGTAACTCACAAAACCCAAATCTTGCTCTAATTTAATCGGCAAGTTCTTAACCTAAGAGACAAATACGCTTATTCCTTGTAGAAGTCGACCCTCAAGTACTTAACGTTCAACCGTTCACTTATGGTATTAATAAAATGAGTCCCTCTTAGGCGTGTCAACCACCATGAGACCTTTTAGAACATTAATAACCTAAATTTTAAATAAATGTTTTGCACTACAACCATTTTGAGATATTTAGACTCGTACATTTAAATTTAACTTTGCTCAAACTTATTCATTGTTCCATCAATTATCTTATCATGTACATACATGTGTATATATAAGAAAATGATTCTATCTTTCTAGGTGTATATACTCCCAACATTAAAATACACTATATATATATATATATATATATATATATATATATATACAAACACTATTCTACACCCACCCCTAGAATAGTTATTCTATACCCAGACCGTCCGATCTAACTTACTAGAATAAAGTACAACCGTTGGATAAAGATAGCGGTTATCCTCTGTTTAAAAGAATTTAACGTCGTTTTATTCCATAACGACAGTAAATATTTGAAATATTTTATTATTACTGATCGATATCCGCACTAACCGCCTCTTCATCTTCACCGCGCTCCCACGTCTTGTTCACATCCAATAAATTTATATTATATGACCAGTAAATTTACTGACAAAAATATATAGTATATGTTTATAGTATATGACCAGTAAATTTATACTACACGACCAGTAAATTTGCTGACAAAAATTTATAATATAATCTATAATATGTGACCAGTAAATTTACTGGTCATATACTGTATATTTACTGGTCCGTCTAGTAAATCTGCGGTATACGATCAATAAATTTATATTATGCGATCAGTAAATTTACTAACAAAAATCTATAGTATGTGACCAGTAAATTTACTACTCATATACTATACATTTACTGGTCCGTCTAGTAAATCTGTAGTATATGACCACTAAATTTATATTACGCGACCAGTAAATTTACTGACTAATATGATTTCGGTTGCTATGTTTTAGTTGGTTCCTATATTTTAGGGATAGTGTGCGGTTATAACAAATCATGTGGGTTCCTATTTTTTAGAGATAATGGAGCCGTTTATGGTAGTTACTATCGTCAATAAAATTCTAATCTCCATGCATGATCCAACGATACAGAAGGTGGGTATAGAATAATTATTCTAGGGTGGGTGTAGAATAGTGTCTCCCTATATATATATGTTTGTTTTACTTGTAATCTATATACTGTTTTGGTTATGTATAACATTTTTAATGAAGTATGGTACACACTTTTCTAAGCTGTATGGTATATTAATCATAAATAACATTATATAACTAAAAAAATATATATTTAACAAAAGAAGTATTAATGACGAAATATGTTATATGATTGCAAAGTTATAAGGTATATTTTTTCATAAATAATATAATACAAAACTAAAAAGTATATAGAGAAACAAAAATAACAAATTTCAATGAATAGTAACTTTGATCTTTTAAACAAAAATAACAAATTTCAGTGAATAGTAACTTTGATCTTTTTCTTTGATCTTTTTATTTTAGGATTTATTTTTCAACTGAATTTGCCTTTTTGTTTCCTTGTGTAGATTGAATTTGGATTTAAAATTTGTGAGATGGTAGGTTGATTTTATATTTACAATCTCAAATTTTTGCGGAATTTTTTATGATAATTTACATAGAGTTTTAAGGAGGGATGCATAGAACCACCAAAGTGGTGGGCATTTACCCATTTAGTGTTTCCGTGCATCTCATTTAAAAAAAATAATGTAAATAATCATGAAAAATTCTATAAAATTAGAAAATGTGTATACTAAGTTGGTCAAGTAGTCTACGAAATTTCAACTCTAAACTCAATGTATATTATGAGAGAAAAATAACAAATTTCAGTGAATAGTAACTTTTATATTTTTTTCTTTTTTCTTTTTATTTTTGGATTTATTTTCAGATGAATTTGTCTTTTTTTATCTCCTTTTGTAGAGTGAATCTGGATTTGAAATTTGGTGAAATGATAAATTGATTTTATATCAACAATCTCAAATTTTTGCGAAATTTTTTATGATCATTACATAGAGTTTTGAAGAGAAAAGCACAAAAACATTGAAGGGGTGAGATGCATTGGATACTTTCGTATATATTAAGTAACATTGTGACTTATTGAGTGCATTGTACTTACTTTTACTCAATAAACAAATCAAGTTGAGGAAGATATGACAAAAACCAAGAGCTCTTCAGGTTCAATCCTAACTTTGAAGAAGGCAATGATAATGGCCAGGAGGCCCTAAGCTCTACTTTCTTTTGTATTTGTTGCTATTTATGTAATTTTGAGCAGGTTTCTGATTCTATATTGTCTATGTGACTACATCAAAGACAGTCAAGATAACCTTGTGAGATTCGCCCAATGACGGGCCCCACAATAAGATATAAGAGTAGCAACACAAAATATCAATTATGTAATATCAATTCAAGTGGGCAATATATTCTTACACCAAGGCAGATTTTAACAAGGCTATTGGGGAACCAGTATTGAAAGAAAAATGACAAATTTGAATGATTTTAAGCAGAGAAACTAAATTGAGCATGTGCGCAAAATAGAGGGAAATTTTTATTAAATAATCAATTTAAAAATATGAAAAAAAACAAACTTTTCAACTTCTTTTTCCATGAAATGAACCTAAAGTGCATAGGAGACTATATATGCTACAAAACGAAGTGTTAGGATCTTTAAGCTAACACCTTGATGCACGGTATTAACCCTTTCGACCTATGCCACACAAGATTATTCGATGTCCATATTGTTACACAAGTCAGTAAGGTCTAACTCCATCAATCACAACATTAGCCTTTACACTTAGCAATTTTTTTTAAAAGAACACATGTATTCGTAAAAGTAAGAGTCTAGTGCCATTAGTCATAGCATTAGTTATAGTCACTGATGCTAACACCATTTGTACGGACGCTAACCTCCATAACTTGTATGAAGATGTGATTTTTCAATATTTGTTAGGTTGTGAGACTAATGCCATCCACTACGGAGTTAACTATAACAATATTGTTGGGGAGAAATAATGGTCGTAGACAACATCGCGCTGATCGAGACGCTTCTCCGGGTAGGGGACCCTCCCTTCCCCAGGCGCTTCTCTGGGTAGGGACCCTCCCTTCCCCGGACACTCCTCTGAGTATGAGACTCTCCCACCCCAGACACTTATTCGGGTATGGGACCCTCCCCTCCCAGGAGGCTTCTTTGAGTGCAGGATCCTCCCGCCTCTGAAGACTCCTCTGGGTAGGGGACCCTCCCCTTCCTGGATGCTTCTCCAAGTATAGGACCCTCCCCTCCCCGAACGCTTCTCCAGGTAGGGGACCATCCCCTCCCCAGACGCTTCTCTGGGTGTGGGACCCTCCCGTCCCCAAACTCTCTTCTAGGTAAGGGACCCTCCCCTCCCCGGGTGCTTCTTCGGGTGCGGGACCCTCCCGTCCCTGGATACTTCTTTGAGTAGGGGACCCTCCCCACCCCAAGTGCTTCTCCAAGTACTGGATACTTCTCTGGGTAGGGGACCCTCCCCTCCCCGGATGCTTCTCCAGGTAAGGGACTCTCCCGTCCCCGGAGGCTTCTCCGGGTAGGGGACCCTCTCCCACCCGGACGCTTCCTTTGGAACTAAAGTGGACACATGCTAGGCATTCGGGCCTCATACCCCGCGAAAAGACCGCCACGCCCTCGATCTGATGGCCGTTGTTAGGATAGTTTGGTAATTTGCATCTTTCAGGATCTATATATACCCTTGTACCACTCTCTTGTAACCTAAGACTCTCATTTTTACACCCAATATACTCAAAGCAATAGACGCGTCTAGGAGCCCTCTCCCCGTGAGAGAGCCTCCCCAACCGACTTACGTCGGGGGTGCGTCGATGGACTAGGGTGCCTACTAGGACCTGAACCTATATAAATCCTTCATGTCACTCTATGTGATTGTGCAAAGCAGGAAGACCCGTCACACGGTCAGTTTGCGTTGTTGTACGCGTGTTCCATGTCATCAAACCTGTCGTGGGATTCGTAATACCACGACAGTTGGTGCCAACTGTGGGGACTGGTGACGATTTGCCATGGCTCCCAAAAATAATGAGGAACTTATCCTACCTTTCCAATGACACAGGTCCTAGCGACCTCCCGCCACCTGCGCAAAGGGCCATCATCGCGGCACCCACTCCTGGGGCCTCCCGGGGGGAAGCAGCGCCCCCTCCTCTCGCCACTCTTAGCAGAGGCTTCAATCCCCCCAGCCTAATGGTCGCGGATATAGCTGCTGGGCCAAGCGCTTTCTAAACAATGTTGCCGACTTCTGGGGACCCTTTGCTCTGGGCACTAGTGGAAGGTCAACTCCGCACCCAGCGCACCCTCGAGGAGTTGTTGCACGTCTTGATGCGATCACCGATGCCTATGTACCCTCCGTTACCGTTCATGGGAGCATCGTCCCCATTCTTGATGGGACACACGTCAGGAATTGCCCCCATGCTGGAAACTTTTCTCCTTGCGCCGGTGACGGTCCATGAGATGGAAACCTTTCCTGCGCTGGGAACATGCTTCTTTGCTCCAGAGATAGTCCCGACGCCTAGGACATGCTTCCTCGCATCGGCGATGGTTCCCGCACCGAGAACATCCTTGCCAGTGCCGGAGACAATCCCGATGCCTAGGACATCCTTCCCCACGCTGTCAACAGTCCCGGTGCTGGGAATGTCATTCCCCATGCTGGCGACAGTGCCCGTACCGGGAACATCCTTCCCTGTGTAGGATCGAGGATGTCGACTAGAGGGGGGTGAATAGGAGGCTTTAAATATTTTTGACTAAAAACAATTTTTGCAAGAAAAAGACAAAGAGCAAATAAACTGAAACAATTTAATAATATTTTGCACTAAGAAAGAGTAAGAAAAACAAATACAGTGATTTATCCCGAGGTCTCGGAGACTTTCCCGGTCTCCCCTACTCCTCGTTGAAGCACTCAAATGAATGAGTCTTGCTTCAATATCCACGAAGGATATTTTTCACTAAGGTTGCTCCTTCTCCACTCCGGATAGGCGAGCACCGATGCCTTTCACAAAATATGCCGAGCCCTCCGACAACCTCCGTTAATGGAGAAGTCAATGGCCACGCCTCCAAACTGTCTAGGTGAGGGCGTTCACCAAGAGTAACAAGTTGCAAGATCTTCTCTTGAACCAACAAATACCGAGAAACTTCTAAGATTGCAAATGATGCAAATGAATGCTCTCAGAAGATTTGTCTCAATCACAATGAATGATACTTGATCAAAAGATCAAGATTTTGGCACTTGGGCTCAAGTGTATATCAAAAATTATATCTCTTAGTTCTTTAGAAAAAACTGCTCAAAAAAATGTTTATAAACACTGATCAAAGTCTGCCCAAAAGTGTTTATAAAACTGATCAAAAATGTGAACAGAAGCTTCTCAAAAATCTGCTCAAAAGTGTTTGTAAAACTGATTAAAAATAGTAGAGAAATTTGCTCAAAAACTATTTAAAAACTGCTCGAAAATGTGAACAGAAACTACTCAAAAATCTGATCAAAAACTGTTCAAAAGTGTTTTAAAAAACTGCTCAAAAGTGTTTTAAAATAGCTCAAAAATAGTAGAGAAAATCTGCTCAAAATTTCTTCTAAAAACTGCTCAAAATGTATAGAAAAGATGCTCAAAGGTGTATAGAGAGACTGCTCAAAAATGTGTATGAGAATGTAGCTTGAGATGTGTTTTTGAATGTGTGAGAATACTACTCAAACCACCTCTATTTATAGCTCAACCTCTCAGCTAGCTGTTGTGGTCGATAAGGAAAGAAATCAGGCCAGCTAACAGCCAGCTTTGACCTCTAACAGCTAGTAAATAGCCGTTGGAACCTCTGGTCGAATGAACAGTGTTACTAGTTGAATGAATAGTGTCTGGTCAAATGAATAGTGTTCGTGTGACCTCTGGTCGAATGAACAGTGCTTGGTCGAATGAACAGTACTCAAAAGACGAGTTTCAGTTCCTCTTTGAGATTTTTTACCAAGATTGTGAATGAATGCGAATGTAACATATGACCTAAGAGTTTCTCGGTTTTTGCAGGAACTAAAAGAGATTTTGCAACTCCCTCTTAGTAGTACGGTTAAACTAAAAAAGAATTTCTTATAAAACCGGTCAAACTCCAAACTCCAAGACCGGTACAATAAACAAGCACTTACCTTAGGTCTATGCAACTTCCTTCTTGGCGACATTGCACTTGCGACTTTGGCTCGCATCCTCGGACTGCTACCTCAGACGACACTGCGTACAAATAGCTCAAAGACACGATTAGTCCAAGACACTTAATGTCATCAATAATCAAAATCAACCCAAAAAGGGTCTAGATGAAACAATCTCCCCCTTTTTGATGATTGATGACAACAAGTGTTGAAAATGAATAAAAATTAATGACTCCCCCTAAGTGTTATGCATGGGCATTAGATATACAAGAACTCCCCCTGAATGCATGCATATATAAATACACATATGAGTCATTTGAGAGTCCACAATGAATAAACAACGAGCACATAAATAATGTCATATAAGAATCTCTTCCCAATCTCTCCCTAATCTCTCCCCCTTTGACATCAAGCACAAAAAGGCGGGAGGACAGCAAAGCAGACATTTAACTTGCATTTGATATATCAATAATATTCAATTTACTTCTAAGAAAGCAAAATCTAGTATCCTCTAAAGGTTTGGTGAAGTTGTCTGCTAGCTACAAGTCAATTCTTATATAATTCACATCTATATCCCCTTTTGCCACATGATCTCTTATAAAATAGTGCCTAATATCAATATGCTTTGTTCTAGAATGTTGAACCAGATTGTTTGCAATCTTTATGGCACTTTCATTATCACAAAAGAGTGGCACTTTTTCAAAGGAAATTCCATAATCCAAAAGGGTTTGCTTCATCCATAAAATTTGAGCACAACAACTACCCGCTGAAACATATTCTGCTTCGGCGATGGAGAGAGCTACAGAATTTTGTTTTTTAGATGACCAAGAGACTAATAATCTCCCTAAAAGTTGACAACTACTAGATGTGCTTTTTCTATCAATTTTGCAACCGGCATAATCCGAATCCGAGTAACCAATTAATTCAAAATTTGCATCTTTAGGGTACCAAAGTCCTATATTGGGATAGCATTTCAAGTACCTAAGGATTCTTTTAATAACAATCAAATGACATTCCTTAGGAGATGATTGAAATCTATCACATAAGCAAACACTGAACATGATGTCGGGCCTAGATGCGGTAAGATACAGTAAGCTACCAATCATAGATCGATAAAGTTTAGAGTCAACTGCTTCCGTTGTTGTCCATATCGAAACATCCATTAGTGGCCATGGAAGTTTTGATGGCTTTAGCATCTTCCATCCCAAAGCGCTTGAGCAATTCCTTCACATACTTGGTTTGACTCACAAACGTTCCGTTCTTGAGTTGCTTGATTTTAAGTCCAGGGAAGAAGCTTAGCTCTCCAATCATTGAATCTCAAATTCCCTAGACATCATTTCTACAAACTCATGACAAAAAGATTCATTAGTAGACCCAAATATGATATCATCAACGTATATTTGACACACAAAAAGATCTTTCTCATCTAGTAAGGTCATGGCTCAATCTATTTATTTTAGTCTTAAGATTATCATTTTCAATTTTATGTTCATGAGATGATACCGTGTTAACACATGAAACATGATGCGAATGAGAACATGATGGCATATCATCACAAGTAGATGAATTAGAAGGCATAATAGTAGAATCACTAGATGAGCTAGACATATCAAATGAGGAGCAACAAGTACTAACACCATGCCATAAAGATAAGTCACTCGATAAATCATGGTATGAGTTACTAGTATCAACCATACAGGCATGTGAATCAATAAATGAATCAATAGACCACACATACACAGGCAAATCCGAGATAACAAGTCTTTTGATCAGAAATTCATTAATGAGTCATACCGCGATCAGTTATGGTACTGCGATCAGAACCAAAACCGCGATCAGAACTGAAATCCGATCAGAACTGAAATTCGATCAGAACTGTCATAATGATCAGAACTGAAGTCGTGATAACACAATGTTTTGACCGGATGATAACCGTATACATTGCGATTATCCATTTGCAACGATCACAAAATTTCATTATGATCCAAATGCAAACTTTAAAGTGATCACAGGAATGCATTGTGATCGCAACGTGAAAAATTAACTTACAAAAAACAGGAAGGATAACTTCCTTCGAAAATTTTTGCAACATTTTCACGTTCTTATGTATACCCTAGCCCCCGAATCTGAAACAAAGATTATAAAAAATACCTTCGTTTCGGATTCACTGTGGGGAGTGCATAACGGGTCTCCCGAGAGAAGGCACCCATTATGGGAAATGAATAAAGTATTCTATGAACCGTTGCCTCGGGCATATAAAAGGAGCAGGTAGCTTCCTGAGGAAGCCACACCACCAGAAACTTGCCTTAGAACTTCCGCCGCACAAAACCCTCATTCCTCATTCTCCATCGCCTCCAAAGTCACCACCTTTCCATCCGATCCTTTGCAAGAAATGGCGTCCTGGAGTCGATCTGTTCACCACACAGAGGAAAGCCTGGTGGCACTAGAGAAAGAAGAGATCCTTCCTCCGGGGTTGCTAATCAACTGGCGGCCCGCGGAGAAGGATCAAGAAACCCCAATCGTCCAAGAGGGCGAGTTGGTGGTTTTTGAGGAATACCTTCGTTGCAGGTTTCGATTCCCTGAGAGTCGATTCTTGAAGGGAATCTTGGAGCACTACGGGTTGGAGTTGGTGAATCTCCACCCGAATGCCGTTCTGATACTGGCAATTTTCTAGCATTTGTGTGAAGCCTTCGTCGGAGTGCTCCCAAGCGTGGAGCTCTTCTGACGCTTCTACTACTCGGCATGGTCGAAGAGCGCCAATGCCGCCGGATGTATCTAGTTCCAGATAAGGGAGAAGAAAGAGTATCCCTTCCCACCCCTCCGAGATTTGATTCAGGGGTGGTACCAGAAGTGGTTCTACTGCACCCCTCCGTCAGAGAGCGGGTTGTGGTTTGAGAACTCCCGGCCAAAGAAGTCCAGTGAATTGAATTCTCTTCCTGCTCTGAGCGCGGAGCAGAAGAAATAGGCCCAAGTGATTCTTCAATTAGTCCAGCAGGGACTAACTGCTCGCGACATCATCCATGACTTTTTGAAGAATCGGGTGAGCCCCCTACACGAAAGGGCTCATCCGGCTTGGGAGATTTAGTCCATGGTGGACAACACCTTGGACTATAATAACGGTACGTCTTCCAACCAACAAAACATACATTTCATCTGAAAAAATGTCATATTTGCTAACCTGCCTGCTTCTGACACAGCTCTTCCTTTGTCCGAAATTGAAAAGTGGAGAAATTATCTCCTCAAGGCGTATAGTGCCGACATGGAGGGAACTAGGGGATTGCCTCGCCCCCAGAGCTTAATCAATGCCAGCGATGATCTGAAACAGGAGCGCCGAAAGGTAAGGACTTTACTAACAGGATCTGTTTGTAGATCAGTCACTCATCTTGCGTTAACAAGAACGTTCGTAATGGCATAGCTCCTGGGGAAATTCGCTGAGGCAACGCGTCCAACCGAGGACGTTGGTCTCCTGGGGAAACCGGCTCCGAAGAGAGTGAAGAAGATCTCTTCGAAGCGCGTGGTGAAGGAACCTGCTCCCAAGAAGTCCAAGAAGAGTCTGGGAGAGGCCTCCTCGCAAAAGACTCCTCTTACCACGAAGAGAGCTGCGGTAAGATACTCAATACCCCCTATTACCTCCAGTACGAACTGGAATTACTTCTTCGTCGTACTGCGACCGCAGCGGCCCCCGCGACCACCGATGACCCTGTGGTTGTGGGTGAAACCCCAGTACCTGAAGCCCAGGAAGCTTCAGGGTTTGCAACACCTCCCCTCTTGATAGAAGGGGTGACTGCGGTAAGATTTCTCACAGTCCCGAAGGTTGTTACTCATCTATGCACATCCATTAAGTTATGCTTGTACAAGAAGAAGAAGACATCCCCCCTGTCCACTGCGAAGTGACTCCTGCCAGTCCTGGGACGGTGAGCACTCCACTCCTGCCGACGGGAGTGGGAATAACCGAGCAGGACATCGCGACCACTACCAACCTTGTGGTCGCGGGCGAAGTCCCAGCGCCGGTGGTTCAGGAGACGCCTGGACCAATGCCAGCATCCCTACCAACCGAGAAGGTTGCCCCGGTAAGGATTCTTATAGCTTTGGTCTTGACCATTCCTCATGTATATGCTTATAGGTTTGTACACAGGGAGAAAAAGACAAGGTCTTATTCACGAAGAGGAAAACCAGGATAGATGACGACTGTCCTTTGTTCCTCGGGGAACCGTCTTTGAAATCCCAAAAGTTGGTGGGAATTTGAGTAAGGTAAGAACCTCCCCTGTCTGGATTGGGTCGGATTATAGTGATCGACTGTAAAGATTCTAACCGATAATCTTTCTATTTGATTAGGCGTAGAGACTCAGCGCCCAGCCCTCCAATGGCCTCGGTTAGTGTTGGAACTTCCCCCGCTACTGAGCACTACTACAGAATTCATTATCACAGTCGGGTCAAAATAGTCATCACAGACGGTTCTTACCCGTCAGTGATATTCGAGTCAGTGATAATCATGTACTATCACTGACAGTTTTGAACCATCTGTGATCTTTCCCTTCACAGACTATTATAAGATCAAAACCGTCTGTGATACTCATACTACATAGACTGTTATAACATCAGAACCGTCTGTGATACTCATACTACACAGACTGTTATAACATTAGAACCGTCTATGATACTCATACTACACAGACTGTATAACATTAGAACCGTCTGTGATACTCCTAATACACAAACTATTATAACATCAAAGCCGTCTGAGATACGCACACTACCACAAACGGTTTTGATATCAGAACCGTCAGTAATAATATGAGTATCGCAGACGGTTCTAATGTCAAAACCATCTGGGATACTCACATTATCACAGACGGTTATGAAATCATAACCGTCTGTGATACTCAAATTATCAGAGACGGTTATAACCTCAGAACCGTCTGTGATACTCACATTATTACTGACGGTTCTGATGTCAAAACCATTTGGGATACTCACATTATCACAGACGGTTATGAAATCATAACCGTCTGCGATAATCACATTATCAGGTACGGTTATAACCTTAGAACCGTCTGTGATACTCAAATTATCAGAGACGGTTATAACCTCAGAACCGTCTGCGATACTCACAATATTACTGACGGTTCTGAGATCAAAACCGTCTGTGATACTCACATTATTACTGACGGTTCTGAGATCAAAACCGTCTGTGATACTCATATTATCAGAGACGGTTATGAGGTCAAAACCATCTGCGATAGTGTCCTTATCACAGACGGTTGTTTCAGAACCGTTTGTGTATTTAGAGTATCACAGAGGGCTTTGAGGTCAAAACCATCTGCGATATTGTCATTATCAACGACGGTGGTAATCTTGGAACCGTCTGTGATTGTTTCCTTATCACAGATGGTTTACAATCTCAGAACCGTCTGTAATAGTGAGATATCACATACGGTTTTTAGGTCAAAACCATCTGTGATAGTGTTATAATCTCAGAACCGTCTGTGATAGTGTGATATCACAGACGGTTCTGAGGTCAAAACCATCTGTGATAGTGATAGTGTGATATAACAGACGGTTTTTAGGTCAAAACCATCTGTGATAGTGTCATTATCGGTGACGGTTATAATCTCAGACGGTTTGTAAGATCAAAACCGTATGTACAAATAGCATTTCATATATACAGTTCATGAATTTCATACATGCACAGTACTCAAATATATACAGTTCATTTCATACATGCACAATACTCAAATATATACAGTCTCATATATACATGCACACAACTTAGAAACATGTACAATAGCATTTCATATATACAGCACAGAACTCAGAAATATGTACAATTGAGATTAAACAAATAAATATAATCGACAATTATAGTCAGTGTGTTAGATGTACAAATAAAATGTAAGGCCACACTAATATGAACCTTGCGGGTCCCTAAACTGCCCCTTGGTTGATATGACCTCCGCAAGGAAAAACTCAGCGAGCATCTCTCGAACAATACCAATCTCCCGAGGGTCAAAGCTTTCCGAAGGGAAGTCGACCCCCTATAGCAAGAGTTGGTACAGAAAAAATTAGCTCAATGCAGTTGTAAATTCTGCCAAATCGATACAAAGGGGAGTAGTTGTATACCTCGGGGAAATCTGGGCGGTGAGGGGTGATGATCAGGTCATACATGTGGCGCATCACGTAGAACCCACATGTATTGTTGTCCGGTTGCTGATGGCACTGCTAATTTACAGACCGAGAGTTAGCTGGGGACACGTTATAAAGTAAAACAGATGCCAGTTGAAATTTGTACCAAAAACTGTAACCACTGAAACTTATCGGCTCGCCGCTCGTGTTGTCGCCCTCCCTCAGCAAAGTAGTTCGTGAAAGCCCTGTAGATAGTCAAAATTGACAGTTTGAGGATAGTCGAAATTGACAATTTGAGGACAGTAAATCTAGATGCATGCAAGACAGGTCCACATGAATATCATCACCTTTCGAATACATCTCATGCGCCGCAATACGAGCACCCTTTCCTCTGCAATGAATCAAGGTAGAACACCTTATTCCTTTTCAGAATAAGTAGCAGCAGGATCCAGTGGTAGCTACATGTTACACGTAAAGAATTAAAAATTTAATCTAAGTTTGGGGGTGTGCACATGGAGACACTAATCTACGGGTGAAGTACTGATGAAAGCACTCACCTCTGGTTGTAGGGTACAAGTATGTACTCCTTGTCGACCTGAGCAAGCAACCCTCTTTTGATGTAGTCGACAACGAAGTCTGCGTCGGTCCTAAACATCACCTCGGCGACCATCTGGGGGTCCAAGAAACCAACAGGTATGCCCTTAGATTTGGCATAGCTGGTCATGCAGCTGCACGGAAGTAACCAATTAATAAATGACATATATTCGTATATGCACAAACAGGCGTAGGATAGTAGGATACTTACAACACCCAAGACCATAGGATTGACAAGTCGAGCGCATCTTTGTTCAGTAAATTGTGCAGGTCTTCGAAGGTCACCGGGTAGGTCCCAACATCGTTATGGAACTCTGCCACGGTGTACTTGACCATGATGTGCATCGGATGCTGCGTCCTGGTCTGGTTTGTCCTCCTCATGTACCATGCATGCAGGCTCTGGCATGCTAACCCCATGATCGAAATTGCGGTATCGGAGGCCATGGGCATCCCCAAAGCGAGTGGCATGAGAGTTGGCGCACTCTTCTCGCTCTCCTTCACCGGGCTCTTCTTTGCTTTTCCCCTACTAGCCAGCTTCTTGAATGGTTGCCTCCTAGTCAGAGTCAGCTTCGTCATCGGACCCGCTGGTTGGCTTCTCGGAGGGGTCGGCTGGCTAGTAGGCCGTGTGTCGGTCTGTGATGTCTGTGATGTAAGAACCTATGTATTAGGACACTAACTCTGAGGGCTATTATTACAGTACGAATTATGAAACTGGTGGGGGAATTACCTCATCCAGGATGATGTCTTTCTTGGGCCATTGCACGAACGTGTGCACCACATCCCCGAGAGTGGTAATCTCGTCGTTCAGCGGTTTCTCCAACGGAAAATCCTTGCAATGGTCAAAGACACTGTCCACCTGGACCCGTGCAAAACCCTCACATAGAGGGGCACCGTGGATTGTGGCCCCCGCCGTGCATGGTTGCGCCATCCCACGGCCAGCCTCGATTGGGAAGAGACCGGCCAACACCATAAGCTTGCAGAAGGCAGGTTCCTACAAACAGTGCACATTAACATATTGAATTTCACCGCTTTTCACTTTCGAATGAATTAACATAGACAAACGGTCATTACCTGTAGAAAGTCCACCGGATACTTTGGAGAGGGCTCCGTCTGCGAAGACCCCGGCGTAGACGCGCAGCTACTACGGTGGCCAAGAATGGGGGTCGGTACTTCCGCTGCTAGAAGGGGGGTGCCCTGGGTCGCCTTTCTTAGCTCTTCATACATGGACCGCATCTCCGACAACTGCTGCAGGAGTGCTTTGTCCCGAACAGCGAACTCCGATCGCATCTCCTCCTTGAGCCGTTCATCGCGGGCTTGGTGGGATCTCTTTCTCCTCTTAGCCGCCTCCTCATCATCAGGGAAACCATGCCTCCAAGGCACAATGGCACCAAGGCCGTGCACGCGGCCTGGATGCTCCTTGTTTCCGAGCGCCGCTGTAAGGATATCCCTGTCCCTACTCGGGTTGAACTCTCCGGATGCCGCCTGCGCACTCAGCGTCACCTGCAACAGGAGAACTTAGCAATACAACCCATTGCATGCGTGTTACGAGGATAGTACGTGATCGGACAATTTTACCAGCCGGTCGATCACTTCCCTGTCCGCAGGGTTATTCACAGAGACACTTCCGGAGGAGGTCATCGTCGATCTTGCTCGGCACCAATTGCGGGTGCGCACGTCCATTATGCCCGCATAAGGACTGCCGACCGAAGACTGGGAAGCCTCCTCGTCCTACTTCCCCCACAACGCCTTATTCCCCACATACCCACCACTGCCTAGTCTGTGTGGGTGAGTATTCTTGGCCTGGTTAGCCTGGCCCTTCACACTAAGCTCCTGGAACTCTGGCTTGGCCTTCATCTCGATGAAGTGCTGCCATGCCTCGGGAGTCACGAAAGGGAAGTCATCGAAGGGGGTTTTCGACTCCTTCACATAGAGCCTGACAAGGTGGCTCTTGAAGTTCCTCCACGCCTTGTTTATTGACATCAGTGTCCTCCGGCGGATGGTGAAGTGGCGACCCTCGGGAATGTGAAACGCCGCCTGCATTTCTTCCCACAGCACATCCTTGCACTCTGGGGGCACTTGACCCCAATCGGAGGTGGTGATGGGCACTCGCTCCCTTGCCACTTTGCCGCATAGTGAGCGGTACTGACCGAAAAGTTTGTCCGGAGCTTCCGGCACACCATTGTCGTCGAACTGGACGTGCTGCTTTTCCAGCTTGTCCAGACGCGCGCATGTCATCCGGCCTCGCCCCTTTCTCTTCTATGGCTGGGTCACGGCGGACGCGGCGACCTCCGGCCTAGGCGTCTCATCGCCAGCGAGGTCACTCTGACTCCCCGAGTGGTGCATTTCATCACCAGACATATCAGTTCCTAACATAAGTGAAAGAGAGAACAGTTTAAGTAAATCTGCAACTAATAATTCTATAACAAAACCCATATACTTATAATTAACCAAGAGTGACAGAAACAGTGGGGAGGCGATGGAGGTGATCGCGTCGGAAGGCGGGAGGGCGATGGAGGTGATCGCGCCTGACGGTGGAAAGGCGATGCAGGTGATCGCGATGGACGGAGAGGAGGAGATGGAGGAGGTCGCGATGGATTGTGGGGAGGCGATGGAGGTGATCGCGACGGACGGTGCGAGGGCGGAGAGAGCTAGGGCAAACAGTTGCGAAGTCTGGAAAAGAGCGGGACAAAGCCTGCCTTGAACTATGTACCGCGCAGAGATTATCACAGTCGGTCCACCATTCACAACCGTCTGTGATAATCTCCATAGTGATAATGTCCAGAGAGATTATCACAGACGGTTTTGAGTTGAGAACCGACTGTGACTGAGATTATCACAGACGGTTTGGACTTGAGAACCGACGGTGCACGTTAAGAACTCGAAGCGTCGGACACTGTTGGGAATATCACAGTTGATTCTACATTCATAACCATCTGTGATAATATTATCACAGTCGGTTCTCAAATAAAAACCGTCTGTGATTATCTACATAGTGAGAGATTATCACAGACAGTTTTGAGTTGAGAACCGACTGTGACTGAGATTATCACATACGGGTTGGACTTGAGAACCGACCGTGCACGTTAAGAATTGAAGCGTCGGAGACGCTGTTGGGAATATCATAGTCGGTTCTATATTCATACCCGTCTGTGATAATTCATAACCTTCTGTGATAATCTCTCTATTGAACATAAGTTTTACAACTTGAGACTGATCTGTAGCTCTTCAACTCTGAATGCTCGAAAACTTGTTTTAAATGAACACTCAGATATTTCAAATGTAGTCCAAATGCTCTGTAAATTGGTTACAGTGTACGTAGATCCGAAAATTGGTTACAATGTGGAGCATACTCAAATAAATTTAACATACAATGTGGAGCATGCTCAAGTTAATGTTACATACAAATGGGGACTTTGACCGACAATTTCCACATACATAGCCATGTTATCATCAACTTTCCACTTGCCGCGGCCCTGCAAAGACGAGAATTAACTTAGCAAGAGTTGGCCTGTCAAAGATTGCGTTGTAAGCTGAATCACAATCAATTATATCAAAAGTAACAAATTCTGTTTGGAAGTTATCTGGTTCTCCCAGCGTCACCGGGAGCACCACCTATCCCAATGGCATCATAGAGGGACCAGGAATTATCCCATAAAATGGATGGATTATGGGCTTGATTTTCGAACGAGGAATCTGCATCTCATCGAGCGCTTTGACCAATAAGATGTCCAAGGAGTTACCTCCGTCGATCAGGACCCTTTCGACTCTCGCATTGCTGATAATCGGGGTAATGACCAGAGGCAGCCTCAATGGTCGAGTAAGCCCCACAGGACAATCAGAGCGATCAAACGTCAAAGGTGTATCCGACCAACGGGGGTACTGAGGTTCACCAAGGGGAGTCTCCGTTTGGTTAACCTCTCAATAAAAGGCTTTAAATTGCCTCTTAGAAACAAAAGAGGAAGACCCTCCAAAAATAATATTAACATGATTACGAGGTACCTGGTAGGACATCTCTTCGTCCCCATCGGCGTCTCTTAGCCCGCAAGCCTGTTCCTTTGCTGGTAAGGTCGGCATAGGTCCGATCCCCTGGTAGAAGTCATCCAACTGCTTCCACCAACTCCTGCAATTCTTGAGGTCGTGGCCTGCGGAGTTGTGGAGCGGACACCATTTCTTGCCTTCCTGCGGATCAGTTGACTTCTCTGGCTGGTCAGCATTGTGACCACCAGAAGCAGTTTTATTTTTAAATGAAGGTTTGTTACCTTTGGTCGATGGAGGCTTCTCTGCGACCGCGACCTCTCGGTATTGTCCCGATCAACTCCTTTTTGATTTCTTGGACTTCCCGCCTGATGAAGATTCTGGCTTCTTGCTCAAATCCTCCCTCTTCACGTCCTTGAGACCAGGTTGAGGCGGTAGGTTACCCTTATCAACCATCCGATTCCACTCAACGGCCTCGGCCGCGTCAGAATATCGATCAGCCATATCAAAGAGATCGGCTACTAATCGAGCAGGGTGGATGAGTAAGTCCTCGGTAAACCTCCGATACCGAACAGCGTGTTTAAACGCCCTGATAACGGAGTTATCAGATATGTTCGGGATGGTATTTCTTACCCCGATAAATCTCTTGACAAACTGACGAAGAGTTTCGGTTGAAGTTTGTCGTAGTCGATGGAGGTCGTCCTCTTTACCCGGCTTCTGATAACAATTTTGGAAATTGTTGAGGATGGCATCGCACAACATTTCCCAGTTATAGATTGAACCTTCGGGCTGATTGAACAACCAAGTTCGCCACCCGTTGCTTGAATAGCAGTGATGTAGATTTGAAGAAATTCGGACTGATTTTGAGTTCCATCAAATCCCTCTATGGCCCCAGGTTTAAACTTGTCTGGTCAAATGACCACACGAAGTGTGGGACCCTCATTTGAGGAATCCAGTGGCAACCGCCTAGGTGGGTTGCACTCAGATATGGCACATTGAAGCTCACAACAACAAGATGCATTATATAAAAATGCGAGTAATTAAAAACAAGTGCTGATCACAGGGACCAACATTACAATAATTTAGCGCCAAAATGACGCACTTAAATGTTGATACAAAATTAAGGAGTTTTCGACACAAGGGTCGGCACAAGATGAAACAGTAATAATAAGCAAAATGACTTCATCAGTCTTCTCCTTCAACAGCAGCGGTGTTGTACGGCCTTTTCCACATCGGACTCCACTTTGGTACGTAACCCTCTAACAAGCTGGGTCTTCAGTTTCTTCTTCTTGTTCCACATTGGGTTCAAGACCGTAAGATTCAGGGTCGATGAATCCTTCTTCTAAATTTGTTTGCAAAAGCAAGGGTGAGCACATTGTCCACATGGTGCTCAACAAGTCCCAAATAAGAATGCAAGTACATATAGATGAGGGGGAATTTCTCAAAGAATAGCTCTTTGGCTTTATATATGTATATAGAATAGATTTTCACACACAGCTTTGAACAAAAGGTCTTTATTTTTGAAAGCGAGGCTTTTGAAATCCTAAACTAGGTTTTCAGAAAATGTTGTGTGTGGCGGTCTTTCATGAGTCACCACCTTATTCAGATTTTGTGAAAACTTTCCAAAAGCTACTTGTGCTGCATCGACGTGAATAGAATCCACAGCGCGCAGACTCCATAACCTGGGAGCTCAGAGTATCCGATACTTTTTAAACTTTGCAAAGGTGTACCACCTTAATCCACCGATCATTCGGCTTTCAAGTCGGTACCTCTCCATGCGACTTTTACGCATGTGACAAGGCCGAGATGACACAACAGTTTACACCTAGCATTAACTATTCCTTGCCCGGTAAATAGACAGTTAAGTCTCAAGTACCGTTTGGATCCTCCCCACTGCCTTACTTCCTAGCCTGGGTCTATGTTCTCGCAAGACACATAGCCTCTCTTGATTACAGTCGCGCACGACTTAATCTGGCATAGGGCGTCTTCCTTCTTTCCACCTTTTCCTCTCATGATTTTTCTGAACTCACATCACTCATGGCCTTCTGCGGCCCACCAGCTCTCGCAAGAAACCGGATCGACAACCATTGCAGGGAAAAGCTAATACTAAAGAAAGCTACTAAGTTGCGCCCGTCCCATTCCGGGCAAGTGGTTGGTACGTTTTTCATGCCGCATAGAAGCACAACACAAGGTTCTAGTCCTTATGAATCTCTAGTGAGGAGTCTTTCACATTCCCAGTGCGCACACGCACCATCCAATCAAATCATCCTCACTATCGATTCCAATCACATTTTCTTTCACAAAAAAGAGGTTTTGAATATGCTTTTCTCATATGTGACCATTCAACATTTAACATATAATCTTAAGCATAGCATAGCCTAAGCATAATATTCTGGGGTGACAAGGGTGCAAGGATATTCAATGTCAAAAGGGGCTTTACAGTTATTTAGGTCATATCTAATCATTTCATTGAAACATAGCTCTTATTTGAATCTAAGGCATGCATATACTTGAAAACAGTTAACATACTTTATTTCAAAATATTAGGCTAGACATGATCAAGGGTTTGAGACTTGCCTTGCAGTGATGGGTCTAGCTGTTCAGATGAATCCTCGAAGTTCTCTTCTGCACCTTCAACTTCTGGTTCCATGGCGGACACAAGCAACACATACACACTACAGAAGCATACAAGTACTAGAAGATAATACGTAAATATATCATGCATGCAGGGGTAAGGGTTTGGACAAGGTCACTTGATATTGATCAAAGAGATGGGCTCAAAAGGACTTGAATGTCGAAGGGCTGACATTCGGCTCATGGCTTGACATAGCCCTAAATTGGTTCTAGGTCTGTTTTCTGGAGATGTGACAGTAGAAAATATTGTAGAACATGGCTCAAAAGGTTTAGTGGACAAAGTGGCATTTCAATTGCTCAAATGTAATAGGTCTAAATCATCCAATGCCACTAATGGACATGCACTGACATAGTGCTGGACATGGCCAAAAACTAGAGTATTGCATAACTTTTGACCTAGGGCATCAATTGATGCACAACTTTGTCTGGGGGTTAGGCCTTGATAACAGGAACAAATCATTCAATAGGCTCAAGGGCAGAAAGTGGCCGGACGGCGATGAACGGCGTCGATGAACCACGGTGGCGACACAGCACAAACAGGGTTCTGGACAAAACTTGGCATGATCATAACTTTTGATCTAGGCTGATTCAGGGTTCGAGCCAGTGGAGTAAAATACTCAGGGGGTTGAGGCCTAGCTAGATGACAAGGTTTCATCAGCTGGTTCGGCCGAAAAACAAACTCCGGTGATCGGGGCCGAAGACGAAGGCACTGATTTGGGCATTTTTGTTCCAGGGCGTTTGAACTCAATTCCACACTCGGGAAGCATATAGGGGTCATCACGAAGCTACGGGTGTACTCAATTTTGCCAGGGAATGGCTGGAGAAGCACGGCGGCGTTCTCCGGCGAACTGCCGAGGCTCGAATTTGGGGATTCGACGCTCCGGCAAAATTGATGATTCCAAACTTGCAGGCTTACTCCACCTAGCTTACTGATAACTTTTCTCTACTAGCACGAGGATCAATTTGGCTCGAATCACTCGGCATTAGGGGAACAGGGCAACAGGAAATCTCGGCGATCGCCGGCGCTAGGTTTCGTCGGAGTTCAATTAACTGCTATGAAACGTACAGGGGAATGAGGGAAGCTTACTGGTGGCCTTGGTTTGGAGTGGGAAGCAACGATCGAGGCTGGCACCGTGAGCTCCAGAAGTGGCTCGTCGGGGAAGAAGACGAAGGCGAGCTCTGGTGCTAATGTTACGGGGTTTCTAGTGAGCTTTGGTGTGAGGTGAAGCACTGGCGAGAGGGGGCTTTATATAGCCGTGGGGTTGAGTCCTCGGGAGCGGCAGCAAATCGACTGGGGATGCTCTCTGGCGCCGGAGCGGTCAGCGAGGCGCATTGGGACACGGCGGGAGGTCTGCCAGAGACGGAGCATCGCGCGAAATCTGGATTCGTCAGGACGACGGGATAGCGAGCTTCGGCATGGCAACCATGTGGTAGTAAAGTTCTGACAATGGCAGGCACGCGCGCGAACGGTGAAGCTACGGTCTCCGGTCACCGCCACGGTGGAGCTTCTTGGCGCGACGCGAGCACGTGCGGTCACGTGGGACTTGGCCGCTGGCGGACGCACAACTGGCCGGCGGTGAAGGCTACGGTGGTTCACGGCGAACGGTGGCGGCAACCGCGGTCGAACGTCCTCAGGTTGTGGTCGTGCACGCGGGCTCTGGTCGTGGTCGAAGAAAAGAAGCCAGGGACTAAACCGCGAGGCAAAAGGGCTGATTTGAGAGGGTTTGGACTGAATTGCGAAGGTTCTTCTCGGGATTTTGGACTTGATTGCAAAATTGGAAATCTAAGGGGCTGATTTGCAATCTGATTTTGCATATGAGTATTACCAAAATACTTGGACTCATCCATCAGGGAAAATGGCAAAATCTGTTAAGATCTGAGGGTTTCGACAAAAATCGAAAACAGGGTAAAGTAGGGTAATTAGGGTTTGGCATTTTTGTCGAGGCTGAAACTAGGGTTTCGATTGAGATTTTTGAGTTCTCCCAGAAGGGAAAAACGTTCAGAAAAGTAAAAGGAACCATTTGATCAGATTTGAGTTTGGAGGTGATCTGGGACTTTTAGCCTTTTTGGGCTTTTTGAAAATCCTGAAAAGGACTATACTGAAATACTTTTGGACTGAAATGTGAAAATGATCTGGGAGATGAAGTTTACTTGCCAACTTTTTAGGTTAAGGTAGTGGCATACCTAAGATCAAAGTAGGGTTGAGACATCTGGGATTCCAAAGAAGATATGCTGACTCGTAAGCAGAAAAGATAGCGAAAACAGGGATGTTACACGAAGGCCGGGCGAGAAAGCTTTACAGCCGACATAAGGACCATGAATAGACCTACGACTCTCAACCTGACCTCGTGCGACCCAGGTGAGAGTGGACAGGAATTCGTTCCCGATCTTGAGAATTCCCCGCCCGTCGGGCTTTGTCATGCCGAGACGGTACTGGTGGTGGACGATTCCGTCTGCCAGAACCAGAATTAGAGTATTCTCGATCATGGGAACGTGTCGCTGACCGGGAAGAGGCCGTTGGGGTCGCCTCAGATGCAACCTCATCCAACCTCTCCGCCAGGATCCTGGCAAAAGCCGGTTTCTGCGCATCTGTGAATGTAGGAGGAAAATTACGTAGGACCTCTGCAATTGATCGAAGCCGGCCATGCGTACTTCTCCTAGGGGCACCAGGTGTCACCGTTTCTTCGTCCACCGGGAAACGCTCCGGGGGTAAAGATGGTGTCTGGTCACGTCTGCGACCACGTGATCGACGAGAAGAACTCGAAGTAGCGTCGTAACGAGCTTGCTCATTTTGAAGAGCCTCTAGGGCTGTTCTACAAAGTTCGTTATCTTGTTGCTCATGATCCTAATCCTCCTTTTGTTTGCGTTCCTATTCTTCCCTAGCAGCCCGTTGGTCGGGAGTTTCTTCCGACAACGCAGTGAACTGTCTAGGGAGCGAAGTCACCGAAGGAGAAAACATCTCCATTTGTTCCGAGTCAGACTCGAAATCAAAGAGACGATGAAGGTTATCAGGATGAAACCTCCCCGGGCTAACTTCCTGGTCGACATTGTCCTTACCCTCAGCAGGGTCATACGATGGACCGGATTCAACCCCTAACGCATTAATAACCTCAGTGGACTCTGGTTCTGCGTCGGTCGCTTCCTGGTCGATGGACATGACCTGAGTGGTCGTATTGACCTCTGGGGCGTCTTTGCCTCCGGCTTCCTCCATTGGAACAGGATCACTAGGTGAAGGCATCTGGATATGGGCATAATCCTTGAGATCGAAGTCGTTCTCGGAATCACATGCTCCAGACATGGCTCACCGAACCTCCGGATAGAAATAAGAACGCCTTGAGAAAGGCCCCACAGTGGGCGTCAACTATCGACGATTCAGACTTAGGGTCCTTAGCCGAACTTATGCAGAATTTGTGAGTTATGAGACCTTTCAGGGTGTCCCTCCGGGAAGGGATGATGAGCCAAAGTCAGTTGGAACACAGAAGGATTTATACAGTTCGGGCCCTCGATGGTAGGAGTAATAGCCCTACGTCCTGTTGTGATTTCACTATGTGTAGGAAAAAGGTTACAAAGTTGTGGAAAAGATCATCACAGGCGAAGATCTTTTCCGTGTGATTATGTAAAACACCACTAAAACTAGCTTATGGAGACTTGTCAATGTTGATCTATTCCCAATGTGTCATCTCCCCGTTTGGTGCATTCACCCTTTTTATATTGGTCGAAAGGGTGCCAATACACAACAGCTTCGAACGGTTGCTCGAGTGCACTTTTGATAACCGCACTTAACTTCCACGCAAGCTTAACATGTACAATTAAGGAATAAGCGCACATATTAACCTCCTGGCAGTTGTCCCTGTGCGTGAAGGAATCTTCGGGATACTCGGGATATGCTTGTTGTAAGGCCTAAGCAACCCCGAGTCGCCCTGGTCGAGATTAGTCCATGACCTTCTGACCGTGCATTGTCTGCGACCTCCTGTCCGCGCATCGCCTACGGGCTCCTGACTGCACACTGTCTGCGACCTCCTGTCCGCGCATCGCCTATGAGCTCCTGACCGTGCACTGTCTGCGCCTGATCGCGCAAATCCTGCGACCATGTGTCCGCGCTTCTCAGGCCACCTAAGATTACACCAACAGACACTTACCTGGTTCGAATCTGTCTTGAACCAGACATGCATTTATTCTGAACTAGCTCGGATAACAATCCTTGTCAGGAATCAAACCAAAATCCTCTATCGAGTCCATCCTTACTCTCTAGGCGGTAAAGCCAATAAATGAGGGACCATGCTCTGATACCACGTGTAGGATCGAGGATGCCGACTAGAGGGGGTGAATAGGAGGTTTTAAAATTTTCGACTAAAAACAATTTTTGCAAGGAAAAGACAAAGAGCAAATAAACTGAAACAATTTAATAAAATTTTGCACTAAGAAAGAGTAAGAAAAACAAACACAGTGATTTATCCCGAAGTCTCGGAGACTCGCCCGGTCTCCCCTACTCCTCGTTGAAGCACTCAAATGAATGAGTCTTGCTTCAATATCCACGAAGGATATTTTTCACTAAGATTGCTCCTTCTCCACTCCAGATAGACGAGCATCGATGCCTTTCACAAAATATGCCGAGCCTCTCCGACAACCTCCATTAATGGAGAGGTCAATGGCCACGCCTCCAAACCGTCTAGGTGAGGGCGTTCACCAAGAGTAACAAGTTGCAATATCTTCTCTTGAACCCCAACAAATACAAAGAAACTTCTCAAAAAAATGTTTATAAACACTGATCAAAGTTTGCCCAAAAGTGTTCATAAAACTAATCAAAAATGTGAACAGAAACTTCTCAAAAATCTGCTCAAGCACTACTCAAAGATCTGCTCAAAAGAGTTTGTAAAACTAATCAAAAATAGTAGAAAATTTTGCTCAAAAACTGTTTAAAAACTACTCGAAAATGTGAATAGAAAATGCTCAAAAATCTGATCAAAAACTGTTCAAAAGTGTTTTAAAACAGCTCAAAAATAGTAGAGAAAATCTGCTCAAAAGTACTTCTAAAAACTACTCAAAATGTATAGAAAAGATGCCCAAAGGTGTGTATAGAGACTGCTCAAAAATGTGTATGAGAATGTAGCTTGAGTTGTGTTTTTGAATGTGTGAGAATACTGCTCAAACCACCTCTATTTATAGCTCAACCTCTTAGCTAGCCGTTTTGGTCGCTAAGGAAAGGAAGACCCTCCCTACCCCCGGTTCCCACAAGCAGGGAAAGGAGGCTGCCGGGGGTTCTGAGCCAAAGAGGGCTAAGGCTCAGAAAGCCCCCCGGCCCATCGATGGCGCCGGCCTCTACGCCTGTGAAGGCCCGGGACGAGACCCCCGGGACCGGGCGCGCGAGGGCGCCGGCCCGGATGGAAGCAACGCCCCCTCCCCCGGAGAGCCCTGCTGACGCTCGGGGGAAGGGACCGGCCACGGACTGGGGGACGTTCGATTCGGCGGACTACACCCCCTCTCCCCCTTCAGCGGTAGCCCTCCCGGCGGCCCCGGTGCGTTTGGAGCCGGAGAAGCCGGAGGTGAGGTTCGCGGAGGTCTCGCGCCCGCGGGTGGAGTGGCCGGTAGACGAGGGGGGGAGCCCCTCGGTCTATGAGGCCCCTCCGGAGGTGGAGGTCCCGGGGGCCCCGCAGCCCGGGAAGGGGAAGGGGCTCATGATTCCTCCCCGAGGAGGGACCCCCTCCGAGAGCTCCTCGGCCACCTCCTCGGCGACGAAGATGCCAACCACCGCCACCCCGACCCACATTATGCCGGGAACTCAAGTCGGGGGGCCCATCATCGGCCACGACGGGACCGGCACCGGGAGGGAGACCCCCCTGCTTTCCGCGGGGGAGGTCGACCGCTACGCGGAGGGCCTGCAGACCCGGAAGGTCCAGGCCTACGTCTTGGAGGGGACGTTCCGTGAGCGTTTTGGGGAGCTTCAGTCTCTCCAAATCCAGGTACTTACCTGAACCGGTGGGTGCTTTCTTTCGGCCCCCTAAACCCGAATTTTTTCTAACTCTTGAGTTTGTAGGAGGCGGCCATTACCTGGGGGCTTGAGCAGCGCATCGGCCGGCTGCTGAAGGAGGCGGAGGAGAGGGCCCGCCGCTTTCCAGGAGCAGCGGGATGATGCCCTCCGGGAGCTGGCCCGGATCCGGGCCCAAGGCGAAGTAGGAAGCCCTTCGACACGCCAACGACCGTCTCCGGCGGGAGGCCAAGGCGAAGTAGGAAGCCCTCCGGGAGGTCGAAGGCTCGAGCATCCTGGCGGTAATGGACGCAGGCCGCTCCGTCCGCTCGGCCCTCGAGGGCCTTGGCGTGAGCCTAGGCTCTGGGAGGAGCTCCGAGGTGCCCTCGGCCACTCTCACAGAGGCTGTGTGTTTTCTTAATGCACAAGTCTCCGTGATCCCGGAGGCCGCAGATGCCCGGGCGCGAGGCCAGGCAATCGCCGTGGTGGCGGCCGCAGCCGAGCTCGTGGAGCACCGGGGGGTGGGCGCCCGGGCAATCGGGGGCTACGAGTATTGGCCCGAGGACCTGCTCCGGGAAGCTCAGCGCCGCATACGCGGGTTGTACCGGGACCTGGCCCAAGAGCTATCGGAGGGCCTCCGGGACTATTAGGCGTAAGAGCCTTAGGACGTAGAGAATTTTCGGGTTATGGCCCGGGTTGTACCGTTTCCGATGCCCACCGGAGGGGGAAGATGTCCTCTGGTTGAATGATCAATAAAGCTATGTTTGCTTGTTGCTTTGAGAATTCTCTTTTGATAAGATAGAGTTAAGTTTGCTCGTTTTTCTTGGAAGGTCCGGATGACTCCCGGGGGCTTCTTATCCCCCCCTCCACAGCGGGCCGGAGGGTAGCTACGCGCGCTATGGGGGTGACATATCTCCCGGGATGAAGGTACGTGGCTTCAGAATTTTTCCAAGTTAAAAAATTCCAAGACAATCGTCCGGTCGCCGTGAAATCGGGGAGCCAGGAATAAGGTCTCTGGGGAAGATTTCCAGAGATAAAACTTCCGGGAGACAATCGTCCGGTCACCGTGAGAACGGGGAGTCAGGAATAAGGTCTCCGGGGAAGAAATATCCAAGAAAAACCGAGACGAGATTTCCGAAGATAAACCTTCCGGGAGACAATCGTCCGGTCGCCGTGAGAACGGGGAACCGGGAATAAGGTCTTCGGGTAAGGGATATCCAAGAATGCCGTCTCACTCGGGAGACCATCGACTCCCGGAGGAGGATGTGCCCGATGATGGGTCTGAGTATTTGGGTAGGGGACTAGTCTCCCAAAGTGACTCGTTACCAATGTCCTTGAGGACCAGGTTGCCGCTTACACCCTCAGTCCACGAGGGGTGATCGTAAGCCACCCTACGGGAGGGACTTCTTGGGTCATGAGAGCCCACTTCCTCATGGGGAGGGCATCCTCGTTAAGAGGGCGTCCTCACGGGGAGGGCATCGTCATGGGGAGGGCATCGCCGTGAGGGGCGGTAATGCAAAAAACCTGCATGGAGACAGTTGAAGAAAAATCCAATTGTATTAACAATGAACCAAAATACAACGCCTCCCCCCGCAAAATCACGAAAGGGGAGGGAACGGTGATTACAATGTCCCCCTCCCCCTCAGGCGCAATCGCTCCGGGGGAGGGGACAGTAAGTACAAGGTCCCCCTTCCCCCTCCGGCGTAATCGCTCCGGGGGAGGGGACGGGCCTGTGTAGGCTAGACGTAAAACTTGCGAAGTAAACGCAAGTTCCACGTGTGCTTTAGCTCCTGCTCTTGAAGGTTGGAGTGCTTATAAGCCCCCGAGCCCAGGACCGCTGAGATCTTGTAGGGGCCCTCCCACTTGGGGGAGAGCTTGCCCTGGGCTTGGGGGTCAGTGACGCGCTTGAGGACAAAGTCCCCCAGGCGTTAGGCCCTCTCGCGCACGCGCTGGTTGTATGCGCGTGCCATCTCGCGCTCGTAGATGGCGTGGCGGAGGAGCGGTCGGTCGCGTTCCTCCTCCACGAGGTCGATCTCCAGCCGCTGATTTGCCTCGTTGGCTTGGTACGCTGCGGTCGAAGCTCCGTCTAGGAGCTCGACTCGCAGCGAGCGAAATCCAACCTCCGGGGGGAGGACTGCCTCGGCCCCGTAGACCAGGGAGAAGGGAGTGCATCCCGTCACCCGGCTCGGAGTCGTGCGCATGGAGTAGAGGATGCTAGGGAGCTCCTCTGCCCATGCACCCAGCTTAGAAGCGGTCCGCTCGAGTCGTCGGCGTAACCCCTGTAGGATCACGCCGTTGACCCTCTCAAAGGCCCCATTGCTCTGGGGATGGGCCACTGAAGCAAAGTGGATGGTGAGCCCCAGGCCTTCACAGAATTCCCAGAAATATGCCGAGTCGAATTGGGTCCCATTATCAACAGTGATTTCCCGAAGGACACCAAAACGACAAACGACGTTTTTCCAAAAAAAACCGCTGTACCGCCCGGGACGTGATGCTGGCCAAGGGTTCAGCCTCTACCCACTTCGTAAAGTAGTCAACTGCGACCACCGCATACTTGTAGCCCCCGGGCGCTGGGGGGAAGGGCCCTAGGAGGTCCATCCCCCAGCGCGAGAAGGGCCAAGTGATGGGGATAGTCTACAGCGTTACGGGGGGGAGGTTCGAACCCTTGGCCATCTGGCAAGCCTCGCACGAGGAGACAAGGTCTCGCGCGTCGCGCATCACCGTGGGCCAGTAAAAGCCCTGGCGAAGGGCCTTGGCCACGATGGCGCGCGGGGCTAGGTGAGAGCCACAGCTCCCCGCGTGGATGTCTTCGAGAAGCTGGAGTCCCTCCGGCCGTGGGAGGCAACAGAGGAGGGCGGAGGCCCCCGCTTGTAGAGCTTCCCCTCCAGCAGGAGGTATGCCCGGGCTTTGGCCCGGAGGCGCTTAGCCTCAGCTTCATTGGGAGGGTCCCCCTCCCCCTTGATGAAGGAGATGAGGGGGTCCATCCATGACAGAGTTCGGGTGATCTCGGCGACCTCCAGGATGCGAGGCTCGTCACCCGTGTCTGGGGAGGCCACCGAGGGCTTCACGATGATCTCCAGGAAGGCCCCTCTGGGGAGCGGTTCCCGGGCACTGGCCGCCCGGGCTAAGGCGTCGGCCCAGTCATTGTCCCTTCGTGGGATATGCCGGGCCTCGAGGCCATCGAAGTGCCTTTCCATCTTGCGAACCTCCTGCAAATAAAGGCTCAGGTTCGCGTCATGGCACAAGTAAGACTTGTCCATTTGGCAAACCACGAGCTGAGAGTCTCCCTTCACTAGGAGGCGTCGAATCCCCAGGGAGCACGCAAGGCGCAACCCAAGGAGCAAAGCCTCGTACTCGGCGACGTTGTTGGTTGCGGGGAACTCAAGCCGCGCTGCGTACTCGAGTTCCTTCCCCTCGGGGCTCCGGAGGACTACTCCCGCACCGGCCCCGGTGAGACACAGCGACCCATCGAACATGAGTGTCCAATGGTCACTGCGTCGGGGCGGTGCAGGGAGGTCTTCGTCCCCGGGCCCGGAGGCAGGAGTCCACTCCACCACGAAGTCGGCGAGGACCTGTGACTTGATGGTGGAGCGGCTTGTGAGGGAAAGGGAGAAGGGGGCGAGCTCGGCCCCCCAGTTCCCTATCCGGCCGGTGGCTTCTTTGTTCCGAAGCACCTCCCCCAGGGGGAGGGACGACGGGACGGTGATGGGGTGTCCTAGGAAGTAGTGGAGAAGCTTCCGGGACGCCATCAGGAGGGCGTAGCAGATCTTCTCCATCTTTGTGTACCGAGTTTTGGCCCCTTGGAAGGCCTCACTTACGTAGTACACGGGACGCTGTTGCCCCCCTTGCTCCACCAATACCGCGCTCACGGCGACCGGGGTTGTGGCAAGGTAGAGGAGCAAGGGCTCTTCTGGAGACGGACTCACGAGCATTGGAGGGCTCGTGAAGTACTTCTTGAGGTCGTCGAAGGCCTCCTGGGCCTTGGGGGTCCACTGGAACCCCTCGAGCCCCCGGAGGATCTTGAAGAATTGAAGACCGCATTCCCCCTACCGCGAGACGAAGTGGCTCAGCGCGGCTAAGCGGCCGGCGAGCCGTTGAACGTCCTTGATGGAGCGCGGCGGGGGCATGTCCAGGAACTCCCGGATCTTTTCGGGGTTTGCCTCTATGCCCCGTTGGGACACAAGGAAACCCAGGAGCTTCCCCCCCCCCGCGCACGCCGAAGGCGCACTTCTCCGGGTTGAGCTTCAACCCATACGCGCGGAGGCTGCGGAAGGTTTCCGCTAAGTCGCCAAACGTGGGCAGTTGCACGGGGACTTTTGACGACCGCGTCGTCCATGTAGACTTCGACGTTGCGACCGATTTGGTCCTTGAAGACCAGTGTCATGAGGCGCTGGAAGGTCGCTCCCGCGTTCTTCAGCCCGAAGGGCATGTGGACATAGCAGAAGGTTCCGAGGGGAGTTATGAAACTCGTCTTTTCCTCGTCCCCTTCCGCCTTCCGGACTTGGTGATAGCCCGAGTAGGCCTCCAGGAAGCTCATCAACTCGCACCCCGTGGTGGAGTCGACCAGCTGGTCAATCCGCGAGAGTGGGAAGTTGTCCTTGGGGCATGCGCGGTTGAGGTCGATGAAGTCCCCGCACATCCGCCACTTGCCGTTCGACTTCTTCACAAGAATGGGGTTCGTAAGCCATTCGGGGTGCAAGACTTCCCGAATGAACCCCGCCTCTCGGAGTCAGGAGATCTCCACCTTGATCACCTCTTGGCGTTCAAGGGAGAGTTTCCTCAGCTTCTGCTTTATTGGGGGGTGACCGGGGGTCACTGCGAGCTTGTGCTCGATGACATCCCAGGAGACTTGTGCTTTATTGTGCGGGGTGCATGTCAGAGGGCTTCCACGCGAAAACATCGGAGTCTTCGCGCAGGAAGGCCGTGAGTTGTGTTGCATGCTCCTCGAGGAGCTCCGCCCCGATCCGGACGGTTTTTTCCCCGTCGTCCGGGGACAACGGGACCTTTCGGAGGCCCCCTCCGAACGCGGCTTAGGGAGGAGGGTCTCCCGGGAGGTATCACAGCGACGTCTGATTCCAGAGGAGAGACCTCCCCCCGGTGCCTTGATGATGTTGATGCTCCCAATCGTCGCGGCGGCGCGCTCGTATAGAGCGTGGGCCACGTCTTGGTTTCCCCGGATAGTGATCACACCGCGCGGCCCGGGGATCTTCATGCAAAGGTAGTTTTGGTGGGTTGCAGCCCCCAGGCGGTTGATCGTGGTCCTCCCCATGATTGCGTTGTAGGAGGAGCGGAGGTCGACCACGTCGAATCGGATCATCTCGGTCCGGTAGTTCTCCAGGGTGCCGAACGTCATGGGGAGATCCACCTTCCCCACGGGGTGGATCGCCTTCCCCGGGATGAATCCTTGCAAGGGCCCTGCTGCGGGCTGCAAGAGCTTCTCGTCCACCTGCATCTCCCTGAAGGCTTTCAGGTAGAGGACATCGGCGGAGCTCCCGCCATCCACGAGGATGCGGGCCAAGTGGTAGTTGTAGATGGTGGCGGAGACGATAAGCGCGTCGTCATGGGGGAAGTGAACCCCGCGCGTCTTCCGCCGTGAAGGTGAGGGGGACGTCCGACCACTTGGGTGGCGGAGACGTGTGTAGCACCACCACTACCTTGACTTCGCGCGCGTACTCCTTACACTGGCGCTTAGAGTCCCGCCCGGAGGCGGACCCTCCCACGATGACGTTAACACTTCTTTGGGAAGTTTGGAAGGGGAGAGTTTCTGACGGCTCCCCCTCCTGCGCTCGCCCCTGCTGTCCCCACGCGGGAGCAGGAAGGGCCAGTAAGGAGGCCGAAGTCCCCCCCTGCCCATGCTGGTCGAGGAACGCTACGAACTGCTGCAGTAGCTGGTGGCATTCCCGGGTGGCATGGATACCGGACCCGTGGAACGTGCACCACGGTCCTTCCTTGCTTCTCCCCACGGGGCCTTCCCGACTGCGGGACAACTGTCCTCCCCCACCACCTCTCGGCTTGGGGAAGGGGCGGTTGCCCCTCGGGGCGTCGCGCGAGCCGCCTCTGCCCTCGAGGACAAAAGTGTCCCGAGGCCGTGGCTCATTACGACCCCCCTGTCTGGGGCGTTTGAGGGGGTCCCTGGCCCCCCGGACTGCGGGGGCGGGAGCCCCCTGGTTTTTCTTCTAGAGGTCGTCCTCCTCCGCTCGAGCGTACTTCTCCAGCACGTTGAAGAGCTCGTCGGCGGAGGAGGGGCAGCTCCGGGAGAGCCTCTGATAGAGCTCTCCCGGGAGGATCCCGCTCTTGCACGCCTCGATGATGGTGGAGTCGGGGACGTGAGCCACTTTGCTCTTCACCTGAGCGAAGCGCTTGAAGAAGTTGCGGATGGTCTCCCCCGTCCTCTGCCGGACGGTGTACAGCTGCGAAGAATCCAGGGGACGCACGTATTCCCCTGGAAGTTCACGCAGAACTCGCGCTTGAGTTGCGCGAAGGACTTGATGGAGCCGGCCTTCAGGTTGTAGAACCAGGAGTGGGTGATCCCGGTGAGGTAGAGGGGGAAGACGTTGCATTGCACCGTCTCATCCCCCCAGCCGCCGAGATGGCCGTGGAGTATACCTGCACAAATTCATAGGGGTCGGCCTCACAGTTGTAGTGCTCGATGTGCGGCATAGGGGCTGATTAGCCCCCGCACTTCCCGGGGAGAGTCCCGGTCGCTGTCTCCTTTGACGGGGGACGCGCCTTCGTTGTCGGAGTTAGGAAGTGACCCAAGAGGTCCGCCGGCGTGGCGGTAACAACGCTTTTCTTCCGGGCCGGGGCTGAGTTCCTGGACATCCGGACTCTCCCCCGGAGAGGTTGGCTCTTCGGCGGGTCTCTTCCCCCAGCCGGTGAGGGAGCGAGGCTCCCCGCGTCCGCGACCCGGGGAAAGCTCTTCCCTGCACTTAGCCGTGCGCATTCGCTCGACCTCCTCCCGGGAGAAGCGGACCTGGTCCGCCGGGGGCACCCTCGGGGGCCGCCCTGGGGGACGAGGGAGCTCATGCACTGTAGCTACCGCGCCCGGAGGCTACCGGGACCGGCTGGGAGGAGCCCCCTGCGGAGACCCCCGGGACCAGAAAGGGAGAAGCCCCTATATCATCCGGAACCGGGGAGGGGGCGCCCGCGGTGACGTTTGGAACTGGAAAGGGGGAAGCCCTTGTATTAGCCGGAATCGGTGAGGGGGGAGCCCCCGTGGCGACGTCCGAAACTGGGGTGCCGCTGCGGGGGGAGGTCCGCTGAGGCACGGGAGCTGCTCTATCGACCGCCCCCGGTGCGGTAAACGCGACACGTGGGGCGGGACTAGCTCCCGGCGCAGGGATAACCCCCGGCATGTAATGGGCCCGGGACAGGATATCCCCCCGGTATTGCGAAGGGCCCGGCACGAAGTAACCCCCCGGCACCGAGAAGGATCCAGGTGCCGGGAACAGTCCGGACGTATAACCCGCCGGGGGAGGGTACCCTCCGGAGGGGTCATACGGGGCGGCCGGACCTCCGGAGACCGGAGGGGCCACCGGGTGACCCATAAACGGGGGCATAGCCCCCGGGTATGGGTACTGCGCGTATGCGGGGGCCGGTGGCCGTGCCAACACGCGGAGAAGCTCATCCATAGAGCGCTGGGCGCGGAGCTGGCCCTCCACTAAAGCCTCAAGCAGGGCATCCCGGGGAGCCGGGCGAGCCATCGGGGGGAGGCTAGTCCCGGGTGAGGCTACCGCAGCTACCGGGACCGACCCGGAGGTCGAACCACCTAAATTAAGAGGGAAGGTGGTAGGCGGTACCTGGGTCTAGCCGCCTCCGGGCGGAAGCTCCGGGACAGTCGTGTCCCGGACGGGTGCCGTCGGGTCTCCAAGACCGGCATCACCGGGAAGGGCGCTGGCCCTTGTTCTTGGGGAGCCATGCGTCTCGTCACGAGTCCCCACGGTCGGTGTCAACTGTCATGGTGTTACGAACACCCCGGCAGGTTTTGTGGATGATCCTAGCGAAGAAAACACGACGCGGGCTGACCGGGTGACCGGTCCTCCCCCGTCGGACAAGCACAACAAATGACACGAGGGTTTATACAGGTTCGGGTCCCAGTGGGACCCTAGTCCAGTTGGCGTGCTCCCGACCGGAGTCGGCTGGGGAAGCTCCCTCGAGGAGAGGCTTCTGGAGCACACCTGTGAGATTGGCTATTCTAGCAATAATGAGCGAGTTGTCCTTACAAGAGGGTGTACAAGGACTTTTATAGCCCCAAAAGAAGCAAAAAGACTAAACTACCCCGGGCGCTACCGTCGGATCGAGGGGTAGCAACGTCCTTCTCCCGGCCAGATGCCTCGGATGCTTGACAGGTGGCCGCTGATTCCCCAGGCGCTTGTCACGCGACCCGCGCGTGACCGAGGCGCTTGTCACGCGAAAGGCAGCGCCCGGGATAGGCACCGGGGGACTTGTCCCGAGGCCATGTCCCTGGGCAAATGGCGGCGCCCAGGTGAAAGGGATCTAGGATATCGACTAGAGGGGGGGGTGAATAGGCGATTTTAGCAAATTACAATAAATCAAACAATTAGTAGTAAATGAGAGTAATTTAAATAACACAAGATGAACAAAGAGCAATTGCAACACAAGGATATATCCCGTGGTCTCGGTGATTTGCCGATCACCCCTAATCCACGTTGAGGCAAACTCAAATCTCTAACCGCTCCTCTATCTAGTCAACCTTCTCTCGACAAGTGACCTAGATCTTGAGCCGGATTAGTGTGATGAGTTATCCAAACCTCGTTTTCTCTAAGGATGCACTTTACCGCTCCGGCAAGGTGTGCTCAACCCGTTCACAAGACGTTTTGAGGCTTCTTCACAATCTTCCTTGAAGAGCTCTTCAAAACCTTTCTCCTAGCCGTCTAGGAGCCGGCAAACTCCAAGAGTAACAAGCCGGTGATGATCACTTAGCCTTCTTCTAGTGCCACAAGATTGATTTAATGATCTAAATGCAATGCACTAGAAGATCTCAAATGCACACTCTCACAAATTCGAGAATTTGAAACCTAGAGTGTATGAAACTAGCTTAGGCTCTCAAGGATGATGACAATGCTCAAGATTATGCCAAAAGTTATGAACAGGGCCGGGCATGGGAGTATATATACCCCCCACAATTAATATAGCCGTTACAGGCCGTTGGGAGAAAAAGATCACCTGGCGGTCAGACCGCAGGCACAAGCTCGGTCAGACCGCCGCAATTGCAACGGCATTAAACAGGCGCAATAAATACTCAACTGCCCTTGTCAGGCACACATACGGTCAGACCGGAGCCTATTTCGGTCAGACCGTGAAACTGTCCAGAGACGACCTAGTTTCTGGACACCTTATACGGTCAGGCCGAAAAATACAGACAGACCGGCCATACGGTCAGACCGTAGTACAAAAACACGGTCAGACTGATTTCACGGTCAGACCGGTCTAATAAAACGGTCAGACTGTAATAGCTCAAAACAACAGAAAGATAGTTCATGAAGTTCCAGGAGACTGACTTAGGTTTAAACTACGGACAGACCGACCTTATAAAGGTATATACTATACTAAGACATAACGTCGGTCAGTCCGAGGATTCTAATCGGTCAGTCCGTGAATTCGGTTAGACCGGTCCAACATACGGTCAGACCGACTGAGACAGTGCTGAGCAGAAATGAGCTGAAACAAGCATTTTCAAAGGATGTGACCTTCTAGTATGCAATGCAAGTTGATTTTATGATTTGTGGCACATAGATGAAGTATTTTGTGATACACCACCTGCTCCTCTTAATAGTACGGCAACTATCCTAAAATCCGGTCAAAATTCTTCTCTAATCACCTTAGACCGGTAAAAAGGAAAAGACCCTATTCCGTACCTTTGCCTTTTTGATCAATGCGCCCTTTCTTCATCCTGAGGCTCTTTCTTTGCCTTTCATTAACCTGTCTTTTAAGTATCTTCTTGACACAACTAGGCAGATAACGTTAGTATAGCATTTGAAGTTGTCATTAATTATTAAAACATTCTATAGGGGCCTAGAAGCTACAATCTCCCCCTTTTTGGTAATTGATGACAACATAAAGAGTAGATGAAGGAGTTTTTAAGCATAAAGGGAATTTTACAATAAGCAGCGAAGAATAAGACACTCCCCCTAAATGTATGAATAAGAGAATTTTAGAGGAGTTCAAGCATGTGTATCAGATGCTATCTCAAATCATCCATTATATGAGCATGAAGTATCACAAATAAGATATTCAACAATCAATTCTACAACATGATATTATCAACACAAGGTCATATGAAAATAACATAAGCATATCTCATATATCATGAAGTAACAATCTCATACAAGAGTTAGAATGACATCCACATAGATCATAAAAGAGATATTCAACTAAACAAGTTAAATAACACTTTACACCAAAAGTTTTCATCAAGAATTTTCATTTAAGTTTCATATCTCTCCTACTCTTCTACTCTCTTCTCTCTCCCCCTTTGGCATCAATTGCCATAAAAACTAAGGATCAGCTGGAGCATCATCGTCGGGAGGATGGTGAGGAGGAGTCTGAGGGAAACGGGTGTAGAAGTGAGCGGAGAAGGCGTCGAAACGCTGCTCGAACTGATCCTGGCGCGACGAGAAAGTCTGGAACTGATCATGCAAAGCCGCCAAGTCCGAGTGAGTGAGCTCAAGCCCCTGGAGAAGAGTAGCAAACTGATCCATCATCGGCTGATGGAACTGCTGCTGGAACTGAGAAAACCAGGCGGGGGCTTGGCTCGACTGAGGTGCCTGCTGAGCCTGAGGTGGAGGAGGAGGAGGAGGAGGCATAGGCTGAGCCGGCTGCTGCTGCTGCTGCTGCTGATGCTGTGCTCCATGGCCTCGAGCCAAGACGCGCGGGTTGACACTAAATGGCTTATAGCCGAGATGTCTGATGTCACAAGAACCGCGAGGAAACTTTGTCTTCTGGAGCAGCAAGGACATGATAAAAGGAGCATAGTAGAGATTCGGCAGAGTGGTCGCCAAGACATCCTCAATTGTCTTCAGTATAAAAGAGACAATGTTGATCCGATGACTCTTGAGGATGTGGTCGATGAAGTTCCAGTAGTAATCCCGGACCGCCTCTCGGTTTCCACTCTTTGGATGGATCGTGGCTCGTACGATCTTGTTGACGACAGCAGGGAGGACTTTGAGACCTGTAACAGTGCCAAGTACAATCCGCTGTCCACCTCCCGGCTGCTCATAAAACTGGAGCCAGTCGTCCTCATGGAGGTAATCCTCATCCTCCATATCGATCCCCTCCTTCATCTCCTCATAGTTTAACTTGTTTGCCGCAGCAAACTCCTCAAAGGTGGCCTCATACTGCCTAGAACCTGTCATCCATATGATCTGCTGGTCCGCCCATCTGATCTCAACTGTAGCATAGAACTGTCTGATGGCAGTGGCGTTCCATGGGCACTTGTGCTCCACAAAGTCATACAGCCCTATATCCTTGAAGATCTGCACCAAGGGAGCCATGATGGGCTGATTCACAACATACGCCCATTCGATCCATTTGTGTTCGAAGATATTCTTGTGGACCAAATGACCGTAGAAGGCATCCTGCTGTGTCATCGTGTGGAAATGAGGAGTAGAGGCGTCATTCTCGTGATTGTAGGCATAGATAGTCCTAGCCTTTGTATAGTCGCTTGAAGTCCAATTTTTCTTCGGGCCTTGAAAAGCATGGACGTTTATTTCATCGTCCTCGCTCTCGATGTCCATGCCCACATGAGAAGATCCACCACAATGAGACGACTGTTCTGTCTCTGAATCACCGGCCGAGGGCACCCAATCGTCATCGTGACTGTCGCTGCTACTCGAGGGTAGAGCCCTTTTTGGCCGCTTAGCCAATTTCTTCTTGTTTGTCCGGATGGAGGCAGTGCCTTGAATACCTCAACCACTAGAAGATGCACAAGAGATAAAGCAGATTAGATACACAGATGAAGAGAGATTGAATTGATAAGATAACAGATTAGCAAACTCTGGCTCTGCTGTTGCAGTCGGTCAGACCGAAAATGGGCGGTCAGACCGGCGCAGCCGTAGAGTTAGGGTTTGGCATGATTTCTGGGATTTAGGAGAAATTAAGATGCAATGTGGACAAACATATGAGAGAGAATACTCATTGCATCAGGGGAATGAATCAATTTCAGGATATTGACAGAATTTAAACAAGATTCACCACATTTGCCCTAACCCTCAAGATGAACAGAAGCCGAAAATGAAAACGAAGAGGAATCTGAGCAATATACCTAGAAGACATGATTTGGTGATGATCTTGAACCACGGTTTGTCCGAGCTTGACGAGGGTTTGACCAGAGAGAAAGAATCAAAAGATTTGAGGCGCACGTGAAAGAGACAGGAGAGGGAAGAAAGTGAAAAAGGACAGGAGATTCGGGATAAAAAGGTCTCTGGTCATGGATTTTCGGTCAGACCGTAGAAAAGATACCGGTCAGACCGCTGGAAGCAGAAATCTAAGATGCTCTCTGAAGATGCATTCGGTCAGACCGCAATTGGTTCGGTCAAACCGCTGGAAGGACTAAAATTCTTGGAGGATTTTGATTGATTTGAAGCTCAAGAGATTTGGATAGAGAGATATATAACTATAAGATGATTATAAGTAAGATATGGGCAATATCACCAAAGGGGAAGTATTTATCTTACAACTTAACATATTTTTGGTTCATTTCACTCAATTGCCGAAAAAGGAGCCTAAAAAGCTCTAAAAGAGGAAGTTCAAGCAACCAAGTGATACTATAAGCACATTCCATATGAGTTCAACATTTCAAGCCACATTTGAGATATCAATGACGTTAAGCTCATTTTGAAGTTTGCAAAAACGACTTTCATCTAAGGGCTTAGTGAATATATCCGCTAATTGATCTTCGGTTCTCACATTATCCACCACCACATCACCTTTGCTAACATGATCTCTAAGGAAGTGGTGTCGAATATCTATATGCTTGGTCCGAGAGTGTTGAACTGGATTTGTGGCTATTTTCACCGCACTCTCATTATCACACAAAAGAGGCACTTTTTTGAATTTTATTCCATAATCCAACAATGTTTGCCTCATCCAAAGCAATTGTGCACAACAACTACCCGCGGAAACATATTCCGCTTCAGCGGTTGATAAAGCTACAGAGTTTTGTTTCTTAGAGGACCAAGATACTAAAGATCTTCCTAACAGTTGACAACTGCCAGAGGTGCTTTTTCTATCCACTTTACATCCCGCATAATCGGAATCAGAATATCCAATTAATTCGAATTTTCCACCTTTAGGATACCACAACCCTATGCTAGATGAATATTTTAGATACCTCAAAATGCGCTTAACGGCCATTAAGTGACTTTCTTTAGGAGAGGCTTGAAATCTTGCACACATACAAACACTAAACATAATATCGGGCCTAGAAGCAGTAAGATACAATAGACTACCAATCATAGATCTATAAAGCTTTGAGTCTACCGGTTTACCTCCTTCGTCAGAGACAAGGTGACCGTTTGTAGCCATTGGTGTCTTGATTGGCTTTGCTTCTTCAAGTCCGAACTTCTTGAGTAGGTCCTTCACATACTTGCTTTGACTGATGAAGGTTCCTTCCTTGAGTTGTTTGACTTGTAGTCTGAGAAAGAAACTTAGTTCACCTATCAAAGACATCTCAAATTCCCTGGACATCATATTACCAAATTCCTCGCAAAAATCTTGGTTAGTAGATCCAAATATGATGTCATCAACATAAATTTGACATACAAAGAAATCATTCCCAATTTTCTTAGTAAATAAGGTGGTATCAACTTTCCCAATTTTAAAGCCTTTTGAAATTAAAAAGTCTCTAAGTCTTTCATACCAAGCACGAGGTGCTTGTTTAAGACCGTAAAGAGCCTTGGAGAGTTTATACACATGATTCGGCTTTGTAGGATCTTCAAATCCGGGAGGTTGTTTAACAAATACTAATTCATTAATTTTTCCATTTAAAAATGCACTTTTGACATCCATTTGATAAAGTCTAATATTATGAGATGAAGCAAAAGCAAGCAAGATTCTAATAGCCTCAAGTCTAGCTACGGGAGCAAAGGTTTCACCGAAGTCCAAACCTTCAACTTGAGTGTATCCTTGAGCCACCAATCTTGCCTTGTTTCTTACTACCACTCCGTTTGCATCTTGTTTATTCTTGAAAATCCATTTGGTTCCAATGACATTATGCTCATCCGGATTTGGTTCTTCTACTAATTCCCAAACATTGTTGCGGGTGAAGTTGTTTAATTCTTCGTGCATAGCATTCACCCAATCTGGATCTTTTAATGCTTCATCTACAAGTGTGGGCTCAAAAGAGGAGACAAAAGAGTAATTTTCACAAAATGAAGCAAGACGAGAACGAGTTTGGACACCCTCATGCAAGTCACCAACAATTTGATCGACGGGGTGATCCTTGGAAATTGAGTGATGAATTCTTGGATGGTCAACCGGGATTTGTGAAGTAGAGGTAGAAGGTACTTCCGGTTGTTGTTGAGAGGAGTCTTCCACATTGACCACTTCAGCTATTTGATCTTCGTGTTGAGGAGTTGATGAAGAGGGGATAGCTTGAGTGGATGGATCTTCATCTTGATCACTATCTTCTTTCGGCTTGATATCCCCAATGGTCATGTTCTTCATTGCCACTCTCAACCCTTCATTACCTACATCATCCAAATTGTCTTGCTCCTCTTGAGAGCCGTTAGTCTCATCAAATTCAACATCATGTGTCTCCTCAACCAAACCGGAGTTTTGGTTGTAGACACGATATGCTTTGCTATTTGATGAGTATCCTAACAAAAATCCTACATCACATTTACTTTGAAATTTAGATAAGCGTGTACCTTTCCGCAAGATATAGCACTTACACCCAAACACTCGGAAGTAGGAAATGTTTGGCTTCCTTCCAATGAGTAGCTCATAAGGAGTTTTCTTTAGTAGTCGATGACAATAAAGACGATTTGATGCATGACACGCGGTGTTGATTGCTTCGGCCCAAAAGGTGTCCGAAACATTGTACTCCGAAAGCATAGACCTTGCCATATCTATCAATGTCCGGTTCTTTCGTTCGACTACTCCATTTTGCTCCAGTGTATACTTGGCCAAAAACTCGTGTTTGATGCCCTTATCATCACACCAATTTTCAACCTTGGTATTCTTGAATTAGGAGCCATTGTCACTTCTCACTTTCTTGATCTTGAAGCTAAATTCATTTTCGGCCCTTTGAGCAAAGCTTTTGAAAGTGTTAAACACAATTGACTTATCATGTAAAAAGAATATCCATGTATATCTAGAAAAATCATCTACAACGACAAGGCAATAACTATTGCCACCAATGCTCACAAAAGTAGTTGGTCCAAATAAATCCATATGCAATAATTCAAGTGGACTAGAAGTTGACATTGTGCTTTTAGTTGGATGTGAGTTTGCAACTTGTTTTCCGGCTTGGCAAGCACTACATAATTTATCTTTTTCAAACTTTACATCTTTTAATCCAACAACTAAATCATGTTTAACTAGTCTATTTAGTTGTTTCATTCCAACATGCCCAAGCCTTCTATGCCATAGCCAACCTTTAGAAGATTTTGTAAACAAGCATGTACCAAGATTAGTATCATTTGAATTGAAATCAACTGAATAGAGGTTGCCATGTCTAAAACCTTTGAAAATCAACTTATTATCATCAATGCTAGAGATAATCACTTCTTTTGGATAAAATGCACATATGAATCCAAGATCACAAAGTTGAGCTACGGACAAGAGGTTGAAGTTTAGAGATTCAACAAGCAATACACTTGATATGGAGAGGTCGTTTGAGATGGCAATTTTACCTAAACCTTTTACCTTTCCTTTGCTATTGTCTCCAAACGTGATCTTGTCATATTCCGCACCTTTGTTATTTAGTGAGGAGAACATGTTATGATTACCGGTCATATGTTGAGTGCATCCACTATCAAGCACCCAATGTTGTCCTCCCGCCTTGTAATTTACCTACAAAACAAAGTTAGGTCCTTTTAGGTACCCAAATCTTTTTGGGTCCTTGGAGGTTAGTTACCAAGGATTTTGGGACCCAAATGGCTTTCTTTTTGGCACCAATGATCGGGGTTCCAACAAATTTGGCTTTAATATCGCCATTGTTCATTTTCTTTAAAACATAGCAAGAATTGAATATAAGAGATGAATTACTTTTGCTAGCTTGGCAATTCTTTTCAAAGTGACCTAAACTTTTACATTTGTTACAATATCCCTTTTCTTTTACAAAAACGGTTTTTGATGGAACAAAAGCATTTTTACCCCTTTTGGGAATGTAGCCTAGTCCTTCTTTTCTTAAGAAAAACCTTTGACTATCTAGAAGATGTCTTACTTTTGATTCTCCTACATAGCATTTAGCTAGGTCATTGGTTAGTTTTTCAATTTTGTCCTTAAGTTCATTGTTTTCAAGACTAAGCACATTATCATCAATTTTAGGTCTAGATGGGAATTCAATTAAGTCTTCACAAGAAGTAGATATGCTAGAAGCAGACATCATGGGCAAACCATTCAAAATATTGCAAGTGATGCCTATGTCATTACTCGATTTGTTGGCTTTATGAGTAATTAGAGAGTCATGAGCTTCCTTGAGCATCTCATGAGTTTCTTTGAGACTCTCATGAGATGTGTTTAGCTCCTCATAGGAATTTTGAAGAGCTTTGTATCTCTTCTTCAATTCCTTGAATTTTTCTTTTTCCTTACTCATATAGTCATCAAAACCAATGATCATCTCAACTAGGTCATCATAAGTATATTCATCTTCATCACAAGATACCTTTGATTCTCCTTTAGCCATGAGGCAATGAGGAGTGGAGAATAGAGATGGAGCTTCCTTGATAGCTACCCCGGCGAGTCCTTTGGGTGATGCTTCATCTTCATCATCAGAATCGGAACTTGAAGCATCCGAATCCCACTCAATGAAGCAAGCCTGTCCATCCTTCTTCTTATAATATTTCTTGAAAACCTTCTTCTTGCTTTCTCCTTCGTTTTTGTACTTCTTCTTCTTCATTGATTTTTCTTCTTTCTTGTTTTTGCATTGTGTGGAGATGTGACCCTTTTCACCGCAATCAAAACATCTTCTCTCTTCAAATGGGTTCCTCTTGGATGTTTGTCCTTTCTTGAAATACTTCCCTTGATATCTTTTCTTCATGAACCGCTTGAACTTTCTCACGAAGAGAGCCATTTCCTCATCGGTGTCTCTCTCATCACTTTCCTCTTCAATGTCTTCCCTTTTGGAGACTTGAGCTTTGAGTGCAATGTTCTTCTTCTTGGAGTCGGAAGCCTCATATTTCACTTCTTCTTGAGATTTCTTGAATATATCATGAGTGAGAATCTCACTCAAGACTTCCAACGGAGTTACACTCTTCAAGTTCGAACGCACAAGTAAGGTTACAATTGTATCATATTTAGAAGGTAAAGCTCTAAGAAACTTATGACAAAACTCCACGTTTGTGACATCCATACCAAGCCCTTTTAACTCATTTACGATGTTATTTAATTGGTTACACATCTCCGATACATCTTCATTGGGCAACATGGCAAACTTTTCAAATTGGCCCTTATGGATAAATAGTTTAGCATCCTTGACCATCGAGGTTCCTTCATGAATATCCATAAGATTTCTCCAAATATCATGGGCCGTTTCAAGTTTACAAATTCTATTAAATTCACCTAGATTTAGAGCACTATAAAGAACATTCATGGCTTGAGCATTTGCTAAGGCATTATCTCTATCTAAGTTGGTCATGTCATCATCATCAAGAATTGCAAACCCCTCATCCACCACTTTCCAAATCTTTCCACCCATGGCTTTAAGATAGATCATCATTCTAGTTTTTCAATAAGTATAGTTAGATCCATCAAAGAGTGGTGGTTTACCAATATTGATCCGACCCTCACTAGCCATCTTTATCCTACTCCGGGATGGTTAAATCCTCTAAAATGGAGTCCTTGCTCTAATACCAATTGAAAGGGATCTAGGATATCGACTAGAGGGGGGGGGGGGTGAATACGCGATTTTAGCAAATTACAATAAATCAAACAATTAGTAGTAAATGAGAGCAATTTAAATAACACAAGATGAACAAAGAGCAATTGCAACACAAGGATATATCCCGTGGTCTCGGTGATTTGCCGATCACCCCTAATCCACGTTGAGGCAAACTCAAATCTCTAACCGCTCCTCTATCTAGTCAACCTTCTCTCGAGAAGTGACCTAGATCTTGAGCCGGATTAGTGTGATGAGTTATCCAAACCTCGTTTTCACTAAGGATGCACTTTACCGCTCCGGCAAGGTGTGCTCAACCCTTTCACAAGACGTTTTGAGGCTTCTTCACAATCTTCCTTGAAGAGCTCTTCAAAACCTTTCTCCTAGCCGTCTAGGAGCCAGCAAACTCCAAGAGTAACAAGCCGGTGATGATCACTTAGCCTTCTTCTAGTGCCACAAGATTGATTTAATGATCTAAATGCAATGCACTAGAAGATCTCAAATGCACACTCTCACAAATTCGAGAATTTGAAACCTAGAGTGTATGAAACTAGCTTAGGCTCTCAAGGATGATGACAATGCTCAAGATTATGCCAAAAGTTATGAACAAGGCCGGGCATGGGAGTATATATACCCCCCACAATTAATATAGCCGTTACAGACCGTTGGGAGAAAAAGATCACCTGGCGGTCAAACCGCAGGCACAAGCTCGGTCAGACCGCCGCAATTGCAACGGCATTAAACAGGCGCAATAAATGCTCAACTGCCCTTGTCAGGCACACATACGGTCAGACCGGAGCCTATTTCGGTCAGACCGTGAAACTGTCCAGAGACGACCTAGTTTCTGGACACCTTATACAGTCAGGCCGAAAAATACGGATAGACCGGCCATACGGTCAGACCGTAGTACAAAAACACGATCAGACCGATTTCACGGTCAGACCGGTCTAATAAAACGGTCAGACCGTAATAGCTCAAAACAACAGAAAGATAGTTCATGAAGTTCCAGGAGACTGACTTAGGTTTAAACTACGGACAGACCGACCTTATAAAGGATATACTATACTAAGACATAACGTCGGTCAGTCCGAGAATTCTAATCGGTCAGTCCGTGAATTCGTTCAGACCGGTCCAACATACGGTCAGACCGACTGAGACAGTGCTGAGCAGAAATGAGCTGAAACAAGCATTTTCAAAGGATGTGACCTTCTAGTATGCAATGCAAGTTGATTTTATGATTTGTGGCACATAGATGAAGTATTTTGTGATACACCACCTGCTCCTCTTAATAGTACGGCAACTATCCTAAAATCCGGTCAAAATTCTTCTCTAATCACCTTAGACCGGTAAAAAGGAAAAGACCCTATTCCGTACCTTTGCCTTTTTGATCAATGCGCCCTTTCTTCATCCTGAGGCTCTTTCTTTACCTTTCATTAACCTGTCTTTTAAGTATCTTCTTGACACAACTAGGCAGGTAACGTTAGTATAGCATTTGAAGTTGTTATTAATTATTAAAACATTCTATAGGGGCCTAGAAGCTACACAAGGACAGGCACCGAGGGCCCTGTCCCGGGGCAAATGGCAGCACCCGAGACAGGCACCAGGGGGCGTGTCCCGGGGCTACAGGCGGCGCCCGGGACAGGCACCGGGGGCCTTGTCCCCGGGCAAATGGCGGCGCCTGAGACAAGCACCGGGGGCCTTGTCCCAGGGCGAAAGGCGGCACCCGGGACAAGCACCTGGGGCCTTGTCCCCGGGCGAAAGGCGGCGCCCGGGACAGGCACCGTGGGCCTTGTCCCCGGGCTAAAGGTGGCGCCCGGGATAGGCACCGAGGGCCCTGTCCCCGGGCAAAAGGCGGCGCCCGGGACAGGCACCGTGGGCCTTGTCCCCGGGCTAAAGGCGCCGCCTTTTGCCCGGGGACAGGTACAAATACACGATTAATCCAAGACACTTAATGTCATCAATGATCAAAATAAACCCAAAAAGGGCTTAGATGCAACACCCTGCGCTAGAGACTGTCCTCATACGAGGAACATCTGCCCTCACGCCAACAATGGTCCCTACCTTGGAAGCTTCTCCCACATCGGTACCCACCTCTCATCAGCTCCCACCTCTAGGGTCACTGCTCCGGGCGCCCCCGGCGGATCATACCCGCTTCACTCGAGAGGATGTGGAGCAAATGCGCACTACGAGGTCTGGGGGAGACCCCTCTCGTTGTCGCCATGAACCACTCCCGAGACATGGCAACCGAGATGAACCCCATGTCCAGGCAGACAAGGGGAAGAGGCTGGTCGATGAGACCATAGCCACCACTGGGGGGGCAGCTTGAAGTGCAAGAAGTCAGCCCCACCAACCCTGAGGAAAGGAGACATTACTAGAGAGCGGGATGTCCCTTAGGACTTTTCCCCAATTTGAACAAGGGAGACAACAACTGGGAGTCCCCCCAAGAGGTGGAGGGGTCAACCAGCCTGTGTGCTATCACCTGCGGCGCATTCGGTGGCCGTGACCGAACCGCCCACCACACATAAAGCACTACAATGGGGAGGCCAACCCCTACGAGTTAGTGCAGGTGTACTCAATGGCCATCTCGGCGACCAAGGGAGATGAGAGCTTCCAGTGCAACGTCTTCCCCTTATACCTCTTTGGGACCACCCGATTGTGGTTTTACAATTTGAAGGCAGGTTCCATTAAGTCGTTTGCGAACTCAAATGTGAGTTTTGTGCAAACTTCCAAGGGAGCTACGTCCACTCTCTAGACTCTTCACAGCTCTACACAGTTAGGGAGAGGCCGAGGGAGACCATCCGAAGCTTCTTTAAACGCTTTGTGTAGGTCAAGAGCAATGTAGCGCATGTCCCTAGCTCCACTATCATCGAAGCATGTAAGAGCGGGATTCTCTACCCGAGGAACTCACAAAAGACTCTCCCAGAGCTGCCCCTCCTCCGTCGATGAGTTATTTAACATACTTGAAAAGTACACCAAGGTGGAGGAAGACGACCTCTGGAAGAAGAACCAGGCAGTGTCCGCTGTTGGGGACCGGGACGCTAGGGACCTGCCCAACAAACACCCTAGAAAGGGGCTCCGCGGTGAGCTTAGGCCTTGAGACACTTTTGTCCTCGAAGGCGAAGGCGGCTCCCGTGAAGCTAACAGGGCGAACCGCCCCTTCCCCAAGCAAAAAGGTGGTGGGGCAGGCCAATCCTCCCGCACTCAAGATGCCCCCAAACTGGGGAGCAAGGAGGCTGGAAGCGCCCTGTGGTGCGCCTTCCATAAGTCCACTTTTCGCGCTACCCAAGAGCGCAAGGCGCTCTTGTAGTACTTCGCAGCTTATCTCAAGCAGCATGGGAACGAGGGGGAAGGCCCCGCCACCTTGCCCCCTCTGTCGACCCTCGCGGCTCTCCCTGCTCCTCCAGGGGGACAACAGAGAAAAGCACAAGAATGGAACTCTGTCGAAGAGCTCCCCTTCCAAACCTCCCAGAGACACATTAATGTCATCATGGGTGGGTCCGCCTCGGGGCGGGACTCCAAGCGCTAGCACAAAGAATATGTGCGGGAGGTCAAAATGGTGGGGGTCCGAAATGCGTCCCGGCCATCAAAATGGTCAGACGTTCCCCTCACCTTCACCACAGAGGACGCGAGAGTTATCCAATTCCCTCACGATGATATGCTCATCGTCTCCACCACCGTGTTCAACTGTCGACTAGCCCACATCTCGTGGATGGTGGGAGTGCCGTGGACGTCCTCTACCTAAAAGCATTCAAGGAAATGCAAGTGGACGAGAAGCTACTTTGGCCTGCGGCCGGTCCCCTACAAGTCTTCGTCTCAGGGAAGGCGATCTACCCCCTAGGAAAGGTAGACCTCACCATGAAATTCGGCACACCGGACAACTACCAGACTGAGATGGTCCAGTTCAATGTGGTGGACCTTCCCTCATCTTACAACGCCATTATGGGGAGGACCACCATCAATCGCTTGGGGGCGGCAGTCCACCAAAACTACCTCTACATGAAGATACCTAGGCTCTGGGGGGTGATCACCGCCCGGGGAGACCAAGACGCCACCCGCGCCCTATACGAGCGTGCCACCGCCATGATCAGGGAAGTCAACTTGATCGGTGCCCATGGGGAAGAAGGCCCCTCCCTGGCTCCTAACGACTCGGTCCCTCTCCCCGGGAAGTTTCTTCCTAAGCCGTGCCCGGAGGGAGACCTCCATAAGGTCCAACTCCTCTCGGGAAGTGAGGAGAAAACTGTGAAAATCGAGGTAGACCTCCCCGAGGAGTACGCAGCCCAGCTCACCACCTTCCTTAGAGAAAACTCTGACGTTTTTGCATGGAAGCTGGCAGACATGAAAAGCATACCGAGGGAAGTCATTGAGCACAAGCTCACCATGGCGCCAGGTCACCCCCCGATAAAGCAGAAACTAAGGAAACTCTCCTTCGAGCGCCAGGAAGCCATCAAGGCCGAGATCCTAAGACTCCGAGATGCGGGATTCATTCGGGAGTTCCTACACCCCGAGTGGTTAGCCAACCCCATCCTCGTTAAGAAGGCCAACGGCAAGTGGAGCATGTGTGTATATTTCACTGACCTCTACAAAGCTAGCCCCAAAGACAACTTCCCGCTCCCGCGGATTGACCAGCTGATGGATTGAGCTAATGAGCTTCCTGGATGCTTATTCAGGCTACCACCAAGTCCGGATGTCTGTAGAAGATGAGGAGAAGACGAGTTTCATAACTCCCCTCGGCACCTTCTGCTACCTCCATATGCCCTTCGGGCTCAAAAACGAGGGGGCAACCTTCTAACGGCTCGTATGCTTGATTCTGAAGGACTAGATCGATCGCAACATCAAGGTTTATATCGACGACGCGGTCGTCAAAAGCCTTCGTGCGACTGCTCATCTCAAGGACCTGGTGGAAACCTTCTAAAACATTCGCCAGTACGGGTTAAAGCTTAACCCAGAGAAGTGCACTTTTGGCATCCGCGGAAGGAAGCTGCTAGGTTTCCTTGTGTCCCAGCGAGGCAACAAAGCCAACCGGGGGAGCCGCTGCTTCTGTACCTTGCGGCCACCCCAGTCGCGGTTAGCACGGTCCTCATCAAGGAGGAAGACTGGCAACAATGCCCCATCTACTATGTGAGCAAAGAACTCCAAGGCACCAAGACGAGATACACCAAGATGGAGAAAGTTTGCTACGCTGTCTTGATGGCATCAAGAAAGATTCGCCACGACTTCTTGGGCCACCCCATCACAGTCTCATCCTCCCTTCCTTTACGGGAGGTGCTACAGAAAAAGGAGGCCACCGACCGAATCAGGAAGTTGGGGTTGAGTTAGCCCCTTTCTCCCTCTCCCTGATAGGACACTCCGTTGTGAAGTCGCAAGTCCTGGCGGACTTCGTGGTGGAATGGACCTCCACCCCTAAGCCAGGGGAGGGCGTGTCTTCGGCGCCACCCCGACACAATGGCCATTGGACTCTCTTCTTCAACGGCTCCTTGTGTCTCCCTGGGGTGGGGGGACGCTCGAGTACGCCACAAGACTCGAATTCCCTGTGACAAATAATGTGGCCGAGTACAAGGCCCTCCTCCTCGGTCTGCGGCTCAACAGCTTCCTGGGAATCTGACGCCTCCTTGTAAAGGGGGACTTACAACTCGTGGTTCGTCAAATGGATAAATCATACTTGTGCCATGACGCAAACCTGAGTCTCTACCTCGGGGAGGTCCAAAAAATGGAGAGCCACGTCGAGGGACTAGAGGCGCAGCATATACCTCAGAGGGACAACGACTGTGCCGATAGCCTAGCACGGGTAGCCAGTGCCCGAGGGCATCTTCCCGAAGGGGCCTTCCTGGAAGTCATCTCGAAGCCCTCAGCGACTGCTCCCGACCCAGACGCCGGGCCCCGTGACCTGAGGGTAGTGGAAATTGTCCAGGCCGCGTCTTGGATGGACCCCCTCGTCTCCTTCATTAGGGGGGAAGGGGAGCCTCCCAGTGACGAAGAGGCAAAGCGCGTTCGAGCCAAAGCACAAGCATACCTCCTGCTGGAAGGGACGCTCTACAAGCGGGGGGCTTCTATCCTGCTCCACTACCTCCTGTGGGCAGAAGGGATCCAACTCCTCAAAGATATCATTTGGGGAGATGTGACTCCCACCTAGCCCCACGTGCTGTCACAGTGAAAGCCATCTGGGAAGGATTCTACTGGCCCACCGTGGCTTGCAATGCAAAAGACCTTGTCTCAGCGTGCGAGGCTTGTCAAAAGATGGCAAAAGGTTCCAACCTACCCTCTGTCACCCTGCAAACCATCCCGATTACTTGGCCATTCGCGTGGTGGGGAATGGACCTCCTTGGCCCCTTCCCCCCAATGTCGAGTGGTTACAAGTACGCGGTCATAGCTGTGGACTATTTCTCCAAGTGGGTGGAGGCGGAACCTCTAGCAAGCATCTCCTCTAGCGCGGTGCAAAGGTTCTTTTGGAAGAACATAGTGAGCCGCATTAGGATCCCTCGGGAGATCACCGTCGACAATGGAACTCAGTTCCACTCGGCAGTCTTTCGGGAATTCTGTCAGAGCCTGTGGACAACCCCCCATTTTGCTTCAGTAGCCCACCCCAAGAGTAATTGGGCTGTTGAGCGAGTCAATGGCGTTATCCTACAAGGGATGCGCCGTCGACTTGAGCAAAGAGCCTCCAAACCCAAGGCTTGGGTGGAAGAGCTCCCCAGCATCCTCTGCTCCATGTGCACGACGCCGAGCTGTGCGACGAGGCGCACCCCCTTCTTGCTCATTTATGAAGTGGAGGCGGTGCTTCCCTCAGAAGTTCACTTTCGATCGATGCGAGTGAACTCCTTGAAGGAGCCTCGGCCACGGCATACTAGGCCAAAGAGGAAAACCACAGGCTGGAAGTGGACCTCGTCGAAGATGAGCAGGACAAAGCGCTCCTCCGCAATGCCATCTACGAGCATGAAATGGTGTGTGTTTACAACAAGTGCGTGTGCAAAAGAGCCTTTCGCCCAGCGGACCTTGTCCTAAAACACGTCTCTAACCCCCAAGCTTAGGTAAGCTCAACCCGAAGTGGGAAGCACCGTACAAAATCACCACGTTCTTTGGCTCGGGAGCCTATAAGCTCTCCACCCTCGAAGACCAAGAGCTAAAACATACATGGAATGCGGGCTTGCTTCGTAAGTTCTACATTTAGCCTTCATGCCTTTTCCCTCCCCTTTTGTGAATTCATAGGGGGAGGTGTTGTATCGACTTCCTTCATCAATACAAGTGGTTTTTTCTCCTCTCAATTGTCACGGGAACCCCTTTCATAGGACTTTCCTATATCACATCTCAAACGACACCCTCATCTTGAGGATGCCCTCATCAAGAGGAGGCCTAGGGCTTTCGCAGTCCTTAAAGTCCCAATTGCGGCAACCCCACTCCCCTAGGGCGGCTTACAATAACCCCTTGTGGACTGAGGGGGTAAGCAGCAACCCGGTTCCTATGAACCATTGTAATGAGTCACTTTGAGGGATTAGTCCCCCCTCATATACTCCAAAGCTTACTACAAGGTTTGGTCTCTAGCAAGGCTCCACAAGACCCCCAACAATATTGTCTCAGCTACCTTCCTTACCTCCAGCATGGAGCATTTACCTTAACTACTCCCCGCTGGGGGGGGGGTTGCACGGACCGGACCATCACCCATTGGGAACCTAACACCCACTGGGAACTTGACACAACTGGTCTAATAAACGAAATATCCCCGGTAACCCGGATTGACATCGGCTGGTGAAATTTCAGCCAAGTCAGCGACCATTGAAATTTTGACTAGGTCCTTGACCATTGAAATTTTGACCAGGTCCCCGATCGATGAAATTTGACTAGGTCCCCGACCGGTGGAACTTCGACCAGGTCCTCAACCTTTGAAATTCCAACCAGGTCCCTGACTTGGCTAGGTCCCCGACCGGTGGAACTTCGACCAGGTCCCCGATCAGCAAAATTTTGACCAGGTCCCCGACTGGCAAAATGCCGACCAAGTCCCCGACCGGTGAAATTTCAACCAAGTCCTTGACTGGTGAAATTTCAACTCGACCCTCAGCCGACGAAATTTTGACTGGGACCTCAACTAGCATAATTTTGATTGGGACCTCGACTAGCATAATTTTGACTAAGCCTTAGTCGATTTCCATCGATAACATCATGTCCCAGGTGATCGGACACGGCTAGCTTCTTCCCCGTAGATTGTCCCGAGAGAAAACTTTCCCGTCCGGCAGCTTGATCACACCTAAAAAGGTGTGATTATGTAATAACCACAAGTGGACAATTGAACTCCACAAGGAACAAGCATATTCGTCTTTCTAGCCTAACGGATCATTGATTAAATCTGAATGAGTAGGGGGTTTGTTTGTCTACAACTAAATCTACTACTAAAGCTATCAATCTAGGGTTTAAAGCAGTATATAGCAAATATGAAATCTAGGGTTTATAAAGCAGGAATGAAAACCTAGGATTTCAGGAGTTCTATAACCATCAGGTGTAATTCTATCTAAGGTCCGAGGATTTAACATAATTTCAATTGTTTTCCAAGACAGATTAAGTTGGCAGTACAGTCACTGGTACAACGGTCAGAGGATCGCTTCCACTGTTACATTTGGTGAGAGCCTCTCTCCTATTTAGGATTTCGCGTCAAAGCTCTAAGGACTCAAGAACTCCCCTAAATTCTTTCTAAGGCTCAACTGTTACGTCTGTTGCCGAAATGAGAATTTAGGGTTTGGAGGAAAAAAACATCAAGAAATAACTCCAAAACTTGAGATCAAGACCAAGGAAGAATAATGCCTTCCGGATTAGGTCATCCCTAACCCTAGAAGGAATCTACTTGCAAAAAGCCATAATAATGCAGAAATAACAAGAAGAATTAAATGAAAACTTGATTGCTTGAAAATTGAGTTTTCATCCTTGCCGGCTTACAAACACAGGAAAAATAGAGAAGGGGGCTCTTCTAAGAAAAGCTATCTAAAACTAAGCCCTAAGGGTTTCTAAAGAGACCTAAAAAAGCATATCTAATTGAACTAAAAGCTTCTCTATTTATAATACATGGGTTAACGCACCCAAAAATAACTCCTTGATGTGCAGGCAATGAAATCTGGCTTCAAACGGCGTGAGAACAAATAAATATGAGTCAAATCCGACTAGATCTGCCCAGTTCTGATCAAACCCAATTAAAATCGACCAAATCCGGCTAAAACCATAGCTAAAGAAAACACTCATTATGCTACAATTTATACAAAATTTGCTAGATTTCCCTTTTTAGAAAGAAATTAAAACACTTTTATTTCTTTTTTTATTTATTCACTTTTTTTTATTTTCTTCTTCAACTTTTTCATGCTCTTGGCTAGAATGTTTTGAATTGGATCATTCCATCACGGCTAGAGGAGACACAGCTGAAGACGCCTACTTAAGTGCACTTACAAAAAGGCAGCTTTGTCGGTTTCCTAAGCCCTTGTAAGCAATCTTCATATACCTTCCCTTCACCAGCTGGTCAATGATTCACCACCACCTCACCCCAGCAGGTCGCATATACGTTACAAGAGACTGACAAAGGCTCATCTTAAGGAGCCATTTTTATTATAACAAAGGAAAATATTTTTGTGTGCACAAGTTCAATAAATATTCCCTTCCCCAGCTCGTCAACGATTCACCACTGCCTCCCCCTCAGTGGGTCAATTATACTTCACTCTTACATGTTTTTTATTTTTTTAAAGAGAAGGGCAATTGCAAATCTAAGCATAAAAAGTGACATAAGAGAGTTAATTTTAGATAATAGCTTATTGGAAACTTCAATTTGGAAGAAGTCAATAACAATATAAAAGACAAGTTCAAGCTTTAATGGTCAATTTAAGATAAAAACTGAACATAGGTAATTGAAATTTTAAGAGAGCTAAGTTCAATGGATCATATGCAAAGTGTGATAGAATAGTCATCTAGTTGATTAAAGATCATCTTCAAAACCAGGCGTTCCAAGTTGATATATCTTTTTTATTTTTCAATTTATGATGGCAAGAGGGTGGAATGATGATTCAGAGGAATGATAAGCACTACCCCCCCCCCCCCCCCCCCCGCCAAGCTAAATCAAACATTGTCCTCAATATCAAAAAGAGATGCAGATTACTACTTGCGGTCATGATGTCTGGAGGTGGATGTTTTTTAAGATGGCATGGTGAAAAGAGGGTGTTGTGGTCCACATAGCTCCAATGGTTCGGAGGTGGTGGAGGTGATTGTGGAAATGTGCCCCGCGGTAGGTACATGCGCCTAGATAGGCACCATCTGGGAGGATGTGGCCTACGTGTACATGATAATCATAGAGGTGATCCACGCAGTCGGTGAGGTGGTCCATCCTTGAATCCATCGTAGCCCTGTAATCTGCAAATTCTGACCTAAAGTCGGAGAAACTAGTGCACAAGGACTCTATGGAAGCATGCAAAGCGGCAAAATCGTATGCCACCGGTTGGTCAGACTCAGCGGCTTGTGAGGAACTAGGACTAATAATCCTCGTTGTCAAACCTAAATCTCACACCCTCTGTGTGGGGGACCACCCGTCCCATACCAAACTCCATGATACAGAACAGGTGATGAAGACATCTCTAGCACAAGTAGCACTAGAGCTCGACTCGAGGAATAGAAATGACCAATCACTCGAGCAAAGGCCAGAAAACTACATCAAAAGATGACTTCATTCCTTAAAGAACTAAATTATGATGAGAATATGCTGCTACCTAATAGCTCTTGTTTAACATTGATTAGATATAAAGAAGGAGAGCATAACAGGAAGGACATAACCACGTATGGGCCCAAGAACTTCATCAAATCTGGTCATACACCTACTGAGTGGAAATAGGATTTCCTAAGCTTTCTAACAAGCCCAAGATCACTCAATTCCATCAAGAATTGCAACCACTACAACCAAAGAATTTTGCTCGGCATGCAGTCTGCGACCAAGCCACAGTCGAACTTTGACCAAGCACCATTCTTAGCACAGATGTCCAATTTGGTTGTGTGAGTACTTGTTGGAAATCTATTCAAAAGAGCTTTCCAACACATCAAGAATCATTAAATTGTGACATCATATGCAATCAGGAGACCCGAAAGAGTAATGACTGCACGGAAGAAAAAAGTCTAGTCCGAATCCAAATCCGACGCCGAGAATATTGATTCCGGACTTCTTTTATCTTTTATAGTTTGTTAGAATTTTTATTCTATTGGGGGAAAAATACTAGCAATGTCAGAAGCATCACCCAAAGACGGGAGGAGGATCCCCCTCATTCCTGGGCACCTTCTCCGGGCCGGGGGAGACCTCCCCCGGAGCCCCTTCTCCGGGCTAGGGGGAGACTTCCCCCGGCGCACCTTCTCCGGACCGAGGGAGACCTCGCCCGGAGCCCCTCCTCCGGGCTGGGGAGAGACCTCTCCCGGAGCCTCTTCTCCTGGCTCGGGGGAGACTTCCCCCGGCGCACCTTCTCCGGGCTTGGGGAGAGACCTCTCCCGGAGCCCCTCCTCTGGGCTAGGGAGAGGCCTCTCCCGGGGCCCCCTTCTCCAGGCTCGGGGGAGACTTCCCCCGGCGCACCTTCTCCGGGCTTGGGGAGAGACCTCTCCCGGAGCCCCTCCTCCAGGCTAGGGAGAGGCCTCTCCCGGGGCCCCTTCTCCGGGCTCGGGGGAGACTTCCCCCGGGGCCCCTTCTCTGGGCTCGGGGGATACCTCCCCCGGGGCCCCTTCTCCGGGCTCGGGGGAGACCTCCCCCGGAGCACCTTCCCCGGGCTAGGGAGAGACTTCCCCCGAAGCCCCTTTTCCGAGAGGCACTGATTTCGAGGGTCACCACGTGTCCGAGATCGGTGCCCTGGACCTCGCCAAAAGACCATCCTGCCCTCGATCCGACGGTTGTAGCAGGGGTTGCTTGGTAATTTGCGTCTTTTGGGGTCTATATATACCCTTGTAACCGTCTCTTGTAACCTAAGACATTCATTTGTACTCAATCCAAAAAACAAAAAGACGTGTTCTGGAGCCCTCTCTCCGGGAGAGAGCCCCCTAGCCGACGCTCGTCGGGAGCACGTCGACAGGACTAGGGCCTCCACTGAGGCCTGAACCTGTATAAACCCCTGTGTCAATCTCTGAGATTGTCCAACGCGGGGTGACCCGTCACACGGTCAGCTCGCATTGAGGAACACGTGTTGCGCACGTCATCAAACCTGTCGAGGTATTTTTTATACGACGACATATTCCGTTTTGAATTGTATTCAGATTAGAATTGTAGTTTAAGTCTTCTATCTTTTGTAAATACCACCCTCTATAAAAGAGTGCCATTGTCATAATTTTGAATATACAAGACATAAGACATTGATATTGATAATTTTTAGTAGAGAATTGAATCTCTTCATCCTTTGTTCTTGTGATTTCCTTCGGAATTGCTCAAACGATCTTCGTGATCACTCTATCTGTACGCCAACTCTGTGCATGGCCGTGTGGATAGGTAATTCAGAGCGTGGTTGGGCGAATTCATTGATACGCAGGTCCTTGCTCTACAAGTGGTTGCCTATCTCGTTTCGTCAGGTCATGCTAGTTATCCAGGTATCTTCATATACTAGTTATCCAGGTTCTACGTGGTGAAGATCGGGCCACCCTCTGTTAACGCGTCCTTCATCGACGGGTTCATATCAACAAGGCCCCTTGTCATAACTTCCCAGGATTCAGTTGCGAACCAGAAATGAATACCACAGCCAACAAGGTACATAACTGATTTACAAAACATTAAAAGTTCACAGTCGATAATGGCATTAGTGCCTTACATAAGTTAGCAGCAAACAGGTCCAAAATATCTTTTCAACTTTTTAGAAAAACATGGAAGGAGTGGAACTCTACTCTTCTCCCACAGTCGCTCAACCAGGGTACGCGACGTCTAGAAACTTGGATCATAATCAAAATCTTCGAAGGGCTCAGACTCATACTCATGTGAGCCCAAGTCACTTGGCTCTTCAACCTCTGATGGAGTAGTTTAGTCACGGGTGAGTACAAGGTACTCAGCAAATCACCGCTTAACAAATGCAAGTATATATAACATGACAGGAAATTTAAAGAAGGTATTTGAGGTTCTTTTCCAAACCTTATTCACAACCTAACAGTTAATCAACATGAAAAGTATTTAAAACAATCTTTGAAAACTTACCTTACATAATAGTTCAAGTGTGAAGGAACTTAAGCCAAATGATAAAACAACTCATTCAAAACTACTTGTGCCTTGCAACATGGATTAAATCCATAGACTATAGCATACTCCTAGAACCAGGAGTACGGAGTACTCAAATACATTTTAAACTCTGCAAAGGGGTACCGCTTTACCCACAAGACTTCTCAACTTATTACTATTGACCATGACTATTGACAAGGGTCGATACCCGAGTCCCAATTCAAATAAATGCACGGTTGGTTCAGGACAGATTCGAACCAGACAAGCGCCTGGTGATGCAAACTCAAGTTACTCCGAGAAGCACGATCACGTGGTCGCAAATGCGACCAGACACCTTGTTTGCCTCCGGAGCGTTTCCCGGTGGACGAAGAAATGGTAACACCTGGTGCTCCTAGGAGAAGTACGCATGGCTGGCTTCAGTCTATCGCGGAGGTCATGCGTAATTTTCCTCCTACGGTCACGGATGCACAGAAACTGGCCTTCACCAGAATCCTGGCAGAGAGGTTAGATGAGGTCGCAATTGAGGCGACCCCTACAGCCTCTTCCTGGTCGGTAACACATTCCCACAACCGAGAGCATTCTCACTCTGGTTCTGGTCGATGAAGTTACCCGCCACCTGTACCATCCCGCTGGGACTTGTCCCGGCGGGCGCAGGATTCTCGTGATAGGGATCGAGTCCCTGTCCACTCTCGTTTAGGACCACGAGTGGCTTCTCCATCGCGTGAGGTCGCCCGTGATCCGATCGAAAGCCACAGGACAATTCACGGTCCCTACATTGGTTGTAAAGCTTTCTCGCCCGGCCTTCGTGCGGTCGTTTGGCCAGACAAGTTTAGACCAGGGGCCATAGAGAGGTTCGACGGAACTCATAACCCATCCGAGTTCCTTCAAATCTACATTACTGCCATCCAGGCGGCAGGAGGCGATGACCGGGTCATGGCCAATTACCTGCCAACAGTCCTCGAAGGACCGGCAAGAACCTGGTTGTTTAACCAACTTGAAGGTACGATCTATAACTGGGAAATGTTGTGCAATGCTATCCTCAGCAATTTCCAAAATTGTTATCAGAAGCCGGGTAAAGAGGACGACCTCCATCGACTATGGCAAACATTGACCGAAACCCTTTGTCAGTTTGTCAAGAGATTTTTCAGGGTGAGGAATACCATCCCGAACATATCTGATAGCTCCGTTATTAGGGCATTTAAACATGCCGTTCGATATCAGAGATTCACCGAAGACTTGCTCATCCATCCTCCTCGATCAGTAGCCGATCTCTTTGATATGGCTAATCGATATTCCGACGCAACCGAGGCTGTCGAATGGAACCAGATGGTCGATAAAGGTAACCTACCGCCTCAACCAGGTCTCAAGGACACTAGGAAGGAAGATTCAAGCAAGAAGCCGGAATCTTCATCAGGCAGGAAGTCGAAGAAGTCGAAAAGGAATCACTCTGGACAGTACCGGGAGGTCGCAGTTGCAGAGAAGCCTCCTTCGACCAAAGGTAACAAGTCTTCATTTAAAAATAAAACTGGTTCTAGTGGTCGTAGCACCGACCAGCTAGAGAAGTCAGCTAACCCGCAGGAAGGCAAGAAATGGTGTCTGCTCCACAACCCCGCAGGCCACGACCTCAAGAACTGCAGGAGTTGGTTGAAGCAGTTGGACGACTTCTACCATGGGGTTGGACCGATGCCGACCTTACTGACTAAGGAACAAGCATGCGGGCTAAGAGACACCGACGGGGACAAAGAGATGTCTTACCAGGTACCTCATAATCATATTAATGTCATTTTCGGAGGTTCCTCCTCTTTTGTTTCCAAAAGGCAATTTAAGGCCTTTTATCGAGAGGTTAACCAAACGGAGACATCCCTTGGTGAACCTCGGTACCCCCGTTGGTTGGATACACCTTTGATGTTTGATCGCTCTGATTGTCTTGCAGGGCTTACTCGGCCATTGAGACTTCCTCTGGTCATTACCCCAATCATCAGTAATGCGAGAGTCGAAAGGGTCCTGATCAACGGAGGAAGCTCCTTGGACATTCTATTGGTCAATGTGCTCGACGAGATGCAAATACCTCGTTCAAATATTAAGCCCATAATCCATCCGTTTTATGGGATAATCCCTGGTCCCTCCATGATGCCGTTGGGACAGGTGGTCCTCCCAGTCACACTGGGAGAACCGGGTAACTTCCGAACAGAATTGGTTACTTTTGATGTAACTGATTGTGATTCGGCTTACAATGCAATCTTTGGTAGGCCAACTCTTGCTAAGTTCATGATGGCAACACACTATGCTTATCAGTGCGGTAAGTTGCCTGGCCCCAAAGGTGTCATCTCGATCTGAGGCAGTCACAACGTGGCACTCTCGTGTGACCGGCTATCTTTGGAGATGGTGGACCAACTTCCCCTCCGGGACGCTCAGGTTGCCACAGTGACCGCTGACGCGATCAAGGCTGCTCCTCGACCAGATGAGAAACTCAAACTAATTCCTTTGTACCCGGATGATCCATCCAAGACAATTCGGGGGATCAGGCCTGGATGACAAATAGGAACTCGAGCTCATTACTTTCCTCCAGGCTAACACAAATGTGTTTGCGTGGAAACCATCCGACATGCCTGGTGTCCCAAGGGAGGTAATCAAGCACAGGTTAGCAATTCAACCTGGACAGCGACCAATAAAGCAAAAGCTCAGGCATTTTGTTGTTGACCGGCAGGAGGCCATCCGAGAGGAGTTGGACAAGCTCCTAAAGGCCGGGTTTATTCGCGAGGTCGATCACCCGGAATGGCTTGCAAATCCGGTCGTGGTCAGCAAGTCAAATGGTAAGTGGCGCATGTGCGTCGACTACACCAGCCTTAATAGTGCTTGTCCGAAGGACGACTTTCCCCTTCCGTGCATCGACCAACTGGTCGACTTAACCGTGGGCTGCGAGCTAATGAGTTTCCTGGACGCTTACTCAGGATATCATCAAATTAGCATGGCAGAAGAAGATGAAGAGAAAACTACCTTCATCACCTCGTTCGACACCTACTGCTACGTCAGAATGTCGTTCGGTCTCAAGAATGCAGGTTCCACGTACCAGCGCTTGATGCAAAAGACCTTTCTTTCCCAGATAGGGCGTAATCTCGACGCATATGTAGATTACTTGGTTGTAAAAAGCACTAAGAGATTGTCTCATTTGGAAGATCTCGCTGAAACCTTCTGTAATTTGAATCGCTTTGGAATAAAATTGAACCCGGAGAATGTTCTTTCGGGGTTTCTTCAGGAAAACTTCTGGGTTTTCTGGTTTGTTCCAGAGGAATTGAAGTCAATTCTGAAAAAATCAGGTCTATCGAACAGATGCGGTCTCCCTCGACCATGAAGAATGTTCAACCCCTGGCAGGTCGCATGGCGGCCTTAAGTCGGTTCATATCGCGACTAGGCGAGAGGGGACTACCTTTCTTCAAAGCCCTGCGAAAACATCACAATTTCACATGGTCCGATGAGGCCGAAAAAGCATTTCAGGAGGTGAAGGTATATTTATCCAATCCACCAGTCTTGGTATCTCCCGACAAAGGAGAACCATTACTTCTCTATTTGGTGGCCACACCGCACGCGGTCAGCACTGTCCTGATCGCGGATAGAGAAGGAATACACAGACCCGTCTACTATGTAAGCGAGGTGCTTCATGGTTCTAAGAAGCGATACCCTGAGGTCCAAAAGATACTTTACGCACTACTGATGGCTTCCCGTAAGCTACGACATTACTTTCAAGCACATAAGATCACAGTACCCTCATCTTTTCCATTGGGGGATATTGTCCGCAATCCAGAGAAATCTGGTCGGATGTTGAAATGGGCTGTTGAGCTCGGTGCCTTCGATGTCCATTTCACGCCCCGCACTACGGTTAAGTCTCAGGTCTTGGCCGACTTTGTGGTCAAATGGACCAATCCTGAGCCACCCATGCGGGTACCCGAGGAATTGGAATGCCCTGATCACTGGACAATGTACTTCGACGGCTCTCGTAGTTTTCAACATTCGGGGGCTGGAGTGGTCTTAGTTACGTCTCAGGGCAAACAACTTAAGTTTGTCTTTCAACTACACTTTGTTGCGACCAATAACGCAGTAGAGTATGAAGGTCTTCTTGTAGGGCTCCGGGCAGTAAAATTCCTCAGAGTCCGTCGATTAGTGGTGAGGGGAGACTCACAGATAGTCGTAAACCAGGTAAACAAGGAGTACAGCACCTCTGATGAGACAATGGCTCATTACCTGGGGGAAGTGAGGAGGTTGGAAAAACACTTCAGTCATTTCAAAGTCCAATACATCCCGCGAAAGGACAACATTCTCGCAGACCAATTATCCAAAATTGGGTCCTCACGGACATCCGCTCCGGCAGGAGTGTTCGTCGAACACTTGGAACATCCTTCGATTATGACTTCGGTCAAGGATGATCCGGTAACAGTCTGCGTTACCAACCTCGGTCAGGAACAGGATTGGACTCATCCATTGAGAGTCTATCTTGAACATGGAACCTTGCCCGAGGACAAAACCAAAAGTGATCGGTTGATTCGAAAAGCGCATTTATACAGACTGATAGAAGGAGTTTTGTATAGAAAGGGTACTCAGGGAGTATTCATGCGCTGCATATCTCAGGAGGAAGGTAAATCCCTCTTGAAAGAGATACATGACGGTGTATGCGGTGCGCACGCGTCATATCGTACACTAGTCGGAAAAGCTTTTTGACAAGGATTCTACTGGCCTTCAGCACTCGATGATGCCAAGAATATGGTCAAGATGTGTCCTCAGTGTCAGTTTCATGCGAGACAGGTTCATCAACTAGCCTATGCGTTGCAAACCATTCCCCTCGCATGGCCCTTTGTGGTCTGGGGGATGGATATTGTTGGTCCTATGCCACAAGCAGTCAATGGATACAAGTTCCTGTTCGTAGCTATTGACACGTTTACAAAGTGGATTGAGGCCGAGCCGGTACGAAAAATTACCACTGCTGCAGCACAAAAGTTCTTCCATAAGAACATTGTTGCTCGATTTGTGTTCCGAATCGTCTCATTACGGACAACGGTTCCCAGTTCGCTAGTGGTCTTTTTCTGAATTACTACGATCAGATTGGAACCAAGGGGTGCTTTGCTTATGTGGCTCATCCGCGGAGCAATGGCACCGTGGAACGTGCCAACGGGCAAATATTGCAAGCATCAAGAAACGTGTTTTTGATCGCCTTAAGACTCGCTCGGGAGCTTGGGCAGATGAGCTCTACACCGTTCTATGGGCACTGCGAACTACTTCCAGTCGAGCCACCGGTGAGACGCCCTTCCATCTGGTCTATGGGGCCGAGGCCGTATTACCTATGGAAGTTAGGATTGGATCTGTTCGGACAGAACAATTCGAACGAGTTGATCAGGCCGAACTGCGATCACAAGATCTCATCCTCCTAGAAGAAAAGCGTGATCGTGCAACTACACAAGTTCTACGTGTAAGTATCCAAATCCCTTTTCCTTTTCAATTAGCATGATTTAATAAAACGAGTGCGTTTTTGTTGTTTCGTATGTCGAATATTTCCTTTTATGCCCATGTGTTACGAATTTGGATCGGGGGCTGGTCGCCAGTGATTATATCGCCACAGTGCCCTAACCAGATTCGCTGGCCGATCTCATGACCACTTCCAGACAAGATACTCCTCAATAAGTCGTTTCTCAACGCACACAGGGCTTGTTGGCATGTCCTTGGTCACCTGAGTGGCTGTTAGTTTGCAACAAGGTTAGGCATTGCATCAAGTATAATTGCTGGCCTGGTCGAATGTCCCTGATCGTTACACCCATATTTTTTCTGTGCTTATAATACTAAGTCTCCAATATATATAATCACAAGCGGGGGCTAGGGGAATATGGTTATAATATGAAACAACAAAAGGTGCTCTCTTTCGAAACAAAACCAAAAAATTTCATGCATTGCATTCTATAAATTGTATATGTACAGGTGCAAGGTTTACATAATCCCGAGCTCGATCAAGAGTTTATCTACGAGAGGTCTAACTTCCTCCATGATAGCCTCAAGTTGGTCTTCACTCTCGATCTATGCCTCTCCTACCAGTGGATTCAGATCCAGGTCTGGGCCATGGTGGAGACGAAACCGGCAGAGAATGGCAGAGGCTGCTGATCGGACTCTAGTTCTAATTGCCTCCTGTTTCCGCCTAGTATCTTTAGGAAGATACTCGAGAAGTGATTCTGCCTGGGCTACGACCAACTTAGACCAGTCACTAGGGCTAAGGTCGTCTGTAGTGGTCTCGACCACATCAGCCCTTAGAAGACCGGCTACCATCTTCAGCTTTTCAAAGATGGACATGCTCAAGTCTTTGGTCGCCCTGCGAACAGAGTCGATGGTCATCTGGAGGTCTACCTTCTCTTGACCAAGCTGGTTTATTTGATCTGCTTGCGCTACAGTAAGAAGATCGTTATAAACAGTCCAAATGACAAAGTTAAGTCGTTCTGGTCGGAAGTTGACTTACATGAGAGCTGTGATTGCAGTTCTTTGAGCTCGGCCTCTAGATGTGAAATCGTGGTGGCTGCCCTGAGCTCGTCATTTTCCCGATCGACAAGGCTCTTCTTCAGGAAGGCATTTTCCCTGCAACAAAAAAGATGATTGTCATAACAAATTTGTATTCAAGCAACCTAAAGCACTTTTTTCTTACAACTACAAGCGATTCTTTTCCTCTTGTATGGCCTCGATGCTATTTGCCATAGCCATCGATCTGGTCGCCATACGGGACAATTCCTATGGCATGGAGGGAAGTCAGTTGCAAATTCTGAGTATTCTAGGAAAAACTCAGATATCATGAGAGGTGTTCGACATACCTCAGTGTATTCCCGAAGCAACTTGTCCTTCGGGACAATGGGAGGCTGGGTCGATGGACTCACCTCATCCCCGGCAGGAGCAGCAGATGAATGTCCCTGCTAAGCCTCAGTCGCAAGTTTCAGTACCTGCGATTGGGCCTCCGCATCTAACTCATCCCTAACGGCCCAGACGATTTCCTGGACCGGAGGGACAGAGCTTTCTTCGCCGGAGGCTTCAACACCAGCGGGAACTTCAACCCTCACTGAGGCCGTTGGAGGGTTTGGCGCTGAATCTCTACACCTAAGCAAGAAAGGAAACCGTCAGTTTCTCGAATGGTTTCCACAACTTTATCCGATATAAACAGAGCGGAATTCTTACCTTAACTGAAATCCCATCAGCTTCTGGGACTTCAAAGATGGTTCCCCAAGAGAAAGAGGACAATCATTGTCTGTTCTAGTCTTTCTCTTCGTGAATAGGACCTTCTCTTTTTCTCCCTATGTATATCACCCTGTAAGAATATACCTGAGGAATGATGAAGATCTGAATGGTAAGAACCCTTACCAGGGTAACCTGCTCGGTTAGCAGGGATACGGCCGATGGTCTAGGTGTCTCTTGAACCACCGGTGCTACCACTTCGTCCGTGACCCTGAGGTTGGAAGTGGTCGCGGGGTCTTGCTCCGTTATTTTCGCCCCTGTCGCCAGGGGCGGAGTACTCACCCTCCTAGGACTCACGAGATTCGTAGGTGGAATTTCTCCTTCTTCTATGAGCATGGCTTAGTGAACACACATACAGATGAAATTGTAAATTCAAGGTCGCGAGGAATCTTACCACGATCGTCCCTTCGACCAAGGAGGGAGAAGTTACAGACCCTGAAGCCTCCAGGGCTTTAGGAGCAGAGGTCTCACCTGCGACCACAGGATTCGCAGTGGACGCAGGGTCTGCTGTAGCTGCCTCTGTCTCGGTGGTACGAGGCAGTGTTTCGCCGGACTGAGGAGTCGCCACCTTCTTCTTCCGGTGAACCAGAGGAACGTTGTCTTCCTCCTCCTCGCTCCCTTCACCCTGTACGACGAAGAAGTGATTCCAGTTTGTACCTGGGGTAACAGGAGGCACATGATATCTTACCGCAATTTTCTTCGCGGTAAGGGGGGTTCTGTGCGAAGAGCCCTGCTCGAGAATTTTCTTGGATTTCTTGGGGGCAGTTTCCTTCGCTCCAGACCTTGAAGAGACTTTCTTCACTCTCTTCATCGTCGGCTTTCCCAGGAAATCGACGTTTTCACTAGGAAAATGTCGCCTCGGCAAATCTCCCCAAAAGCTATGTCATTCTAGTGCCCTTATTAGTACAAGACATACACATATGACTTACGGACAGAACATAACGAGAGATGACATACCTTTCGACATTCCTATCTAAGGTCGTCACCGGCATGGATCAAGCTTTGGGGGCGAGGCGATCCCTTGGGTCCCTCCACTTCGGCACTGTATGCCCTGAGGAGGTAGTTCGTCCGCTTCTCGATTTCGGACGAAGGCAAAACTGTGTCACCAGCAGACTAGTTAGCAAATATGAAAGAAAAGTGTAAAACTTCATTGACTAAGTCACATATCGTTGTTATAGTCCAAGGTGCTGTCCGCCATGGACTGTATCTCCCAAGCCGGATGAGCCCTTTCACGCAGGGGGCTCACCCGATTCTTCACGAAGTCGCATACAATATCGCGAGCTGTTAGTCCCTGCTGGACTAAGTGAGGAATCATCTCAGCTTGCTTCATAAGCTATGCATTCAGAGCAGGGAGGGAATCCAACTCCCTAGGCTTCTCTGGCAGCGAGTTCACAAACCACAACCCACTCTCGGATGGAGGGGTGCAGTAAAACCATTTCTGATACCACCCGTGCACGGAGTCTCGTAGGGGTGGGAAGGGATACTCTTTCTTCTCCCTTATCCGAAAGTAGATACATCCGGCGGCTTTGGCACTCTTCGACCACGCCGAGTAGTAGAAGCGTCGGAAGAGATCCACGCTGGGATACACTCCGACGAAGGCTTCACATAGGTGCTTGAAGATCGCCAGAATCAGGACCGCATTTGGGTGGAGATTCACTAATTCCAACCCGTAATGCTCTAAGATCCCCTTCAGGAACCGACTCTCAGGAAATCGGAACCCGCACCTCAAGTATTCTTCGAAAAACCACCAACTCGCGCTCTTGGACGATTGGGGTTTCTTGATCCTTCCCCGCGGGTCGCCAGTTGATTAGCAATCTTGAGGGAAGGATCTCTTCCTTCTCCAGTGCTATCAAGCTCTCCTCCGTGTGATGGACCGATCGGCTCCAAGATGTCATCTTTGGAAGAGATTGTGGGAGAAAGCTGGTGGCTTTGGGGGTGATGGAAGACGAGGAACGAGGGTTTTTGTGCGGCGGAAGTTCTAGGGCTGGAGGCTGGATGCGTGGCTTCCTCAAGAAGCTACCTGCTCCTTTTATAGGCCCGAGGAGACGCTCCACTGAGGGTAACGTTCCATTGAATATTTTATTCATTTCCCATAATGGATGTTTTCTCTGGTAAATCCATTATGCGTTTCCAGCGCCAAATCTAAAGTGAAAGGTTTTCTTTGTCTCGGATTTGAGGGTTAAAGATGCATGTAAAAATCTGAAAAGTTTTACGAAGGGTTTTCGGAGGACATTTTCCTTCATATTTCTTGTAAATTTTCACGAGTTGATCATAAAGATATTCTATGATTTAACTGCTGGGTATACGGTTGCCTTTCGATCAGATTGCTGTATTATCGGAACTATGTTTTTGATCGGATTCCAATTCTAGTCGAAGTGGTGGTCTGATCGAATTTCGGTTCTAACCGCGGTAATCTTCTAGATCGAACTTCATTTCTAACCGCGGCTTTAAGTCTGATCGCGGTATCAGCACTACTCGCGGTATAACATTTTAAATACGTTTCTGGCCGTAATGCTGGGACTTATCTGTGTATGAGTGGTCGTAAAGACACTACTTACGATCATGTTTTAGCATAGAAATAATGAAGAGTTTCCATGTTATGTAAGGTAAAAAAAATCTCTTTCTTTCTGACAATCTTTACATATAAAAGGGATGCCGGCGACCAGAGCGTCGACCTGATCCGAGAGAAGTTTGCAAAGTTCTCCTAGGGACATGTTGTCATCAGTAGGATCTACACTGACGACCCCCAGGGAACTAGCAACTACTCTAAGTCTATCTACATCATCCCTACAAGAGATGCGCTATTATTCCTAATCAAATCGGAGAGTTCTCGCTGTTGCTGGGCGTGATCCCTCTCCCGACGGAATTGGTGCGCCTCTTCATGGGATCTTTCAAAACATTCTGCCAGATGCAGAATCGCCGAAGACATCTCTTTGGTCTTCTTCTCCAGAGCCTCTTTTTCCCCTTGGAGAGTCCGTCCGAGGGGGGGAGGCAGGATCTTAGCAGGCTGATCGCTAGGGGCTCCGGTCTCCTACATTTGCAAATGTTAGTTGCACTAATTATAACAATGAGCAAAGGGAGATAGAAATAATTACCTGTCCTCGCAAGTGACAGGTTGATATAGTTCCCCCAGAAAGTAGATCACCCGATAAAGTTCGAGGATCATCATATGGTGGAAGTGCAACCTTCCCACCATAAGATTGCTTCCCCAACACAAGTTGAGGATCATCTGGTCGAGGAGGAACAGCCTTCCAACTAGAAGATTGATCACCCGAACAAAAACGGGAATTATTGGGATGAAATGGAGAAAGCTGAGAAGAACATCCCTCCAAAGGTGGAGATGAAAGTTCGACCTGCCGAGGTGCATGGATAGGAAGAACTAGAGGAACTGAAGGAAGAAAGAACAATGATGCGTCTTTCACCTTTGTTCTGCTGGAGGATCCCTCGTCAACCTTGGGTTTCTTCCTTGGAGGAGACAAATCTTTGGACATTTGCAAATCCTGCTCAAAAACTTCTTCTTCATCACTCTCAATCTCGATGATGTTGTGGTCTGCCATCGAGAAGTGAATGAAAAGGAAGGGAAGATGGCTTTGGAAGAGACTTAGCTGGGAAGATGAGTTGTGAAGCTTTGAAGTCTAGAGGCTTCGGTATTTATAGCCGCCAGGGTGACAATTCAGTTTTCGAACGCCTCGAGTTTTTAAAGCATTTACAATTTTACCTCGAGATAAATAACGTTTCTACAGTGCCATCATTACCCGCCACATATTACTCAGAAATCGTCTCGGGTAACCAACCACCACACTTAGTGCGCCACTAAGTGGAGGATTTGAAGCATCGGGTTAAATGTTCGATGTAAGTTTTGAAATTTGAAGCAAACACGTCCCTTCATTCTCTTCAAATTTGGGGGCCAGCTGACGAGGATTGATACCTGAGTCCTAGTTCAAATAAATGCACGGTTGGTTCAGGACAGATTCGAACCAGACAAGCGCCTAGTGATGCGAACTCAAGTTACTCCGAGAAGCACAATCATGTGGTCGCAGGCTTTACGCAATCAGACCATAGACAGTGCACGGTCAGGAGTTCGTGTGCTATACGCAAACAGAAGACTACAGATGGTGCGCGGTCAGCGAATAACGTGCGGTCAGAACACCTTCGACCAGGGAATGCGGGATTATTCTGTCCCTATGACAGGGATATCCCGAGTATCCCGAAGATTCTTCCACGTATGGGGACAACCGTCAGGAGGTTAATACGTGCGGTTATCCATGAATAACACGCGTTAAACCTGCGTGGAGGTTAAAGGCAGTTACCAAAACTGCTCCCAAGCAACTATTCGATGCTGTTACGACTTGGCACCCTTTCAACTAGTAAAAAGGGGTAGCCCAATGCATCAAACAGGAGGGGATCGAATCGAACGATCGAACAACCAGATGATTAGATCATCAAACCAAAGCAACCAGAAGACAGTAGCCTAAGTTAGATAGCTTTCACAAGCCTTTCAGGCATTGTCTTGTACAAACACATAGGAAAAATCTTCGCCTGTGAAGATCTTTTCCATCACTCTGTAACTCTTTTTACCATACATAGTGAAATCCCAATAGGACGTAGCGCTATTACTCCCACCATCGAGGGTCCGAACCTGTATAAATCTCTCTGTGCTCTAGTTATCTTTGATTCATCATACCTTCCCGGAGGGACACCTTGAAAGGTCTCACAACCTACAAATTCTGCATAAGTTCGGCTAAGGACCCCGAGTCCGAATCGTCGACAACTATAGGTTTTAGCTTAATCACGCTTCTTTAAGCATATGAGGCTCCTATGGCAGGTTCAATCACGCTACTTTAAGCGTGCAACTAAGTTGAGAATAACACACTTTTCACCCTACCTTGCTATTACACTAGCTCTGGCCTGTAAGAGGTTCACCATCGGGTAATAACCCAGGAATTTCACCTTAGGTTGGGATTCCTAATACAGTTGTGAAGCATTGTAGGGATCTTCCCTCTCATACCTTCACCCTAACCCCACTCAGTATTGGCCCACGGTGGGAGGGATCTTCCCTCTCCTCCAATAGTGAGCGCACATGAGAGTTGTGTGCACAGGAAGGATCTTCCTCCTCCGACATGAATCTCAGATGAATCGGATGGGATCTTCCCAAATCGTCAATGTAAAGTGCTGTCGAGAGGGATCTCCACTCACTGACCTTGTGCATGATTAGTGCTTCTTTGTCAAATTATCATTAATACTATGCAGAGCTAGGATAATAGTTCGGCAAGGATACTTGGTCACGCCCATTCCATACCAGGCTTGTGGAGGTACATTAACATGCTACTGGATGTTCAGTACAAATTGGTTAGTCCTTAACTATCCAAGAGAGGAGGAGTCCACTTTACTTCTCTTTATACACAATGATCAACACCATTATCATTTTACCAAATTTATCGACTCACATGATTTAACTCTCCTCTCTAGAATAGACATTTTTAAAAGACATCCATAGCTTCTGAAAACCATTTTACTTGTTCATGTGGATGATTCATACTACTATTACAGCCTAACCTTGGGCATCAAGGATGTTTATACATGGCTTGAGAATTAAGGATGGATTTTCAATTTGGGATAATAACTAAGCAGGTATATTCAAACATACATGAATTTACTCAAATAACATGCATAATATTTACACAACAAAATACTTAACTAATTTGAAAGCATAGGATCAACATGTTCAAGGAGATGGTGACTTGCCTTGTACTCCCACGATAGATCTTCTGTAACGTCTTCGATCAGCTGCTCCTCGAGCTCAGAATGAGTGATTTCTAAATGCGATAAACACACCGAATCAATCAATCAATCAAAACATGCATAAGTATGAGACTATAAGATGCAGGTACTAAATCCTAATAAGTCTAGGTACTAAAGCCCAAGAATTGGAGTTGATTAAGGCTGGAACGCTGAACTTTCGAAAACAGGGTATTAGGATTGGAATTTGAATTAGTGGCAGAAGGAGAATAAGTATTAGGGTTAATTAATGGTAGGATGGTCCAGACAGATTTATGTTTGGAGCTTGGATGAAGAAAACTCATATTTGGCGAGGTTTTAGGGTAAAATAAAGTAAGAACTCGATCCGAAAATGATGGAAATGAGATCCAAGATTTGGATCTCAAAGGAAATTACATATCTGAAAGGTTTGGGCTGGGACGAACCTAATGGCATAGACGGATCTTCTATCAGAAGTCCCTACGCTAGATTTGACAAGATCAAGTCGATTGCACTATACTACCTAATACAGCAAAACTGAGATCTGGAGATTAGATGGAAAATGAGATCACAGACTCTTGAAGGAAACGACAAGAAAAATGAAATGACGCAGTCGGATTTTCAACCAAAGCACCCGAAGGCTAAGAATGGCATTGCATGTTAGTGGGACAGACACACAGACACGCAGACACTCACTGTAGTAGTGTCAGAGGCTGGCATTGGACACGACCATTGGCACAGCCAGCACACAGGCTCGCCGGTGGCTAGCCAAACCATGGCCGGGGCTGGGCTTTAGTGGCTAAAGGGCTTGGAAAGTAGTAAAGACTATGGACAAGGTTGGCGAACGCGGCACTCAGTCAACGAACACCAGATCGATGACGAAGTCCACACAGGCGATGACCGGCGACGGAAACGGTGGCGAAGTGACTAAAATTGGTAGAGAGAATCTCTAGAGTATGTTGGAGAGATGGGGAAGGCAATGGCAGTGACAGTTTGGCGGGCAAAGTGGTCGAGATTGCTCTCCACCCGAGGCGACACGGTGCAGTGCATGTCACAACTAGGATGACGACGGCAACGCTCTAGGGGTGATGAGATGGTCGAGATGGCTTGGAATGGCGATGAGGACACGTTGGAGATGGTGAAACAAAAGGCAGTTGAGAAATGGTGGCTGAAATCGACGAGACTTCCACGGCGATCAGAAATAGGGAAGAAAAGAAGGTCGATGGCAAAACTCCGGCAAACGACCACAAGTCGGGCTAAAACTTAACAGGAATGGGATTGGAAGTAAGGCAGATCTAGTAAAGTGAACGGATCTGGGAACGCACGGCCGCATCAACTAGACAACAATGGTGACCGACGGCGACAAAACTTGCATGCACCGAAAATGATGCTTCGGCTGCCAAATGGCCGGACTCTAGTTGTGAAAGATACTCAGTGCGGAACACAGGTGACATACCAGGATAAGCAGACGATGGCCGGAGCTAGGAGAACAACGACGAACGCCGTGGCTGCTGACGCTAGAACACACTCTGGCCTACTGACCTGAGCGGCAGAGAGCTTCAAGTCATCATTTTATGTGTGAAAAATGCATGAAATGAAAAAATTCCAAACGCTAAAGTTTTCTAAGTTTATGAACTACAATCCTACTGTTTTACCTGGTGAAGATGATTGAAATGAGGTTATACACTCTATGTCTTGGTTTATATGCAATGGCATTGGGGGTGTAGTTTGTTGGAGAAGCTTTGGTCTGAGGTGTAATGCATCTAACAGGGGTAATTTGGTCTCTACACTATAGTGACTATGAAAATGGTGAGGTTAGAAGTGTAAATGTATATAAAATGATACTAAAGTCTTGTCTAGGGGCTCATTTGTGATTTTAAAAAGCTGTGGTGGCTGATTTGCAAAAAGTGCTGGGCTAAAAGCTGCATTTCTAGTTACTCGTACCAATTAAAATATTATAAAAATTTTATATGAATTTTCTATTTATTTTGGATATTAAAACAATTCCTAATTGCATGCTTTTAAATAAAAGAGTGTCATTTCATGTGAATAAATTGTTTCATTTTATGTATGAAAATTATGATATGGTTGGTTTTCAAATATGCTATGCATTAAGATAAGATGGAGCAAATGATTAGGAGATTTACAGATGGATAGGAACAAGCTAATAGAGAAGAGATATAGAAATTAGTTGAGTTGAAAATGGAATGAGCTGAGTTTTGAGAAGGATTAATCTGACGAAAAATTTTAAACAAAGGGGGGTTAAAAGTAAGATTTTTGGTCTGTTACACTCTGTTTGGCCGGGAGGAATGCATAGGGTATTTTGTTCTAATGGTATGAACATCTAAAAATTTAGTTGGCCATAAGGGTCTCTCTTTGGCGCTTTGTGGTTTTCTTGATGTTGCGTCGGGGCGTCGTCGTGGGCGTAGAAACTTTAGATCCAGAGGTGTGGTGCGGAATCTGCGGTCAGATCAAAGTTTTAATGGTTGGATGGAAATCTCTCAAAAAAATGGTTGGATGGAAAGATCTAGGGCTGTTTTTGAAGAAGTTTAGAGCTCAAATAAAGGAGTTTCTACTGTTGGGAGGGTTGAAGAAGATGGGTTTATTTAAATAAGGTGGTAGGTAGGAGTAGTAGGTGTATGGAAGAACAAAATATTAAATAAAATAAAAAATTAAGCACAAAACAGCCAAAACAGAAGAGCTACCCGAGCTCAGCACGACCACGGGCGCGGGTCATGCTTAGCCCTGGTTGGTTTTTATTTCAACCAGACTTTTCTTCTACCAGAGTTTTTTCGACCAAAAAAATTTTTTTTTTGAAAAGAAAAGGTAGATCAAACCGAGCCCAGCACAACCACGTGCACTCGTTATGCTCAGTTCTGATGGAAAATTTTTTTTTGAGTAGCTGGTCGAATCGAGCCAGGCATGACCACGAGCACGGGTCATGCTCGACCAAAGCAAGGGTCGTGCCACTGGTCGTGCTTGGCTCTGTTAGGAAAAGAATTTTTTCTTTTTTGGAAAAAGGTCAAACCGAGCCCGGCACTGGTCATGCCACAGGACATGCTTGGTTCGGGTGGTTTTGAAAAACTTTATTTTTTTAAATTGACCAAACCGAGCCCAGCACTGGCCATGCCCGATTTAGCCAGTTTTGGAAAATTTTTTATTTTTGGTTTTTTTTTTTCAAAAGTTTCAGCCCTAGTGTACGAAAAATGGGTTTTGGGTGGTCAAACGACTTCAGAATTGCATAATTCTCGTGCTGTTGTGTTCATAAAAGAGAGAACTACAAGTTAATATATCAGGTTGCCTCCTGGCTAGCGCTTGTTTAACATCCCACTCAACATAGAGCCCATCACTGGTCATGCTTGGTTCGGCAGTGGGAGAACTAAGCCTATTGTCTAGCAGTTCAGATTTTTCACTTTTCATCGTAGCTAGGTTCAATCGATGTTGAGGCTCAATACCAATTAGATCAGTAATAGAATATACTAATGCCTTGCGATGCAATGTTAGTGTATTGATCAATGTGCTTAATTGTTTATTAGTTATGTTGCTATCTACAAGCACAGGATTTTGTTTATCTCTATTAAGAAGCACATATTTCACCGAGGAAGGAAGAGGTGTGAGAATTGGTACCTTGTTCGCACAAGAATTGTCATGATTTCGTACCGTTAAGAATCAATTGGGCAATGATGGTGTGTTTATAGTAGCGTGATCATCCTTTTTATTGCTCATTCTGTGTTGTCATCAAGAGCATTGATAAGTGCTAACTTGGTAGCACTTTTACCCTAGGTTTAGCATCAAAAACATGCAAAAACATGCTTAAAACTCCTTTGATGTGACATTTTATGTGAAAATTTTGACCATCTTTACAAAATGCTTTCACATTTGTGTTCATCATATTTCAGGGATCAAACCCTCCAAATTTGAAGCAATTTCGACCACATTTGAGCCTCCAACTACCAAGAAAACCAATTGTAGAAGCAAAAGAGTCCTGGTCGAGGCCGAATTGGCGGGTAAAGAATCTTATCTGTATGAATCGGGCGCAAAAAGGGATTTGTACTCAAAAAGGACTCCTGGTAGCGGTCGAAGAAGATTCCTGCGCAGTCCCGTAGCGCCACGTGTCTGGCAGTCATTGCGCCATGTGTCCCAGTCGTGATCGACGTGGTTTTGGCCACAACGCGTGGGTAGCTGCCATGGCGCCACGTGGCCCGGTCATGTTCGACTCAGCTTCGGCCACGACGTGTGTGAACGAGATTGCGCCACGTGTCCGATCGTGTTCGAACTGGTTTCCTTGGCGTGGTTTGGATCGGTTTCGATCCAAACTGGTCGTTATGAGCCGAATTTGACCTGGATTGGTCGTGGATGAGCCGTTTGGAAGTGGGTTTGAACCAAACTGGTCGTTTTGATTTGATTTTGATTCAAAAAGTGGTCGAATTGGCTTATTTTAGCTAGATTTGGTCGGTTTGGAGTCGTGTTGGGTCAGAACTGATCGAATATGGTGTGTTTTTGCTCAGTTTTATCCGTTCTCGCACCGTTTGAAAGCAAACTTCTTCGCCTGCATGTGAAGGAGTAATTTTTGGACACATTTTCCTATGTACTATAAATAGAGAAGCTTTTGTCTCAACTTGGAGGCTTTTTTATCTCTTTTCTTAGGTTTAGGAGCCATTAGGGCTTAGTTTTTAGTCTAGTAGAGCCCCCCTTCTCTATTTCACTGCTTTTGTAAGCTGGCAAGGATGGCAACTTCAATTCTCAAGCAATCAAGTGAGTTTTTTTTTTCTTATTATTATCATCTGCATTCTTATGGCTTTTAGTGAGTAGATCCCCTCTAGGGTTTAGGGATGACCTAATCCTGAAGGCGTGATTTTTCCTCGGTCTTTATTTCAAGTTTTGGAATAATTACATGATGTTTTCTTCCTCTAAACCCTAAATTCTCATTTCGACAATAGACGTAACAGTTGAGTCTAAACAAGAATTTAGGGGACTTCTTGAGTTCTTAGCGCTTTGACGTGGAACCCTGAATAGGAGAGAGGCTCTCGCCAAACGTGACAGTGGAAGCGATCCTCTGACTATTGACCTAGCCACCCGAACTGGAAACTTAATTTGTCTTGGAAAATAATTGAAATTAACTTACAATCCTCGGACATTGGATAGAATTACACTGGATGGTTATGGAACTCCTGAAACCCTATATTTTCATTCCAGCTTGCAAACCCTAGAGTGATAAACTTAGTTGTAGAAAAACAACTCCCAAAACTCGTTCAAACTTAATCAATAATCCATTAAGCTAGAAAGACGAATACGCTTGTTCCTCGTGGAATTCGACCCTCAAGTACTCAACGTTCAACCATTCATTTGCGGTTATTACACAATCACGACCCTTTTGGTTGTGATCAAGCATCATCTACAATTTGTTTACCCTACAATACAATTTCAAGAGAGTCTTGTCGACGAGTGGAACCAGGGTTCCTAGTCGAACTTACACGAATTTAGTTTGTTTAGTAGGGAGACAATCCAGACAATCACCAGAGAAATCACTGTATCTATGGATCTAATGACACAAAAATTTATACAGATTTGGGCCCTCAAAGTCTGAGTAATAACCCTAATCCTATTGGTTTTTCACTATGAGTATAATGGATTACAAAGAGAATGTATTATCTAATTCTCAATTGTCTTGTTGATAACTCTTCTCCAAAAAGCCCCCCCCCCCCCCCCTCTTCTGAATCTCTGCCCTTTTTATACTTGTCGAAAGGGCGTCAGTTGCTTCATCGAAGAGATGTCTGGCGGTTGTCAACAACTGCTACATAGCAGTTGCCATTGGTTGTTGTCGGTTGTTGTCTGCCTATTTATAATGTGCGGTTATAAAAACTGCACACTCATCCTTATCTTCACAATGGTTATCTTGTCAGTGGAAAGGGACTTATGATTACCTCGAGAATAATCATAAGGATCAAGGAACGGTTATTGTGGATGGTAACTTAACCGTATGATCTCCATATTGTAGTATAAATCTCCAATAGTATGGTCGCGTACTGACTGCGACCATGTATTGGTATTGAACTTTGTCTCTACGACATGGGATGATCACATGAAAATGTCTCCGCGGCCATAATACTCACAGGTAATATAATAATATATATAAGACCATGGACTCTGCGACAATAAGCATTGGGCTATAGAGTTCCGTAACTACTAAAATTATAGGAATTAAACATCCTTGATGGGTTATGTCCAGAATATCCTTGGATCATCCCATTATCTCTTTCCTTGGTCTTTGTGACCATAGAAAGGTAACGACAGGTAGTTTAAGTCTCTTTCTGTGGTTTTCTGAGACCATAGAAAGACATGTGCGACCATGGAAAGACATGGGCAATTAACTCAGGTAATAATCTTCGTCAGCTAGCCCCCAAATTTGAAATGAAAAGGTTTCTTTTCCTTGAAAAGGCATTTCGAGTACTGAAAAGGCAACTTTTTGTTTCGAATTCCCGCAGAACCCAAGAAAAACTTTGGGTGCGCATGTCAGATTTGTTGTGATAGGCATTAAATGCAAACCTTTTGTTGAAAAAATATCTTTTGATGTGTTCACAACGGTTTCCAAGGAATACTGCCTTAAAACTCCATGTTTTATGTTTTCTTTGGCCCAAAACCACTCTCGGAATTTCCAAAGCTTTCTCAGAGCCTATAAGTTTTTCTTAGTTCTTCTGAGTTCTTAATCTTTAGCCTTCTTCCTTTTCTCTCAAACCTAAATCAATGGCTTGCTGGATGCGCCCAAGCCACCGAATAGAAGAGAATTTGCTGGCCTTGGACAAGGAGGGTTATCTTCTCTCAAGGTCACTGATACCATGGCGTCCTACTGGGGAAGATGAAGAAAGCCTTATGGTTCGAGAGGGTGAATTGGTGCTCTTTGAGGACTTTCTATGCTGCGGATTTCGTCTTCCAGAGAGTGACTTTTTCTTGGAAATTCTCTCACATTACGACTTGGAATTGGTAAACTTAAATGCCAATTCCATTTTTATTCTCACGGTCTTTTCTAGTGTTGCTCTATTCCGCCAATACTATTTCTTGGCCAGATTGAAAGGTACCACTGCTCCAAGGTGCATATACTTCAGGTTGTGGGAGAAGAAGGACTTCCTGCATTTTCCTATTCGTGACTCTGTTCACAAGTGGTATCAGCGGTGGTTCTATTGTTTGGCTCCTAAGCAGAGCCATCTCTGGTTAGCAGATCGGCGACTAGAGAAGAGCGGAGAGAAGGATGTTGCTCCTCTCCTTGATGATGAGCAGAAAAGGCAAGCCCAGGTAATCAAATACCTGATGAACAAGGGCTTGACTGCTCATAATGTGATCTTGGACTTTGTGAATAACCAGATCAGCCCTCTGAGGAAGAGGGATCATTCCGCCTGGGAGGTTAGGGCCCTGGAAGACGCTACCATGGACTACCACCCGGGTAATTGTCCCAATCCTAGGATTGGCTAGATTGGTAAATTTTTCTCAATCTGTTTTTCCTTTAGAATTGAGTTTTGTTCTCATTTTGATTGTTATTTATTTTTATTATTATTATTATTTTTAACAGTCCTGGGGGGTAACGATGTCAAGATAAGGACAAATTTCCTTTTGAAGGCTTATAACCCGGCCGAGGAAGGCGATATTGATGCGCCGAGGCTGCAGAGCCTGATTGGCAACATTGATGAGTTTGGCCAGGCGCGTCGAAAGATATTAATCTTTCAGAAAACCTATACATATTTAATTTTGAATGATAATTTACCAAAGAAGTTCATTTTGGATTTGTATAGTTGTTCACGCGCCAAGCAACCCAAAAAAGGCCTACCGGTGACTTTGTAGAATCCTCTAGTTGTTCTTCATCGAAGAAGCCGAAGAAGGCTCCCTCTGTGACCAAGAATTTGACCAGGGCGAGAGCTTGCAAATAAATCCTATCATCCCTCCTGCAACCTCAGTAGCAGTGACTGTGACCACTGCCACAACGGGGGTCCCTGTGGCGACATCAGCAGCTGCGGCCACAGAAGTTCTCGTGACCAAGGAGGTAGCGAGCCAACAAAGGCAAGTCGCAGCTGCGACTACAACTAACCCTCGCGTTGCAACTAAGAGGGTTGTCGCGATAATGTTTTTAGCTTCTCAAACTTTACCTAATACGACTATGAATCAACTCATGGTCATACAGGAAGAAGGAAGCAATGTGGAGGAGGAGGAAGATGCCTTCTTGTTCAAGTTGAGGAGGAGGACAAGAACTGCCTCCAATGAGTTTGCTCCAAAGGTACTGTCCATGCTCTTGTCTCCTAAGGGCGTGGTTTCTAGTTCCCAAAATTTTATGGGACTCAGTATCAGGTAAAGATTTGCCTCTTCTCTAACTAAATTATAATATCTAGTTAGAAATAATTTATCATGCCTGTAATGGTAAGTACGGGGCTCCTTCATTTGTTGCACTGCCTACTCCACTAGCTAAACTATCTGAAGTTGAGATGGTGGAGGCTATAGATGAAGTAGCAACAAAGACAACGGCTGCAGATGAAGTTGATGCGACTATTGAAGTCATAGCTTCACAGGCCGAGGAAGAACCTGAGGCCATCATTGACGAGGTGGTTAAAGACATTCGATCTAATGAACCAGTCAATGATGGAAAAGCTGAGGTCGCGGTTGCGACTTCGACCATGGGGATGAATGAACAGGCAAGTACCTCTGCTCCCCCTCTAGTTGAAGAAACAATCCCCCCCCCCCCCCGATACTGAAGAACAAAGAGAGGAGAGGATAGAGGAAATGGCGGTCCAATCCGCCAAAATTCAACAGGCGCCTCATAGCATGGCTTCTACTAGCCAAGTGACTGGATTTGAGGACCTTTCTGAGAGGTTCCTTGATGAATTCTTAGAGGTAAGTAAAAATCTTCACCTTAAAGTTTCATTTATTTCCTTAGGAATCTTCTCCCAGTATTTTTTTTTTCAGAACACGGCCTGTGTTGCAACCACATCTGGCTTGCTAGTGGAGCGATTGAAGGTCGCTCAAACTGAAAATGGCCAATTGAAACAGTAAGTATCTTGCTTTTAATCTTAGTCTTTCAGAGACTGTAATAATATTCATTGTCACAAGGAAAAATTTGCTCTACTTGAAGAGACAGCCAATATGTGCAGCAATGAGGAAGCTGTGACCATTGAGATTCCCTCTTTAAGAAGAGAACTGGCTGAAGCCTAGAAGGTAAGTAATGAAAGGCTTGCCAAGATTCTAGCGCTTGAGGCTGAATTGAAGGAGGCCAAAGAGAAGGCAGCGACCTTCGAGCAAGCATTAGAGCTATACAACTCTCTTCAGAAAAAAAACTGAACGTCTCCTGGTGCTTTGCGAGAAACAACAAAACAGGATAGCAAGTAAGTTTACTTTTGGCAAAAGTTTGCATTACCTTTGTAAACTTCATAAATTTAATTGAATTTATTTCTTCTTCTTTTCAGCACAAGAAAAGAAGATCCATAAGCTGGCTGAAGAGAAAAATTACTTCAAGCAGAAGTTTATCCAAAGAGGAATCGATCTTGATACGCTCTATACTGTCGTTGAGTGTCATAAGGCAGCCAGCGAGAAGGCCAAGGATACTGCTAAGCTTGCCCACAACAAAAAGAGCACTTTAGAAGCAACTATCAGGAGCTATAGCAATATTGAGCTAGATACCTTCAAGAAATTGAGGATGGTTGTAGACTTATTAAAGGCAGATATTATTGATCCTAAGAAGGATAATTTAAGCCTTAGTGAGTCCTACAAATTGGTTGTAGCTCAAACTGATTCGCTGGTCGCCAACATTCCCGAAATTGTGAGGAGGCAGAAAAGGCACTGAAGTCCAACGTTGGAGTTGTAGCCTCTGCTTATCCTCTGCAAGCTTAGGCATCACCACGGACCAAATTTAAATCTGAATCCTGTGGCAAAAGATGCAACTTTTGATAGCGAGGATCAATTGAGTGCAATCATGAATGTAGTCAGGCCTCTAATAGAAAGTCTGTCACGAGCTTGATCTCTCTTGATGTATACTTCTCATTGTATTTTGTGACAATGGAATTATAAATGCAAACGAAAATGTTTACTTGTTTTATTGAAGTTTTTGTACCTTGCAAATATATATGATTAGCAAAAAATTCAATGATTGAAAATATGTTAAGTACTTAGTTTTCTGACTTAATGCTATAGTTATATTTCCCTAGCCCCCTCCTGTGACCATTTATATTGAAGGCATGGTATAATGGTCGCAGGATAGTTAAGGTAGACTATGTCTTGAATGATCTGAAACATATGAGTAATTAAGTCTCTTATGTGTTAAAAAAACAGCTTAAAAAGAGGTATCTTAGCTATATGCGATCATAAGGTAGCAAGAACAAACATCTTAGTATAAATGCACAAGCTTTTTGCTAACCTACAGCCACTCAAATGATAAAAAACATGCTAGTAAGTCTCTATTTCGCCGAGAAGATCTCTCTTCCAGGAAATTGGCCATTTTTCGTGGTGCGGGCGTGGCAATATACATAAGTATACACATAAGAGAACATAGAATGTACAATCTTAGAGGAAACAATGCACTTTATTAATTCTGAAAAGAATTACAAATTACAAGTCCCCTTGGGATTTACAAGCTCTCATTGCGCCAAGGGAAATACATCTTGATTTCAGGAGACTGCATGGTTCATGGTTCCTCAGGGATTTTGAAAAGCTCCTGGTTAATTACATCTGCAGAACGAGTCCACAGAAAACCTCTGATTAAGCTGTACTGATGGTCGTCGTCTTCAAACTTCAAAATAACTTTGCCCTTGATAAATGAATGCAATGCGTATTCCCATGCATGCAAATATGCGAATCCATAGCCTCGTCAGTCTATGGTACTATCACAAAATATGCCCTTCGCCTCGTCGGTGCCCGGCCAGGGGGTTGTTCGGCCTCATCGGTCACGAACAAGTGGTTGCCTTCGCCTCATCAGTACCCGGTATGAATGGTGCTCGGCTTCATCAGTCACGGACAAAAAGCATGTTGTCTTTGCCTCATCAGTACCCAACAACATGGAAAAGTGGATGGAATGACTTGTGATAGCATCTTGACTTCCTTAGCTTCAGGAATACATATTGCATGATAGGCAGCACATCAGAACATTCATCAATAGTTTTGATTGTTTTGACAACTTCTGACATGATTGAACTGCACTATGTTCTCTTCAACCAACTGGATGGAACTCTTTTTATCCTCTGATCTACTTGAAACTTGGAGGAATAATTTCTAGATAGATCTTCGATTGGTCATCAAAATTTGAGATCAATCTAACCGTCGGATTGAAAACTATCTTCAATGCAATGTTCATACATCAAGCTGAAATTCAGCAAGATAGAACTTGTTTGCATTGGTCTTCTGGAGATCTTATTGACTTTAGATTGAGGTAAGAATCAAAGGAGTTTCTTCACCATGAGTCTACTATTCTTCATGAAAATTAGGGATCGATCGGACGTCTGGATGAGAAGTTATCATCGATCGTCACCCGTGGGACAAGCTGAAACGTCTTCTGGACAGAGCGTCTCTTCTGGTCAAATTTGACCTTAGATATCTCTGATTGGCTTGAACCTTGGTGGACATGTTATACCTGTACTCCCCTATTCACCATAAAAATTTGGGGTCGATCGGACTTTTGGATCAGAAGTGATCATCGATCTACTCCCATGGAACAAGTTGAAATGGCACTGTATAGAGCCTCTCTTCTGGTCGAATTTCGATCTTAGAGATCTCTGATTGGCTTGAAACGTGGAGGACATGTTGTAACTGTAGTCCCCTGTTCACCATAAACATTTGGGGTCAATCGGACTTCTGGATGAGAAGTTATCATCGATCTTCTCCCTTTTGGGCAGGCTGAAATGGCACTAGATAGAGCCTATCTTCTGGTCGAATGTTGACCTTAGAGATCTCCAATTGTCCTGAAACATGGAGGACATGTTTTACCTGTACTCCCCTATTCACCATAAAAATTTGAAGTCGATCGGACTTCTGGATGAGAAGTTATCAGCAATCTTCTCCCGTTTGGGCAGGCTGAAAAGGCACTAGACAGAGCCAATCTTTGGGTCAAATTTTGACCTTAGAGGTCTTCGATTGGCTTGAAACTTGGAGGACATATTGTACCTATACTCCCCTGTTCACCAAAAAAATTTGGGGTCGATCGGACGTCTGGATGAGAAATTATTACCGATCTTCTCTCGTTCTGGTAGGCTGAAATGGCACTGGACAGAGCCTATCTTCTGGTCGAATTTCGACCTTAGAGATCTCCGATTGGCTTGAAACTTGGAGGAATGTTGTACCTATACTCCCCTATTCACCATAAAAATTTGTGGTCGATTGGGCTCCTGGATGAGAAGTTATCACCAATCTTCTCCCATTTGAGCAGGTTGAAACGGCACTAGAATGGCTAGCACGGGCACCACGAACGAGACCTCTATCTCTGATATGATGCATAATTAATGTTATGCATATGAACAAGACTAACCCATGGCAACTTTCAAAACTTGCCCGACTAGATCTACAGAGGAAGAAAAGCAGGGTTTCTCCTGTGCCAATCTTCTTATCCTGTTCTCCTTTTTTGTTCACCTGTTCATCTATCTGTCCGTCTCTGGCACCTGTGCTTCTGGGCCTGTATGCCTGTCTCCTGTGCGCCTGCCTTGCACTTGCGTGTACCCTGCGTGTCCCCAAAAAGATAGCATCCCCTCTCTATTTATAGAGGCTCCAGATTGGGAATAGGAGATATATTTTTGTTATTTAAATAAACAAAAGGATAAAAATAGATTATTCCCTTTTTTTGAATGTGAATAGGAGTATACTTTTGCTTATTTAAATAAAAGAAAAGTTAGAGATAAATTCTGTTCGAACTCGGGCTGCATGTCAGTTTGACCACGTTTGACCAGGCTGTTGACCAGGTTTGACCGTTTGACCACATTTGACCAGGCTGTTGACCAAGTTTGACCAGCCCAATTTTGTCTGGTTTTTTGACCAGTGGAGTTTTTGTCCTGATTTTTTTCATCATTTTTTTATAACCCAAATATATATGTATTTTTATTTTAGCCCTTTTGGCCATATGAGATTTTTTCTAATGAATTTTTATTACAAAAATTCATCGAACACTCTCCTAAGCGTTAAAAATGGCTTATAAAGAGATGTCTTAACTAGATGCGACCATGAAATCGGCCAGTGAATCCACTTAAATATCGTAATAAGGTGCTCATTGCGAGAAAAGAGTAAGGATGAAAATGGGAATGTAACCATAACATAGAGTGAAAAAAGTACTTTATTGTTTAAGAAATTTACAATGGAAATGGAAAAACTTACACATAAAATTTTCACAACTAGTCTATGTTCCAGGCATTAGATAAAATTCTTTCGTCTTCCATAGCTAATCGAGCCGATCCTGGTCGTGACATTGAGACCACAGTGTAGGTGCCTTCCCATTGAAGGGAGAATTTGTTGCGACCAGACTGATTTTGAATTTTTCTCAAAACCAAGTCTCCTACATATAGACTACATGGTCTCACCCTCTTACTGTGATATTTACACAAAACTTGTAAATATGCTGTAGACCGAATCAATGCTTGATCACATTTTTCTTCAAGAAGAGTAATTTCATCTGCGCGTGCTTCACTTTGATTTATGATATTTAAGTTATCTACAAGAATAGAGCCAATTTGGATTTCAATTGGCAACATGGCTTCTGCACAGTAAACCAGTTGGAAAGGTGTTTCGCCTATAGCCCTACTGGATGTAGTGTGAAGTGCCCATAGAACGGATTAGAGCTCTTCTACCCAAGCCCCCGAGTGAAATTTAAGGTGGTCGAAAACACGTTTCTTAACCCCGTGTATAATCTGCCCATTGGCGCATTCTACTGCACCATTGCTTTGCGAATGAGCAACGGATGCGAAACAAATTTTGATTCCAATATTGTCGCAATAGTCTAGAAAAGGACCACTAACAAATTGGGATCCATTATCGGTAATGAGACAACTTGGAACACTAAACGTGTTACAATGTTCTTATGAAAGAACTTCTTCGCTGTAGCATCGGTAATGTTGCGGACTAGTTCTGCTTCAATCCATTTAGTAAACATATCAATAGCTACAAATAAAAACTTGTATCCATTGACCGCTTGAGACATAGGACCCACAATATATATTCCCCATATGGAAAATGGCCAAGTTAAGGGAATAGTTTTTAATGCATACGCTGGCTAATGAACTTGCTGAGCATGAAATTGACATTACGGGCATGCTTTGACCAATTGCATGGCATCCTTGAGCGCCGAAGACCAGTAATAACCCTGTCGAAAAGCTTTCTGACCAGCAACCTATAGGGCGTTATGGGGTTTTCGTATCAGATACGAAGATTTAATATTAGACTCATCCTGCAGTTCGGATAAGATTCGTATCACATCAGGAAACCTAATCTGTTAGGATTTCTTCTGCATGGGCAGTTCGGATAAGATTCGTATCACATTAGGAAACCTAATTTGTTAGGATTTCTTCTGCATGGGTAGTTCGGATAAGATTCGTATCACATCAGGAAACCTAATATGTTAGGATTTCTTCTGTATGCCTCTATATAAAGAGAGGTATGATGTGCTTTGAACATATCACACAAAAGCCATAGCTGTCATCTCCTCTAAAATAATAGCCCCTAAACCCCTTGTCGTGCACGTTGGTGCTAGCACACCATCGTGCGACGTTCCATCCCGGTACGTGTGGATACTGGTAGAGGCACTGCTACAATTGTTGCGCTAATTAGGTTGATCCATGAGCAGTCGTTGTCATCTACATCTGCTGATCAGGACAATCCACAAACGGTTGCTGTGAACATTCGATCACTTCACCAAATCTGCTTCCGTTGTCGGTAACAATCTAATCTATGATCTATTACTTGCAACCTTTGAGTAATAATTTTTGAAATTCTGCTAGTGTAGCTTACTCGGTTTCCTACAGTGGTATCAGAGCCATCCTGTATAGTATTAGATCTGGATTAATAACATATATGTGATATATGAAGTTATAGTAGACTAGATCTATTAGTTTATTCAATCTATTCCCGTATAAGTTTCGTTATACATGTTTGTTTTGACATCCAAGTGTTGTGATGAACAGCTTTTTGGCCAACTTTAATATGAACTAATGTTTAATGATCCTAGCATGGGCTAGAGGGAGGTGATGTTAGGATTTATATGACAATAGTAGATTGGATCTTCTAAACCATATGTGTATAGATTGGATCTACATATTATCGTGGTATTACGGATACCCCGGCAGGTTCCTTCGGACGTGCGCAGCACAAGTATAACGGCGCGAGCTGACCGAGCTATCGGTCTTCTCCCGCCGGGCAACACAGAAATTGACACAGTGGTTTATACAGGTTCGGGTCCTAGTGGGGGCCCTAGTCCTGTTGGCTCTCTCCGGACGCGAGTCCGCTGGGGAGGTATGCTCTTGGGGAGAGGTCTCCAAGAGAGCCTGATATTGTGTTAATTCAAATGAGTTCGAATCCCCTGAAAAGAGGTACAGGAGGGATATATATAACCCCTAAGAAATACAAAAGACCGAAAAGCCCTCGCCACGACCATTGGATCGAAGGGCGCTGATGTCCTTTGGCCAGGAGGACGGCTCGGATGCTTGACACATGTCCTCGCCGGTTTCCCAGAGGCTTCTCGGGTCAGCAGCCGCCCTTCCAAGGCTCCGAATGCCACCGGGGATCCAGAGGCCCTTCAAGACTCACTGGGGGCCCGGTGATGCTTCGGATCTCACCGGGGGCCCGGTGACCCTCCGGGTCTCACCGGGGGGGGGGGGGCGGGGGCTTTTCAGGACTTCATGGGGCCCCTGGGAGTTCCCCCAACAGCAGCCCCCCAGACCCTCGGGGGCACTTAGTGCCCTCGATGGGTATGCGAAACTCCCGATGACGACGCCTCGTCTTCCACGAAGTGTCTTACGCCGCTGGTGGCGTTTCGGCTCCCGAACCGTTTCTCCGCGGGGCGCGTCTATCCATGAACCGACACATCGTTTCGAAGCGTTCACCTTCGCGTCGCCTCGTCTTGCGCACGACGGTTCAGCCCCGCAGCCTTAATGGGCTTGTGGACACGTGGCAGGCATCCGGGTCCCCCTCCACCGCCTATAAATAGGGGGGCCCTTAGTTTGAGCATGCCCACAAGCCCTCATATTCCACAAATCCCGGCTTTCTTCCGGTGGTTCCCGGTGCCTTTTTCCGGTGGTTTCCGGTAACATCCGGTGACATTTTCCGGTCACCTCCGGTAGCTCCCGGCGGCGATTTCCGGTAACACCCGGTAGCTTCCGGTGACGCTTTTCTGGTGGCACCCAGTGACATCTTTCCAGTAGCACCCGGTGACATCTTTCCGGTTGCACCTGGTGAATTCCGGTAGTCTTTAGCGAGTTCACCCCCGATGGCGCCGAAGAGTCGCGCCAAGGTCTCTGAGCTGCCCCCGGAGGAGGTGACCTCTGATTTCCTCGTGGCCACCGAGTTTTCCTCGGGGGCCCTTGAGGCCTTTTTGGAGCGCGGCTATTTCCGAGCAGGAGACATCAGGATCCCTGGTCCGGCAGAGCAGGCGCCGTGCCCCCGGGACGGGGAGGTGGTGGCCTTCGAGGCCTTCGTGGAGGCGGGCCTCCGACTCCTGGTCCACCCGCTGCTGCGCGAGTTCCTACAGGTGTACGGCCTCTCGCTCAACGATCTCACGCCGAACACTCTCGTTCGGATGGGTTTGTTCATTTGGTTGTGCGAGACGGCTGCCGTGACGGAGCCCACTCTGCGGCTCCTGCGATACTTCTACGAGCCATCGGCGAGGGGCCCGGTGGTGAGGAGGGGTGGCCCTAGGTCGGCTTTCGGCTCCATCATGATCCAGTTGACGCCGGGCCGCGCCAACGAGTACCCGATGCTAGCCTCCCGGGACCACTGGGAGACTAGCTCCGGCACTAGTTCTACCTCAGGGTAGGAGACCCGGGGGTGACGTACTCACGGGAGCCCTCGACGTATTCGCGGTCCGGCGGCCCGGTGGCTCCAGAGTGGACCGTGGCGGAGATGGACCTCCTCACCGCGATGGCGGAGGCCCGATTCCGGTGGTCCATGCGGGATCTCGCGGAGGAGATGGCCCTCCTCCTGGTGGTGCTGTTCCACACCCACCGAGGGAGGGGGATGTCGGCAGCGCACAGGCCACCCCTGATGGCGGTGGCGAAATGTAAGTATTCAGACCCCTTCTCCCTGCTAGGAGATTTTCCCTAACTCTTGCTTCCTTTCCCCTTTGCAGTTAGGTCTTATGGTCGAGCCAAGGAGGTTGCGGTGACCCTCCTTGGGCGATATTACGAGGATGAGCACGAGCGGGTGGTGCGCGTCATCGGGGAGGGTCCTCCCCGAAACGTCGTCGCAGAGGCATTCAGGCTGAGGCTCCCGGCCCGGGTGCCTCTTCCTACCCCTGCTTCACGCAAGCGGGGCAAGGAGGTTGCTGGTGGGCCCTCGAAGCGATCTCGTCCGTCGGGCAGCCCTGCGGGATCCCGGGTCAGGAGGAGTCCCGCGAGGCCCCGGTCTTCGCCTTCGCCTTCTCCCACGAAGGACTCCGTGGCGGCGCTTGCTGGGGCGTCGGGTGCAACCACAGACGCCCCTGGCGGGTCGGATCCCACGGGCGGCGTTCCGGCTGGGGAGGGCCAGGGCTCAGACTCGGAGATGTACGCTTCGAGTCCCTCGCCGCCTCCTGCTCCCGCGGGGGTTCGGCCGTAGCCCTCGTCCAGCGAGGTCTCCGTCCTGTTTCGGATGTCGGGCGGCTTGTCGATGGCCTCGATCCTAGCCCCAAGACGGGCTCCTCGGCGGTTCGGCCCGCGACGGCGGCTCTCCCTGTACCCGGGAGGGGTAAGGGCCTGTTTGTCCGCCCCGGGGTTCTGGCGCCGCCGATGGACCAGGCTTCTGGCTCCTCCGACGATGGGACTCCAAAGGAGGGTGCTCTGCTCGGTGGGGAGGCCTCCCGAGGGAGCGACCCAGGGGGCGACGAGGGTGACGTCGACGCAGTGATCACTTCCGGACTTCGAGTGAGTTATTTGAATCTCATACTCGTCCGACTTTTATATTCTGATTATTGTTTCCTTCTAGACGGTTGCGTTGGCCCGGGGCTTCAGGGCTCGGCTCGCCACGCGTCTCCGGGCTGCCGAGGACAGAGTGGCCTTCGAGCGTGCCGAGAAGGAGAAGGCGCTCAAGGACGCGGCCTCGGAGCACTCCCAGAAGGAGCGGGCGCTTGGGGAGCTCGCCGCGGCGCAGGCCCGGCTCGCTGCCGTCGAGGACACGGCCTCTCAGCTCCGGAGGGAGCTGCAGGCGAAGCGGGAGGCTGCGGCTTCGGGCGTCCAGGCCGTAGTCTCGGGAGGTAGGGTGTCCGCTCTGCCTTGGAGGAGCACGGGATCGAGCTCGGGCGGGGGGCAGGCCCCAATCCGGCGCCAGCATCGGTCGGGGAGGCCGCGCACTTCCATGGTGCGCAAGTTTCCCTGATCCCGGCCGCTGCGGAGTCTCGGGCACGAGGCCTCGCCACCCCGGTGATTGCGTTGGCGGCAGCCCTCGTTGAGTACCGCGACGAGGGCGCCCGGGTCATTGGAGAGCTTGTCTCCCGGAGCTTCCCTGCCTTCTTCGACCCTCGGCGGGCGGAGCTGGAGCAGTCCGCCGAGGCCCTCTTCGACCAGATTACCGATGCCATGGAGACGGGCGGCCGACGCTCAGATCAGGACGCGACAGCCAGCGCGGATGTCCCCCCGGGGGGGAACAAGGCCGGGCAAGTATGAGCTCCTCCCCCGCGGTTAGATTAGGCTTTTCTTTTTAGATCTCTTTTGCTCCGGGTAGCATCTTTAGAAAGGGCCCCGGGAACTTGTAAATATCTTTTAACTGGAATAAAGTAGTACTTTTGCTAATTGTGTCAACTTGTCAGCAGGTATCTTTAGATATCACTTTCCCGGGGTTTTCCTACCCTGAGGGGCATCTTTCGGAGAGTGTTCGAGGGTCACCCGGGAGGTCTAGCCCAGGTAGCGCCCAGGCGGCCTCGATTTTACTAAGTCTGGCAGCCGGGGGAGCATCCAGCGAGCTAGTCTCCGGGTCCGTTCGTGCTAACTCCGCGAAGGGAGGTGCCTCCCGGGAGCCGGCTCGGCTGCATGGCTCCCGGAGTGGCACCTGGGGAACTTCGACGATTGTCGCGCCGAGTTATCTCCACCGAGGCCGGAGTCTCTAAAGGTCCCTCCGCTCAGGATACTCCCCCCAGCCGGCTACGAATACTGGCCGGAGGATCTCCTTCGGAGGGCTCTTTGGCGCTTGAGGGGCTTGTACAAGGATCTTTCCCGAGAGATCTCAGAGGGCCTCTGGGATTATTAGGTGTAGTTGCTTCTCGGGGGTCGTCCTTCGAAGTAGTTTCCCATGGGAGCCTAATTCCCCGGGCTGTACTCGCGCGCCCGGGTCTTATCTCGGGGGCACTTTCATCCCACTAGGGGGGTTGTTCCCTAGTGTAGTGTTGTATTAATAAGGTTGTAGACTTGTTTATTTGCCATGTCTTTGGGGTTTCTTCGAGGTTGTCGAGATCATCTTTGTTTCTGAAATTTCAAAATCTTCCGCTGTAGGTCGCTGTTTTTCTGTCTAGGCCCGGGGTTTTTCCCCCTCCCCCCCCCCCCCCACAGCGGGGTGCAGCTTGGCTCCGCGCGCTGTGGGTAAGGATTGAAGAGGCCCGGACTGCAGTGGCTGCTTAGCCTATGTAGCCCCCCGTCGGGAGTCCCGAGGACTAGTGGGGGTGCCCGACCAAGAAACCGGACAGGTTTGCTGGGTTGCCTGGGGGCGGGGAACTTATCGGAAGGATTCCCGGTCTAAGTCTTTGGAGATAATGAATTCCGAAAGCCGATTTCCCTGTCTGCCCTGGGGGGAAAAGGATATTCCCTTAGGAGGGTTCCATGACCCAGTAGCGGGTGTAGAGTGTTCGAGGGGGGACTAGTCTCTCGAAGTGACTCGTTACCGCAGTTCGTGAGAACTGGGTTGCCGCTTACCCCCTTAGTCCACGAGGGGTTACGGTAAGCCGCCCTATGGGAGCTGGGCTCCCGTTGTCGGGACTTTAGGCCGTGATAGCCTACGTCCTCACGGAGAGGGCATCCTCGCGGGGAGGGCATTTTTGTAGAGGAGACGTCGCCTTTTAGGCGGAAGAAGAAACTCCTGTAAAAAATTCCAACGTTGATGTAGAAAAAAGCCATTCGAGTTAATGAAAACATAACACCCCTCCCTGCGCGGTCACAGCGGGAGAGGGACACAAAATCCCAGGGTTGAACAAAAAGTCCACTTGTATTAATAAAGGACGAGATACAACGCCTCCCCCCGCGAAAACGCGGCGGGGGAGGGAACAGTGAGTACAAAAGCCTCCCCCCGCGGAACCGCGGCGGGGGAGGTGGCGAGCCCGGAGGCTAAACATAGATCTTGCGGAGCAAGTTTATGTTCCAAGTGTGCATCAGCTCGTGGTCTTCAAGTGTGGAGAGCTTGTAGGCTCCCGAGCCCAGGACCGCGGAGATCCTGTACGGGCCCTCCCACTTGGGGGATAATTTGCCCTGGGCTTGGGGGTCAATCACGCGCTTGAGGACCAAGTCCCCTAGGCGGAAGGCCCTTTCGCGCACGCGCTGGTTGTATGCGCGCGCCATCTCGCGCTCGTGGATGGTGTGGTGGAGGAGTGCTTGGTCGCGTTCTTCTTCAACGAGGTCGACTTCCAGCCGTTGATTGGCCTCATTGGTTTGGTGCACCGCGGTCGTGGCTCCGTCCAAGAGCTCGACCCGCAGCGATCGAAAACCAATTTCCGAGGGGAAAACTGCTTCGGCCCTGTACACGAGCCAAAAAGGCGTGCGCCCTGTCGCTCGGCTAGGGGTTGTGCGCATGGAGCAGAGGATGTTTGGAAGCTCTTCTGCCCATGCGCCTCGCCTGGAGGCGGTCTGTTCAAGCCATCGACGCAGGCCTTGTAAGATCACGCTGTTGACCCTTTCAACGGCTCCGTTGCTCTGGGGATGAGCCACGGAGGCAAAATGGAGGGTAGTCCCTAAGCCTTCACAGAACTCCCGGAAATATGCCGAGTCGAACTGGGTCCCATTGTCAACGGTGATTTCTTGGGGGACCTCGAAGCGACATACAACATTTTTCCAGAAAAACACTGCACTGCGCGGGAAGTGATGCTGGCTAGGGGCTCAGCCTCCACCCACTTGGAGAAATAATCCACAGCGACCACCGCGTACTTGTAGCCCCCAGGTGCTGGGGGGAAGGGACCAAGGAGATCCATCCCCCAGCGCACGAAGGGCCAAGTAACAGGGATGGTTTGCAGCGTCGCGGAGGGCAGCCTGGTGCCCTTTGCCATCTTTTGGTAGGCCTCGCACGCGGAGATCAGATCCCGTGCGTCGCGGACCAGCGTGGGCCAATAAAACCCTTGGCGGAGGACCTTCGCCGCGACCGCCCGTGGAGCCAAGTAGGATCCGCAGCTCCCCGAGTGTATGTCCTCGAGGAGCCGGAGTCCCTCCATCCGCGGGAGGCAGCGGAGAAGGGCAGAGGCTCCCTGCTTGTAAAGCTTTCCCTCTAGCAGGATGTATGCCCGGGCCTTGGCGCGGAGGTGCTTCACCTCGGCATCGCCGGAAGGTTCCCCCTCGTCCCTTATGCACGAGATGAGGGGATCCATCCATGATGTGGTCCAAGTGATCTCGGAAATCTCCGGGACGCAAACCCCAGGGTTTGCGTCCGAAAGGGCTGTCGAGGCTTCGTGATGATTTCCAGAAAAGCGCCCTTGGGGAGAGATTCTCGGGCGCTGGCTGCCCGGTCATTATCCTGTCGGGGGATATGTCGGGCCTCCAAGCCTTCGAAGTGTCTTTCCATCTTCCGCACCTCCCCCAAGTAGAGACTCAGGTTCGCATCATGGCACAAGTAGGACTTGTCCATTTGGTTGACCACAAGCTGGGAATCTCCTTTCACCAGGAGGCGACGGATTCCCAAGGAGCGCCCGAGGCGCAATCCCAGGAGCAAGGCCTCGTACTCAGCAACATTGTTCGTAGCCAGGAACTCGAGCCTGGCAGCGTACTCTAGCATCTTCTCCTCGGGACTCCAGAGAACCACCCCCGCGCCTGCCCTGGCGAGGCATAAGGAGCCATCGAACATGAGTGTCCAGTGGTCCTGGCACCGGGGGGGCGAGGGGAGTCTCTCCGTTTGCCTCGGTGGTCGGGGTCCACTCTGCCACGAAGTCGGCGAGGACTTGCGACTTGATGGCAGAGCGGCCCGTGAAGGTGAGGGAGAAAGGAGCAAGCTCGGCTCCCCACTTCCCAATTCGGCCGGTGGCCTCCTTGTTTCTCACCACTTCCCCCAGTGGGAGAGATGTGGGACCGTAACTGGGTGTCCGAGGAAGTTGTGACGGAGCTTCCGTGACGCCATGAGAAGGGTGTAGCACAACTTCTCCACCTCCGTGTACCGCGTCTTAGCCCCTTGAAGGGCCTCGCTTACGTAGTACACAGGGCGCTGTTGCCCATCTTGCTCTCTTACGAGCACCGCACTCACAGCGACTAGGGTCGCAGCGAGGTAGAGGAGTAAGGGTTCCTCCGAAGATGGGCTCACGAGCATTGGAGGACTCGCGAGGTACTTCTTTAGCTCGTGGAATGCCGTCTGGGCCTCGGGAGTCCACTTGAACCCCTCGAGGCCCCGGAGGATTTTGAAGAACTGGAGTCCACATTCCCCTGACCGCGAGACGAAGCGACCCAACGCGGCTAAGTGGCCGGTAAGTCTCTGTACGTCTTTCACGGAGCGCGGAGGAGACATGTCCAGCAGGGCCCGAATTTTTTCAGGGTTTGCTTCAATGCCCCGCTGGGACACAAGGAAGCCGAGCAGCCTCCCACCGCGTACGCCAAAGGCGCATTTTTCTGGGTTGAGTTTCAACCCGTACTTGAGGAGGCTGCGGAAGGTCTCCGCCAGGTCGTCGATGTGGGCGGCTGCACGAAGGCTTTTGATGACCGTGTCGTCAACGTAGACCTCGACGTTGCAGCTGATTTGGTCCTTCAGGACCAGCGTCATGAGGCGCTGGAAAGTTGCCCCGGCGTTCTTCAACCCGAAAGGCATGTGGAGATAGCAAAAGGTGCCGAGGGGAGTTATAAAACTCGTCTTTTCCTCGTCCTCCGTTGCGATTCGAACCTGATGGTACCCCGAATATGCGTCGAGGAAGCTCATCAATTCACACCCCGCGGTCGAATCGACCAGTTGGTCAATTCGCGGGAGTGGGTAGTTATCCTTCGGGCAAGCGCGGTTAAGGTCGGTCAAGTCCACGCACATCCTCCACTTCCCACTTGACTTCTTCACGAGGACGGGGTTTGCCAACCGTTCGGGATGCAGGACCTCCCGCACAAACCCCGCCTCTAGAAGCTTGGCGATCTCGACCTTGATGGTGTCTTGGAGTTCGAGGGATAGCTTCCTCAACTTTTTTTTTGACCGGGGGGTGGTTGGGGGTCACTGCGAGCTTATGCTCGATGACATCTCAGGCGAAGCCTTGCATGTCCGAGGGTTCCCACGCAAAAACGTCTGAGTTTTCGTGGAGGAAGGCCGCGAGTTGCTCCGCGTGTTCCTCGAGGAGGTCCGCTCCGATCCTGATGGTCCTCTCTTCATCTCCTGAGGACAGTTCAACTTTCCGGAGGTCCCCCTCGGGGCGTGGCCTCGGGATTGGCCTTCTGGAAGAAACGGCCAGGGCATTAGGCTTGTTGGGGAAAATCTCCGCGAGAATAAGTCCAGGTAAGTTGCGTCACATTTGCCCGGGGACCTAGCCTCCGGTGTCAGTCCCAGGCGCCGCCATTTGCCCAGGGACCTGGCCTCCGGTGCCTACCCCGGGCGCCGCCATTCGCTCGGGGACCTGGCCTCCGGTGCCGGTCCCGGGCGCCGCCTTTCGCCCGGGGACATTGCCTCCGAGGCATGTCCTGGGCGCCACCTTTCGCCCGGGGACATTGCCTCCGGAGCAAGTCCCGGGCGCCACCATTCGCCCGGGGACCTGACCACCGGTGCCGGTCCCGGGTGCCGCCTTTCGCCCGGGGACATTGCCTCCGGGGCATGTCCCGGGCGCCGCCATTTGCCCGGGGACCTGGCCCCCGGTGCCGGTCCCGGGCGCCGCCTTCTGCCCGGGGACCTGGCCTCCGGTGCCTACCCCAGGCAGTGTCGCCCTTCTAAAGGTAAAGTCTCTGGTTCCTGATCACGTGCAGGTCACGCAAGGAGCGCCTTGGGAATCAACGGTCACCTGTCAAGCATCCAAGGCGCCTGACAGGGAGAAGGACGTTGCTACCCCTCAATCTGACGGTAGCGTCCGGGGTAGTTTAGTCTTTTTTGCTTCTTTTGGGGCTATAAATAGCCCTTCTACCCCCTGTTGTAAGAACAAGTTATTCATTATTGCTAGAGTAGCTAAAACTCACAGGTGTGCTCCGGAAGCCTCTCCCCGAGAGAGCCTCCCCAGTCGACTCCGGTCGGGAGCACACCGACAGGACTTGGGCCCCCACCGGGACCCGAACCTGTATAAATCCTCATGTCACTTCTTGTGTTTGTCCGGCGGGGGAGGACCGGTCACCCGGTCAACCCGCGTAGTGTTTTCTTCGCTAGGATCGTTCACAAAACCTGCCGGGGTATTCGCAATACCACGACAGTTGGCGCCGACCGTGGGGACTCGTGACAAGATGCCATGGCTCCCCGAAGAACAAGGGCCCGTGCTCTTCCCTTTGACGCCGGTCTCGGAGACCCGGCGCCGCCCGTCCGGGACACAACTGTCCCGGCGCTTCCGCCTGGAGGTGGCCAGACCCAGGTACCGCCTCCCACCTTCTCTCTTAACTTAGGTGCTTCTACCTCCGGGTCGCTCCCGATGACCGCGGGAACCTCGGCCGGGACCAGTCTCCCCCCGACGACTCCCCCGGCTCCCCGGCACACCCTGCTCGAGGCTTTAGTAGAGGGCCAGCTCCGCGCCCAGCGCTCTATGGATGAGCTGTTCCGCGTGTTGGCGCGGCCACCGGCCCCCACATATGCACCGTACCGATATCCGGGGACCATGCCCCCGTTTATGGGTCACCCGGCGGTCTCTCCAGTCTCCGGAGGTTTATCCACCCCGTATGACCCCAACGGGGGGGTACCCTCCCCCTGCGGATCATACGTCCGGACCCTTCCCGGCACCCAGGCCCTTCCGGTGCCGGGAGGGTACTTCATGCCCGGGCCCTTCGTGGCCCCGGGGGGATACCCCGTTCCGGGCCAATTCCCAGGGCGGGGGCCCAATATATGCCGGGGGTTTTCCCTGCGCTGGGAGCCAGTCCCGCCCCGCGTGTCGCGTTTACCACACAGGGGGTGGTCGACAGAGCAGCTCCCGTGCCTCAGCGGACTTCCCCCCGCATCGGCTCCCCGGTTCCGGACGTCGCCGCGGGGGCTCCCCCCTCGCCGGTTCCGGATATTACAGGGGCTTTCCCCTTTTCGGCTTCGGTTGTCGCCACGGGGGTTCCATCCACTTCGATTCCGAACGTCGCCGCGGGCGCCCCCTCCCCGGTTCCGAATGATACAGCGGCATCCCCCTTTCCAGTTCCGGGGGTCTTCGCAGGGGGCTCCCCCCAGCCGGCCCCGATAGCCTCCGAGCCGGCAGCTACAGTGCATGAGCTCCCTCCTCCCCCGGGGCCACCCCCGAGGGTGCCCCCGGCGGACCAGGTCCGTTTCTCCCAGGAGGAGGTCGAGCGAATGCATTCACCCTAGCGCGGGGAAGAACTTCCCCCTGGCCGCGGGCGCGGAGAGCTTCACTCTCGCACCGGTCGGGGGAAGAGACCCGCCGAGGAGCCAGCCTCTCCGGGGGAGGGCCCGGACGTCCGGGAACTCAACCCCGGCCCGGAAGAGAAGCGTCGCTACCTCCACTCCAGCGGACCTCTCGGGTCGCTTCCCGACTCCGATAACGAGGGCGTGTCCCCCGTCAAAGGAGACAGCGACCAGGACTCTCCCCGGGAAGTGCAGGGGGCTAATCAGCCCTTGTGCCGCAGACTTCGGAGCATTCGGTGGCCGCGGCCCTACCGTCCGCCGCACATTGAGCACTATAACGGTGAGGCCGACCCTTACGAATTTGTGCAGGTATACTCCATAGCCATCTCCGCGGCCAGGGGGGACGAGACAGTGCGTGCAACGTCTTCCCCCTCTACCTCACCGGGATCGCCCGCTCTTGGTTCTACAACCTGAAGGCCGGCTCCATCAAGTCTTTCGTGCAGCTCAAGCGTGAGTTCTGCGCGAACTTCTAGGGGAACTACGTGCATCCCCTGGACTCCTCGCAGCTGTACACCGTCCGGCAGAGGACGGGGGAGACCATCCGGAGCTTCTTCAAGCGCTTCGCCCAAGTGAAGAGCAAAGTGGCTCACGTCCCCGACTCTACGGTCATTGAATCGTGCAAAAGAGGGATCCTCCCTGGGGAGCTCCACCGGAGGCTCTCCCGGAGCTGCCCCTCCTCCGCCGACGAGCTCTTCAACGTGCTCAAAAAGTACGCTCGGGCAGAGGAGGACGACCTCTGGAAGAAGACCCAGGGGGCTCCCGCCCCCGCTAACCGGGGGGCCAGGGACCCCCTCAAACGCCCTAGGCAGGGGGGGGCGTAACGAGCCACGGCCTCGGGACACCTTTGTCCTCGAGGGTGGAGGCGACTCGCTCGACCCCCCGAGGGGCAACCACCCCTTCCCCAAGCCGAAAGGCCAATGGGGAGGACAATCTTCGCTCGGCCGGGAAGGCCCCACGGGGAGAGGCAGGGAAGGACCGTGGTGCAGCTTCCACGGGTCCAGTACCCACGCTACCCGGGAGTGCCACCAGCTACTGCAGCACTTCGCGGCGTTCCTCGACCAGCATGGGCAGGGGGGACTCCGGCCTCCTTGCCCCCTCGGCCAGCTGTTCTGGCCCTTCCTGCCCCCGCGGGGGGTCAGCAGGGGCAGACGCAGGAGGGGGAGCCTTCAGAAACTCTCCCCTTTCAATCTTCTCAGCACCGCATCAACGTCATTGTGGGAGGGTCCGCCTCCGGGCGGGACTCTAAGCGCCAGCGTAAGGAGTACACGCGCGAAGTCAAGGTGGTGGGGGTGCTACACACGTCTCCGCCACCCAAGTGGTCGGACGTCCCCCTCACCTTCACGGCGGAAGACGCGCTCATCGTCTCCGCCACCATCTACAACTACCACCTGGCCCGCATCCTCGTGGACGGCGGGAGCTCCGCTGACGTCCTCTACTTGAAAGCCTTCAAGGAGATGCAGGTGGATAAGAAGCTTCTGCAGCCCGCGGAAGGGCCCCTGCAAGGGTTCGTCCCGGGGAAGGCGATCCATCCCGTGGGGAAGGTGGATCTCCCCATGACATTCGGCACCCCAGAGAACTACCGGACCAAGATGGTCCGATTCGACGTAGTGGACCTCCCCTCCTCCTACAACGCGATCATGGGGAGGACCACGATCAACCGCCTGGGGCTGCCACCCATCAAAACTACCTTTGCATGAAGATCCCCGGGCCGCACGGCGTGATCAACGTCCGGGGAGACCAAGACATGGTCCGTGCTCTATACGAGCGCGCCGCCGCCACAATCGGAAGTGTCAACATCATTAAGGCACCCAGGGGGGAGGCCTCTCCCCCGGAACCAGACGTCGCGGCTATACTTCCCGGGAGGCCCCTCCCCAAGCCGTGCCCGGAAGGGGGCCTCCAGAAGGTCCTGCTGTCCCCGAACGACGGGGACAAAACTGTCTGGATCAGGGTGGAGCTCCCTGAGGAGCATGCAGCACAACTTACGGCTTTCTTGCGCGAGAACTCTGACGTTTTCGCGTGGAAGCCCTCGGACATGCGGGGCGTCGCCCGGGGGGTCATTGAGCACAAGCTCGCGGTGACCCCCGGTCACCCCCTCGTCAAACAGAAGCTGAGGAAGCTCTCCCTCGAGCGCCAAGAGGCAATCAAGGGAGAGATCACCCGACTCCGAGAGGCGGGGTTCATTCGGGAGGTCCTGTACCCCGAGTGGCTCGCGAACCCCGTCCTCGTGTAGAAGTCGAATGGCAAGTGGTGGATGTGCGTGGACTTCACCGATCTCAACCGCGCCTGCCCCAAGGACAACTTCCCACTCCCGCGGATTGACCAACTGGTCGACTCCACCGCGGGGTGCGAGTTGATGAGCTTCCTGGACGCTTACTCGGGCTACCATCAAGTCCGGATGGCGGAAGGGGACGAGGAAAAGACGAGTTTCATAACTCCCCTCGGAACCTTCTGCTACGTCCACATGCCCTTTGGGCTGAAGAACGCGGGAGCGACCTTCCAGCGCCTCATGACGCTAGTCTTCAAAGATCAAGTCGACCGCAACGTCGAAGTCTACGTAGACGTTGCGGTCGTCAAAAGTCCCCGCGCAGCCACCCACGTCGACGACCTGGCGGAGACCTTCCGCAACCTCCGCACGTATGGGCGGAAGCTCAACCCGGAGAAGTGCGCCTTCGGCGTGTGCTGGGGGAAGCTCCTGGGTTTCCTCGTGTCCCAGCGGGGCGTAAAGGCAAATCCCGAAAAGATCTGGGCGTTCCTGGACATGCCCCCGCCGCGCTCCATCAAGGACGTCCAGCGGCTCGCCGGCCGCTTAGCCGCGCTCAGCCGCTTCGTCTCGCGATCGGGGGAACGAGGCCTCCAATTCTTCAAGATCCTCCGGGGGCTCGAGGGATTCCGATGGACCCCCGAGGCCCAGGAGGCCTTCGACGACCTCAAGAAGTACCTCATGAGCCCTCCAATGCTCGTGAGTCCGTCTCCAGAAGAGCCCTTGCTCCTCTACCTTGCCGCGACCCAGGTCGCCGTCAGCGCGGTATTGGTGAAGGAGCAAGGGGGGCAACAACATCCCTTGTACTACGTGAGTGAGGCCCTCCAGGGGGCCAAAACTCGGTACACGGAGATAGAGAAGATCTGCTACGCCCTCTTGATGGCGTCCCGGAAGCTTGGCCACTACTTCCTGGGACACTCCATCACCGTCCCGTCGTCCCTCCCCCTGGGGGAGGTGTTGCGGAACAAAGAGGCCATCGGCCGGATTGGGAAGTGGGGGGTCGAGCTCGCCCCCTTCTCCCTGTCCCTCATGGGTCGCTCTGCCATCAAGTCACAGGTCCTCGCCGACTTCATGGCGGAGTGGACTCCAGCCTCCGGGCCTGGGGACGAAGACCTCCCCGCGCCGCCCCGACACAGTGACCATTGGACACTCATGTTCGACGGGTCGCTGTGTCTCGCCGGGGCCGGTGCGGGAGTAGTCCTCCAGAGCCCTGAGGGGAAGGAACTCGAGTACGCGGCGCGGCTCGAGTTCCCCGCTATCAACAACGTCGCCGAGTACGAGGCTTTGCTCCTCGGGTTGTGCCTTGCGTGCTCCCTGGGGATCTGGCACCTCCTAGTGAAGGGAGATTCTCAGCTCGTAGTTTGCCAAATGGACAAGTCTTACCTGTGCCATGACGCAAACTTGAGTCTTTATTTCCAGGAGGTGCGAAAGATGGAGAGGCACTTCGATGGCCTCGAGGCCCGGCATATCCCGCGAAGGGACAATGACCGGGCCGACGCCTTGGCCTGGGTAGCAAGCGCCCAGGAATCGCTCCCCAAGGGGGCCTTCCGGGAAATCATCACGAAGCCCTCGGTGGCCTCCCCGGACATGGGCGACGAGCCTCGCGTCCCGGAGGTCGCCGAGATCACCCGGACTTCGTCATGGATGGACCCCCTCATCTCCATCATCAAGGGGGAGGGGGAGTTGTGGCTCTCACCTAGCCTCGCGTGCCATCGCGGCCAAGGCTCTCCGGCAGGGCTTCTATTGGCCCACGGTCATGCGCGACGCGCGAGACCTTGTCTCCGCGTGCGAGGCTTGCCAGAAGATGGCCAAGGGTTTGAACCTCTCCCCTGTAGCACTGCAGACTATCCCCATCACTTGGCCCTTCGTGCGCTGGGGGATGGACCTCCTAGGGCCCTTCCCCCCAGCGCCCGGAGGATACAAGTATGCGGTGGTCGCGGTCGACTACTTTACAAAGTGGGTAGAGGCGGAACCCTTAGCCAGCATCACGTCCTGGGCCGTCCAGCGGTTTTTTTGGAAAAACGTCGTTTGTCGTTTTGGTGTCCCCCGGGAGATCACTGTCGATAACGGGACCCAATTCGACTCGGCTTATTTCCGAGAATTCTGTGAAGGCCTGGGGCTCATCATCCACTCGCCTCAGTGGCCCATCCCCGGAGCAATGGGGCTGTCAAGAGGGTCAACGGTGTGATCCTACAGGGGTTGCACCGGCGACTCGAGCAGGCCGCTTCTAAGCGGGGTGCATGGGCAGAGGAGCTCCCTAGCATCCTCTGTTCGATGCGCACGACCCCGAGCCGGGCGACGGGACGTACTCCCTTCTCCCTAGTCTATGGGGCGGAGGCAGTCCTCCCCCGGGAGATTGGCTTCCGATCGCTGCGAGTCGAGCTCCTGGACGGAGCTACGACCGTAGCGTACCAAGCCAATGAGGCCAACCAACGACTGGAGATCGACCTCATGGAGGAACGCGACCAAGCGCTCCTCCGCCATGCCATCTACGAGCGCGAGAGGGCCTTTCGCCTTGGGGACCTTGTCCTCAAGCCCGTCACAGACCCCCAAGCCCAGAGTAAGCTCTCCCCCAAATGGGAGGGCCCCTACCGGATCTCCGCAGTCCTGGGCTCGAGGGCTTACAAGTTCTCCAACCTCCAAGAGCAGGAGCTGAAGCACACGTGGAACTTGCGTTTACTTCGCAAGTTTTACATCTAGCCTACACAGGCCTGTCCCCTCCCCCAGAGCGATTACGCCGGAGGGGGAAGGGGGACCCCGTACATACTGCCCCCTCCCCCGGAGCGATCACGCCAGAGGGGGAGGGGGGAGGGGGGACATTGTAATCACCCTTCCCTCCCCTTTCGCGGCTTCGCGGGGGGAGGCGTTGTATTTCATTTCATTATCAATACAACTGGATTTTTCTCTTCAACTGTATCATTGCAGGTTCTTCACATAACCGCCCCTAACGGCGATGCCCTCCCCGCGAGGATGCCCTCCCCGCGAGGACGCCCTCCCTGTGAGGATGCCCTCCCCGTGAGGAAGTGGGCCCAGACCCAAAAAGTCCCTCCTGCAGGGCGGCTTACGATCAGCCCTCGTGGACTGAGGGTGTAAGCGGCAACCCTGTCCTCCGGGACCGTGGTAACGAGTCACTTTGGGAGACTAGTCCCCTACCCAAACACTCAGACCCGTCATCGGGCACATCCTCCTCCGGGAGTCGATAGTCTCCCCAGCGGGATGGATTTCTTGGATATTCTTCTCCGGAGACCTTATTCCCGGCTCCCCGTTCTCACGGCGACCGAACGATTGTCTCCTGGAAGGTTTATCTCCGGAAATCTCATCTCAGGCTTTCTTGGATATTTCTTTCCCGGAGATCTTATTTCCGGCTCCCCGTTCTCACGGCGACCGGATGATTGTCTCCCGGAAAAATTACGGATTTCTTGGTTTCTTCCCCGGAGACCGTATTCCCGGCTCCCCGTTCTCACGGTGACCGGACGATTGTCTCCCGAAAAGCTCACTTCCGGAAGTTTCGTCGGGTTTTCTCGGATGTTTCTTCCCCCGAGACCTTATTCCAGGCTCCCCGTTCTCACGGCGACCGGACGATTGTCTCCCGGAAGGTTTTTCCCCGGAAACCTCGTTTTCAAATTTTCTAACTTGCAAAAATTCTTATGCTACAGGTCTTCATCTTCACCCCGGGGGCTTTGTCACCCCCACAGCGCGCGGAGCTACCTTCCAGCCCACTATGGGTGGGGGGGATAAGGAACCTCCAGGTGTCGTCCAGACCATCCACGAGCAAACTTAGCTCATTCTTATCAAAAGAAGTCGTCTAGACCATCCAAGAAAAATATGAAAAGAAGACTCTCAAAGCAACAAGAAGCAAACACAGCTTTATTAATCATTCAACCGGAGGACATCTTCCCCCTCCGGTGGGCATTGGAAACGGTACAACCCGGGTCATAACCCGGAAATTCTCTACATCCTAAGGCTCCTACGCCTAATAGTCCCGGAGGCCCTCCGCTAGCTCCCGGGCCAAGTCCCGGTACAATGCGCGTATGCGGCACTGAGCTTCCCAGAGCACATCCTCGAGCCAATACTCGTAGCCCGCCGGTGGAAGTATCCGAAGAGGAAGGATCATCCGGGACCCCAGACGTGGAGGGGATAATTCAGTGCGATGATTGTCGAAATTATCCAAGTGCCACTCTGGGTGCCATCTCAATCGGATCGGCTCCCGGACGGCATCCCCGCTGTGCTTCCCGGAGATGAGACTTAGTAAGATCAAAGCGGCTTGGGCTTCCCCCGGGGGGCACCTGCTGGGGCTCAAAGGCCTCACCCCCGGGGAACCTCTTCCGGACCTTCGCCTGGGAATAACCTCCCGGGAATCCTGGTAACAACGTATTCATTCAAGACTTAGAAAAATTTTCAATTTCTATTGCATATCAAAATGTCTTTTTACAAGTGTCCGGGGCTTCTTCTAAGAAGCTACCGGGAACAAAATTCTAAGAAAGCAAAAAGAGTCCTATCTAAGACCCGGGGGGAGGCTCATACTTTGTCATTGGCGTCCTCCCCCTGGGGGGCTTCCGCCGGGGCCGAGGCCGAGGCATCCGCTGTCGGAGGCGCCGGTGCCGGGAACCTCACCCGGACGATTTGGTCGTAGAAGCCCCCGGCAAGTTGCTCCACCTCCCGGCACAAGGGCTCGAAGAACTCGGGGAAGCTCCGGGGGATGCGGCCCCCGATCGCCCGGGCGCCCACTCCCCGGTGCTCCATAAGCCCGGCCGCGGCCGCAACCACAGGGATTGCCCGGCCTCGTGCCCGGGCATCTGCGGCCTCCGGGATCACGGAGACCTGTGCGTTAAGAAAATGCACAGCCTCCGCGAGGGTGGCCGGGGGCACCTCCGAGCTGCTCCCGGAGCCTAGGCTCATGCCAAGGCTCTCGAGGGCCGAGCGGATGGAGCGGCCCGCGTCCATCACAGCCCGGACGCTCGAGCCCTCGAGCTCCCGGAAGGCCTCCTCCTTCGCCTTGGCCTCCTACCGGAGGCGGCCGTTGACGGCCTCGGAGACGTGGACTTGGACCCGGACCCGGGCCAACTCCTGGAGGGCTTCGTCCCGCTGCCCCAGGTAGGTGGCGGCCCTCTCCTCCACGTCCTTCAACAACCGGCCGATGCGCTGCTCAAGGCCCCAGGTAATGGCCGCCCCCTACAAACTCCAGAGTTAGAAAAAATTCAATTGTAGGGGGCCGAAAGAAAGTGTCATCGACTCGGGTAAGTACCTGGATCTGGAGAGACTGGAGCTCCCCAAAACGCTCATGGAGCGTCCCCTCCATGACGTAGGCCTGGACCTTCCGGGTCTACAGGCCCTCCGCGTAGCGGGCGACCTCCCCCGCGGAAAGCAGGGGGGTCTCCCGCCCGGCGCTGGTCCCGTCGCGGCCGATGAGGGGTCCCCGGACCTGAGTGCCCTGCATAATCTCGGTCGGGGTGGTAGTGGTCGGCGTCTTCGTCGCCGAAGAGGTGGCCTACGAGGAAGTGGCCGAGGAGCTCTCGGAAGGGGTCCCGCCCCTGGGAGGAACCATCAGCCCTTTCCCCTTCCCGGGCGAGAGGGCCCCCGGGACCTCCACTTCCGGAGGGACCTCGTGGACTGAGGGGCTCCCCCCCTCAGTCCACCGGCCACTCCACCCGCGGAGGCAAGGCCTCCGCGAACCTCATCTCCGGCTTCTCCGGCTCCAAAGGTGCCGGGGGCGCTGGGAGGGCCGCCACTGAAGGCTGCGAGGGGGCGTAGTCCGCTGAATCGGACGCCGCCCCGCCCACGGCCGGTCCATTCCCCTGAGCCTCAACGGGGCTCTCTGGGGGAGGGGGTGTTGCTTCCTTCTGGGCCGGCGCCCTAGCGCGCACGGTCCCGGGGGTCTCGTCCCGGGCCTTCGCCTACGTCAAGGCCGGCGTCATCGAGGGGCCGGGGGCTTTTTGAACTCTGGCCTTCTTAGGCTCAGAGCCCCCGGCGGCTTCCTTCCCCCGCTTGTGCGATCCAGGGGTAGGGAGGGGCTTCCTCTCCAGTAGTTTTAGCCCGAAGGCCTCGGCTACCAGGTTCCAGGGAGGGCCCTCCCCCACGATGCGCTCATGCTCATCGGCGAAGTACCTCCCCAGGAGGTTCTCCGCCTTCTCCCGTGCCGCCGGGTACGGCCGGACTGCGAAAGGTAAGAGTTGGAAAAATTTTGTAAAATTTGTGAATGCATTGAACCATGTAACGAAGACTTATGTCGGGTCACCGGTTTCACCGGGGGCCGTTGCTCCGGGCCCATCCCAATCCCCCTTTTCCCTCATGAGAAGGGGGAGATCCTCAAAAGCATCATCTCCTCGGCGGCGTCCCGCATGGAGCAGGTGCGACGGGAGACGATGACCTTCCCGAGGAGCTCCAGCTCCTCATCCGTTCACACCGGGGACTTCGGCGTGGACAACCGGCTATAGGTTGGGGCCTCCGGGGAGTACACCACCCCGTCATCCTGGACCCGGAGGTAGAACCACCTCCGGATCCAATCCCCCCAGTGGTCCCGGGAGGCCGCCACCAGGTAATCGGCTACCCGGGACGGCAGCATCTGCACCATCACCGAGCCAAAGGGGGACTTGGGTCCCCCTTTCACCAGGTGGGAGCTCCTTGCCACCGACTTGTAGAAGTACCGGAAGGCTCGCAGGGTAGGCTCTCGTCCGGTCGCCGTCTCGAAGAGCCATATAAATAGGCCCATCCGGACGATGGCGTTCGGCGTGAGGTGGTTCAGCGCCACCCCATACTCCTTCAGAAACTCCCGGAGCCCCGCCTCAAGGAAGGCCTCGAAGGCCACAATCTCTCCGGGCCTGGGGCGGGGGGCTCCATCCTTCTTCACGGGGACCCGGACGTCCCTGTCCTCTACGACTCCTCGTTCAACCAGGGACTCCAAGTCCTCGGCCGTGAATTCGGACGCCCAGAGAAAGTTCGAAGCGACTTCCTCCGAGGGCACCTCCGTGGTCTTCGCACGGCCCTTAGGCGCCATTGAGTTTTTTCCAGTGGCTAAAGTTTCGGAAGCGGGAGGGACCTAAAGGTTCCGGACGCTAGCCTACCGGGAGAGGGCTACTTGGAGAGCTAAGGGCGTTGGAGTTTGAAAGTATGGAATGAGCTCTCCAGGCCCCCCAAGGCTCTATTTATAGAGGTGGAGCGTGGCCCAGATGGGCGCCATGTGGCACTTCGCGGTACATCTGGGCCGTTGAATTCAAACTGTGCGCGGGAAACGAAGGGACTGGCGCGTGGCACGGGAATCGAAACGTCGCGGCTCCGGTGGCTTGGCCCGGAGATTTTCCCGGTGACATGCACCATACCCCCCGGGGACTCGAGCCTCATCCCCGGGGGGCATGGGGGGCTGCTGTTGGGGGAAATCTCCGCGAGACTAAGTCCAGGTAAGTTGTGTCACATTTGCCCAGGGACCTGGCCTCCGCATTGCCTCCGGGGCATGTCCCGGGCGCCGCCTTTCGCCCGGGGACATTGCCTCCGGGGCATGTCCCGGGCGCCGCCATTTGCCCGGGGACCTGGCACCCGGTGCCGGTCCCAGGCGCCGCCATTTGCCCGGGGACCTGGCCTCCGGTGCCTGCCCCGAGCATTGTCGCCCTTCTAAAGGTAAAGTCTCTGGTTCTTGATCACATGCAGGTCACGCGAGGAGCGCCTCGGGAATCAGCGGCCACCTGTCAAGCATCCAAGGCGCCTGACCAGGAGAAGGACGTTGCTACCCCTCAATCCGACGGTAGCGTCCCGGGTAGTTTAGTCTTTTTTGCTTCTTTTGGGGCTATAAATAGCCCTTGTACCCCCTGTTGTAAGAACAAGTTATTCATTATTGCTAGAGTAGCTAAAACTCACAGGTGTGCTCCGGAAGCCTCTCCCCGAGAGAGCCTCCCCAGCCGACTCAGGTCGGGAGCACGCCGACAGGACTAGGGCCCCCACCGGGACCCGAACCTGTATAAATCCTCGTGTCACTTCTTGTGTTTGTCCGGCGGGGGAGGACCGGTCACCCGGTCAACCCGCGTCGTGTTTTCTTCGCTAGGATCGTTCACAAAACCTGCCGGGGTATTCGCAATACCACGACAAGGCTCGGGGGGGCTCTCCCACCGGAGTCTTGATCATGTTGACGTTTCCAATGGCAGCGGTGGCGTGCTCGTAAAGGGTGCGGGCCACGTTCTGGTCGCCTCGAACGGTGATCGCACAGTGAGGCCCAAGGATCTTCACGCAGAGGTAGTTCTGGTGAATTGTCGCCCCTAGATGGTTGATCGTGGTCCTCCCCATAATGGCGTTGTATGAAGAGGGGAGGTCCACAACATCAAACCGGACCATCTCCGTCCTGTAGTTTTCTGGGGTGCCGAAGGTCATCAGGAGGTCGACCTTCCCCACCGGGTGGATGGTGTTCCCGGGAACGAAGCCTTGCAGCGGCCCGAGTGCGGGCTGCAGCAGCTTCTCGTCGACTTGCATCTCCCTGAACGCCTTCAGGTATAAGATATCGGCAGAGCTTCTGCCGTCGACGAGGATGCGCGCTAATTGGCAGTTGTAGACTGTAGCCGAGACGATGAGCGCGTCGTAGTGCGGGAAGCAAACCCCGCGCGCGTCTTCCGCTGTGAAGGTGAGGGGGACGTCTGACCATTTCGGTGGCGAAGATGTATGCAGCACCCCCACAACCTTCACCTCTCGCGCATACTCCTTGCGCTGACGCTTGGAGTCCCATCTCGAGGCAGATCCCCCCGTAATGACGTTTATACTCCTTTGGCAGGTTTGGAAGGGGAGCTCCTGAGCTGAGCCCCCTTCTTGCGTCTGTCTTTGCTGCTCGCCCGCGGGAGCAGGAAGTGCTGGCAAGGCCGTCGAGGGAGGCAAGGAGGCAGGGCCCCTCCCCCCTGGCCGCGCTGGTCGAGAAAAGCCGCGAAGTGCTGTAAAAGCTGATGGCATTCTTGAGTAGCGTGGGTACTTGACTTATGGAAGGCACACCACACGTTGGCTGTGCCCTCTTTGCCTTCCTTGGAGTGGCCCTCGCGCCCGCTGGACAACTGTCCCCCCCCCCATAGCCTTTTGACTTAGGGGGGGCACAACTGCCTTTGCCGCCGTCGCGCGAGCTGCCTCCGCCCTCGAGGACGAAAGCGTCCCGAGGCCGTGGCTCGCCGCGATCGTTTCTTCGGGGACGCTTGTTGGGTGGATCTCTAGCCTCCCTGCCGGTGGGGGCAGGAGCCCCCTGGTTCTTCTTCCAAAGATCGTCCTCCTCCGCGCGGGCGTACTTCTTGAGTACGGTGAAGAGCTCGTCGGCGGAGGTGGGGCAGCTCCGAGAAAGCCTCCGGTGGAGCTCCCTAGGGAGTATCCCGCTCTTGCACGCTTCGATGACTGTGGAGTCGGGGACGTGCACCACTTTGCTTTTTACCTGAGCAAAGCGCTTAAAGAAGCTGCGGATAGTCTCGTCCGTCCGTTGCCTGACGGTGTAGAGCTGGGACGAGTCTATGGGGCGTACATAGTTCCCTTGGAAGTTCGCGCAAAATTCGCGCTTCAACTGCGCGAAAGACTTGACGGACCCAGCTCTCAGGTTGTAGAACAATGAGCGGGCGATGCCCGTGAGGTAGAGGGGGAAGACTTTGCATTGCACTGTCTCGTCCCCCCCAGCCGCCGAGATGGCCGTGGAGTACACCTGCACGAACTCGTAAAGATCGGCCTCACCGTTGTAATGCTCGATGTGCGGCGGGCGGTAAGGCCGCGGCCAGCGGATGCACCGGAGGTGACTGCACAGCGGCTGATTGGCTCCCTCAACTTCCTTGGGGGATTCATGGTCGCTGTCTTCCCCCACTGGGGACGCATGCTCATTGTCGGAGTCTGGGAGGGGTGCCAGCCGTCCCCCGGTGCGACGGTACCGCCTCTTTTCCTCGGGGTTGGTTGAGCTGACCTCTTGAGCATCGAGGTATTCCGCGGGGATAGTAGCAGTTTCCTTAAATGGTCTCTTCCCCCGGGCAAGCTGGGAGCGTGTCTCCACGCGCCCGCAGGTTCGGGGGAGTCCTGACCGATGGCGGGAGGTGGTTTCCCCGGACTTGGCGGTACGCATTCGCTCACCTCCTCCCTAGTGAAGCGGGTCTGATCCACCGGGGGTGCCTGCAAGGGCGGCCCCACAGGGGGAGGGAGCTGATGCGTGCTCGCCATCGCCCCAGTGGACGCCGCCAGTGCGCGGACCGGGCCAGGCGACGGGTCCGCGCTCGGGGCGGCGCGGGAGCAGTCGCGGTTTGAGTCTCCGGGGTGTTCGCAGGAGCGGGCGCCACACCAGCTCCGGGCGTCGGCCCTCGAAGGTTCTCGGGCCTAGGTGTGGAGGTTGTCGCCGGTGCGAGGGAGGCCCCCGGCACGTCGGTAGCCGCTCGCGGGGGTTCCGGGCCCGGGGCCGGGTGACTCCGCGAAGCAGGGGAGGACTCGGGGACGAGTTGACCCCCCGGCGCGGGAAGCATTCCCGGGACCGAATATGCCCCGGGCGCCGGCGCACCTCCGGGAGCGGGGAACATCCCCGGCCCGGGAAAGGTGGGGTGCCCCATGAAGAATTGGGGCAGCGCCCCCATAAACGGATATGGGGGCGGGTAGACGGGAGCCGGGGGTCGCGCCAGGACGCGCAGTAGCTCCTCCAGGGTGTGCTGGGTGCGAAGCTGGCCCTGGATCAAAGCCCCCAGCAGAGGATCTCCGGAGACCGGGTGTAACACCTAGTTTTGGGGGTGAAAAGTTTTGCATAAAAACCCTGCATGCATGTATCTCTGTAGTAGTAGCCAGATCAGCTGAACTCTAATCTCTCCCAAACCCTAAAAATCTCCAAAATCCACCCTTTGGATTCAGACTAAGATCTGCCTATCCAGATCTAACCTACCAGTTACTCTGAAGATAAAAGTCTTTAAGAGCCAGATCAAATTCGGACCCTAACTCTCAGTACCTAAGCCTCTCTCTGTTTTCGAAAATAGGAAAATTCATATTTACCCAAAGTACCCCAGTTTCCAGATAACTGAGTTATCTTGATTTAACCCTATCCAGACTCAAGTGTCTCTTGGAATATGTTTCCAGATATATCCTCAACTTACTTCAAAAAGTTGGGAACCAGATTAATTCATCTAAACACTTTTCGCAGATTAGTCCAAATTTTACTGCGAATAGGTCCTTTTCTGTTTACCTGGAAGCCTGAAAAGGCTAAAATCTACAAATCAACTCCAACTCCAGAATTTCTTCAGGGAACACCTCCCAAATGCTATTTGATAAAGATCTCCCTTTTGATCAGACTTCAAAATCTCTCTCCAATCACCAGAATTCGAGATCGATAAAATCCAGATCTATTTTACCCTAATTTTACCCTATTTTCGAAAATAGGTGAAATCCCTCAAATCTTATCAAACTTTCTCCAAATTTGAGCTAAATGAGTATTAATAGAAATATTATACTCAGCCATGGAATCAAATCTCAAATTAATCCTCTTTAAGACCAGATTTACAATTTAGTCCAAAGCTCATCAAAAATCATCACAATCAGGCCCCTGGTTCGACCACGGGTTGGTTTTAGCGACCAAAACCAGAGAAACCGACCAGATCACTTAGTTTCGACTTCGACCAGGCTGTTCAATCGACCACACCTCCTGTTCGCGACCACAACAGCCGGTTTCGACCTCGACCACTCCTATTACTTTGACCGTCGCTGCACCAATCGACCTCACCTACCACACGCGACCACTGGCTAGACACTGTAGCATAGACCAGTTACTGTTTACTTGACCAGCTGTTGTCGTTGCTTCAACCTCCAACTACAGTACCTCATCCACTCGCCTGCCGCCACGTGGGTGCTCGATGATTGGCGCTGTGGATCTTCTCAGGCTCACCTCACGGCCAGCTGATCCTCCCCGATTGTGCACGCCATCGGCAACGTTTCAAACAGAAAAACCCGGCCACGTGGAGTCCATGCCGAAGCCAAACATCTATTCACCTTCACCTCCACCAAAGCAGCAGGTTAAAGCCCCTAATCCAGCTGCAGGCCGTCACTTCACCGGGATTCAGCCGAGTTGTCACCTCCAGCCCGCTTCACTTCCCCGTGCATTTCCAGCCATTGCAGCACCCCCCCAAATCGCCTATAAATCCCTCAGGACTTAGCCAACTCCACCACACAGCAAAACACCAGAAATCGCCACACTTCATCGTGTCTTCTTCTTCTCCGGTGAGCAGCAAGGAGGAGCTACGGTGCCAAGCCTCTACACTGCTTCCCCCTCCAATCCAGCTACTTTGGTAAGCTCCTCTTACCTCCCTTATCATACTCGAGCATGGAATTGACTTCAAACCTCTCCAGTCGCCGGCGATTTCCTTTTCTCTCCAGCAGCTCCGACGAGCAATTAAACCCTAACCAGAGTGAATTATCTCTCGAGCCTGTGATCAAACATGATTAGTGGACTGTGTGGAACACATCTAAGCAACCAGAATCACCAATTTTGCTAAAACTTGAAAAACCCCAAATTTCAACCTTGCATGTTCACTGTGCTTGCTGATTTAGCTTATCTGTTGAATGTTTAGCTAATCCAACTTCACACCTAGCCTTGTTATACCCCAGAGACCATCCTCAAGCAAGGAATTAAGTTCATTTGCCCTAGAACAGAAATGCCCAATTTCTGTGGCTTCTTCCCTAGCTCTGATCGCCGGATTTTGTTTCCGGCCGTTTCAACCCTAACCACCTTGTCTAGTAGATGTGCCTTGAGCCCATGAGTATTTTTGTCTTCTATCTCGACACCTGGATCGGCCCAGGTGAAGAGGTATCGCCATGCCAAAGTTTTGTCCAGAGACTGTTTGGAACAGTTCGGCCACCGTGTTCTTCGCCGGATTTCCTTGCCTTCCGGCCATCTCCAGCCCAAGACCTTGTTGAATAGATTGTTCCTGTTGCAAATGCCTAACCGCCAGACAAAGTGGTGCATCATTTAGAGCCTTGAATCAAAAGATATGGCTAACCCTAGTTTCTGGCCATGTCGACCCTATGCCAGGCTGTGTCAGCCAGTGGCATTAGCCCTGTTCCCCCACCTCTGGTCATGTAAGACAGAAATTACTTTGTCAAATAACTGCCTCACTACTGTGTGCACCATATGCTTGAATCAAAACCTACTTTGGCCACTGGAAACTATTCAAACAATGCTAATGCCATTCTTGGGCACTGTCAGCCTATGTCAGCTAGTGGCATTGAGCCTTTTCACCCACTTCCAGCCATGAACTTTGGAAATAACTTTGTCCCTTAGACTCCTGACGTTGTGATCTACACTTTCCCCTACTGTCACAACTTGAGTTAAGCCCTCTATCACCCATTGACCTTATGTCGATGCCTACCTAAAGACGTTCGCTGTTTTTGGGCGAACCAGTCACAACCTTGATATTACCCTGATATTTTGGAACCCTGTAAACCTTGACAACTAATCTTAACCCTGGTTTCCATAGTTTAACTCTAATTGCTTCGAAACCTTGTATCACCAGAGTGTTTCCATCTTGCATTATTGCATGTAGTGGATTATATAGAGGAGGTAAAAGAGGTCGGTGGCCAGATAAGGAAACCTGAAACCGACATGGTCCCTTTCCCTACTCGGACTCTAACTCGATACATGGACCTTGACCCAACCAAAAAAGTGACGCAGCACCGACTAGACCCAATCAGAATCTAGTCAAAATTGTTTTGTCAATTTCCGGTGATCCAGAAAGAATTTGGACTTGGGGTTAGATCCATTGGAAAGATCTCGTTGTGGGCTTCTCCGTGGACTATAAGAACTCCCAATCGGACTTCGTATGAGGGAGTTATGGTCGTTTGAAGGCAGGCTGCTCCTGGATGGCCGAACCGGACTCCAACTCGAATCCATCCCGGACTCCAACTCGACTTGGGCTCCTTGCTGGTCCTCTCCATGGTTCATAAGCACAATATTATCACTATTAGATAGTAAACCATTCTCAAAACCATATATATAAACCTAGGAACGAGTTCACCTGGCAATACAACAATCGGGCTTTGCTGCCCGTTATTGGTCCTTGTGTAACAAGCGGAGGATTATGGTTGGTGCGTGTATCTGAAGAAGTGATGTCCTCATCAGGAGGGGCGGGGCGGGGCGGCATTGCGGCGAGAGGAGGAGGGGTGCTACAAGCGGCGATGCGGCGAGAGGAGGGGCGGGGATAGGGATGGCAACGGGGCGAGTATGGGGAAAATTTAAAACCCGCGAGGGCGGAGACGAGGGAAATCCAATACTCGCGGGTAATTTTGGAGCGGGTAAGTGAAATTAATCCCCGAACCCGAAAATGTCTCTTTTGAAACCTCAGATCTGGAGTCTGCGACCTCGTGAATAAGAAAAAAAAAAGCTCCTCTTCTGAAACCTCCGAAGATATCTCTTTTTTTTTCTCCTTCTATCGATGGTTTTGGTTTTGTTCTTTGTTTGCTGATTCGTTTGCGGAAGCTATATCTCTTGTTCTGGCATTTTTATGTTCTCCGTCTTCGTAGTTTGAGACAGAATTTGGACCTAAGTTGGCATAATGCTTGTATATTTTCTAGAGTATTTTACACCCATAAATTGGGGAAATATTGATGTAGTTCATGGCACGGGCACTGCTTCCCTCACTAGATCTATCCACGCCATGACCTCAAGGAGCTCATGCCGTGAAGTCGCCACTAGATCTCGTTGCCACCTCCGTTGCCGGTGCCCAGTTTGTCGCATTGACAAATTGAGCCAGTGAGATCGCTAGTTGCATCGAGCCGAGTTCCCCATTTAATTCAGAGAAAAAAAGAGAAGTGTGTTCTCAGCTCGTGACCTTGACCGACCCGATCTGGCTCGGCTCGTCTCCTTTAACCGACTTGAGTAGAGTCAGACTCAGCTCACTCAAACACTTACTCAAATATAACTCATTTACAAATAAAATGATTTTCGAGGACCACTACATATGATTTTGAACCAGAATTTCCCTGTTTTTTTTCATTTATCCACTTGTGAAACTAGACAAACACAATGTTGTAATACCTTGGCAAAGTAAATACTACCTCAATTATTTTACAAAATTCTACCTCTGGTCTAAAATACTTGTCATCGTAATAAATTAAAACAAGTTTTGGTTCGTGAACAGCATGGAAAGTATGCGGACGATCTCTTCGATCAAACCTCGCGGCCTCGCCGCCTTCATGCCTCGTGGCCTCTCCGCTACGCCGCCCCGCCGCCGGCCTACAGGTATCGGGGCCCCCGGAGGGGGTGGGGGAGGGGCGTGGGTATCCCCCGCAGGGCGCAGGTGAGGGCGGGACGGCAGACGACGAGAAGAGGGCCGAGGGCGGGACGGCGGGTGGCGAGAGGAGGGGCGGATGGCAAGGCGATGAACAACGTGAGGAGGAGGGGTGCGGCGGGCGTCGTTGCGGCGAGAGGAGGGCAGCCGGCGCCGGTGAGAGGAGCGAGGCGGGCGGCTGGGCTTGGCTGGGCCTGGGCGCCTGGCAGCCTAGGCCTCCGGGGTATCCGGATCCGTCGGATATCATCCAAACCGGATTCGTATCCAATTAAAAATTATCCAAATCCGACTGGTCTGGATCGGTTTTCATCCCTAATAGAACCACCTCCGAGCCCAACCTTCCTAGTGGTCCCGAGAGGCCGCGACCAAGTATTCGTTGGCTCAGGAGGGGAGGATCTTCAGCATTATGGAACCGAAGGTGGACTTCTGCACATTCCTCACCACCAGTGAACTCCTCGCAGTGGCTTTGTAGAAGTATTGGAAAAGGTGAAAGGTGCCCTCTATCGTGGTCTCGCACAACCAAAGAAATAACCTCATCCAGACGAGGACGTTCCTTCATATAGAGAAAGAGAGCAACTCGGGACAAGTATAAATTCTCGATTCTCCGGGTAAGGAGCCCTCCATTCCCCGGACAACTCTTCGAGTAAGGGACCCTCTCCTCCAGGGGTGGGACGTCTTCTCCCCTAATGTCGTCTAGTGCACCCCCCCCCCCCCTCCCACGCCATGAAATATCCTTGGAGGTGCGGGGGCCTACTGTTAGGGAGAAATAGTGGTCATAGACAAGGCTACCCCGGTTGAGACTCTTCTTCGGGTAGGGGACCCTCCCCTCCCTAGACACTTCTCCGAGTTTGGGACCCCTCCCGTCCCCATACGCTCTTCCAGGGAAGGGACCTCTCCTCCACGAGTGCTTCTCCGGGTAAAGGACCCTCCCTTCGCCGAATGCTTCTCCAAGTACAAGACCCTCCCGTTCCTGGAGGCTTCTCAAGGTAGGGGACCCTCTCCCACCCAGATGCTCCCTCGGGAACCAAAGTGGACACATGCCAGACATCCGAACCCCATACCCCACGAAAAGACCGCTACACCCTCAATCCGACGGTCACTATTAGGGTAGTTTGATAATTTACATCTTTCAAGATCTATATATACCCTTATACCCATCTATTGTAACCTAAGACTCATTTTTACATCCACTATGTTCAAAGCAATAGGCGCATCTAAAAACCTTCTTCCCGCAAGCGAGCCTCCCAAACCGAATTACGTCATAGGAGCGTCGACAGAACTAAGATACTCACTGAAATCTGAACCTCTTTGTGATTGCGCAACATAGAAAGACCCGTCACCCAATCAATTCGTATTGTAATGCACATGTTCTACATCATCAAACCTGTCGTGAGATTCATAATACCACGACAAATACAAATACCATCACTTATGTTGTTAGTTCTCTACAACATGTGACAAGGATCAAAGTAATTTTATATGGCATGAGATAGAATACTACCGATATCCGTAGTGGTATTACCCCAAGAACTCTTAACTCATTCTATACTATTGACTTCCTAACACTTAGGTTCATTTCATAAAAATAAAACTAGTTAGTTCCATGTTTTGAAATTTTTAAAAATGATTTTTTTAATAAAAAATTCAAACAGACCGATCAAATATATTTTACCCATAAAAATTCAATTCAGAAGGAAGCAACAAGCTTGATACATACACTAACTCAGTTTCGTTAGGAAGAAATAAGTAGGCAACCATTGCTGTACAAAACTACTATCCACATGCTTCTAGATTGGTGCATTCCTCGTGAAAGGGCGAGCACCGAACAGCGAGAAACACCGTACAACCTTGTAAACATGACGTTCACCGGTGAAATCAACCCAGTTTTACCCATCCTGGAGCAGTTCATGTTAGCAGTCTAAAGCAACCAGTGAAACTCAAAAAGGACCATTTCAAGCCGCCCATTAACCCAACCTGGAGGCCGATTTCACTTGCACCAACTGTCATAATCATCAGAACAATTTTTACTCTAGCTTATTTGGTGGAGCTTGAGTTCAGTACATCTGAAGACTTGCATCACTTGTCATGATACTTCCTTTTCTTTTTCCTCTTGTAGTTCTCCAGCATTTCGTACCGCTGCAAAGATGAAACAGATAGCAACCACTTGCTAAACTCAAGCTCATTCATAGCCATAAAAGAAGCGATATGGCTGAACTCTTTCCTTTTCTGCTCCACCAAATAAGATTGTGCCCTATCTATGTGCTCTGTTTCCTGCTTATTTTGTAGTTCTGAGAGGCTATCATCATTTTCATCTGTCAGATAGTTGGTTCTTTCAATTGCCCCCACGTTTACAACATCTTCATTGCGGTGGGCATAGACAATTCCTGTTAAGAGGGAACCACATGTCACTTTAAACTATAAAATGCATCAATATCTGGAGAAAGAAAGGACAAAATTATGAAAAAATCTGCTTAGCAGGCAACAGCCAACTTTCTAGAAAAATATCTTGTTCATGAAAAATTCACAAAATCAGTCTCATAACTGTATCCATTCTATAAGGGGGGGGGGGGGGGGGGGGGGGGAAAGAAAAACAGCCTTTGCATAACTTTATCCCTTCTAAAAAGAAAAAGATAGCAACAAAATCCAGAAAACTGATATTATGAAATTGAGACAAATACTAGATAAGTTCTACACGTCCACAAGTCAGCATGAAATACTAGCTAACAGGTTTTCAGCAGCCCCCAAGTATCCCAATACATCGGTTGACATCTATCAAGCACTGAATATATATTAGATCAATGCAAGGCTACAAACAGACCCATAAGAAAGTACATAGAGATTAAGGATCTTTGGTTGAACAGAAATTACAAGTTACATCAGGGAAAGATATAGGAGGGGGTAAAAATGAAGTACTGGGTTTGAACATGGAATAGGATTTCGGATTTTTTATTTTTTTATTGTGGAAACAAGGATTTCTGATAACTTCATTGTTGCAATCCCTACTAGCCACCATCTAACCGACTCTACATGATAGACGCCAAAATGACTGAACTCCCACACAGCCTATACACCAAACAACATTATCACCCTCTCTGTTCATGACAGAATGTTTTAAGATAAGATCCTAATAACTTGTCACGTCTGACTTTTCATGATTTTCAATAAATAATTTTGACTATTCATTTCTATTACCATATATTAGTAAAAATATATAAAAATAGTATGATGAAAGCATTTTTGACGACAAATCTAACTATATCATTGCCATGTGTTTAATAAAGATATTTATAAATATATTAGTAGTCAAAGTTAAATAAATTTAATTGCACTCATACTATGGCGATAGGTTTTTGTGGAAAGGGGAAGTAATAAACTAACAATGCTATGCCACCATGTCAAATAAGATCAGTATGCAAATTTCAGAATTTTGGGTTTCAGATATGGCATGTGGCATTTTTAATATAGTACTGCAAAACCTCTGGATGGTAGATGAAACAAAAGGTTGTACATCAGGTCTCGACCATTCACTATCCATAAATGCCTCAAAAATAAATGGTGCAATAATTATTTTTAGCATGTATATCAAATGGTCTACATCCCACCATTGAGAAATTAGATTTTCAATTATTATCTTTCAACAAATCCAGACAGAATAGTAAGACTAACGGCAGAAATCGAAACACAAATAGGTGAGCTCATATCCGGGCAGAACAGCAAGACTAATAGCAACTGCTTGGTCATTTGGTCCCTACAGCTTTGTATAGCATATCAGAGTGAACAAAATCAAGTGCAATCTAAGCAAAAAATAGGAGAGCTTACCAAAATGAACCAATTTCTCATTTTCAGCATCTGTTGCCGCCGTGGAAGACATGATTTTTTCATGCGTACCAAAAGAATCAGTATCAACAATTTCTCTAATTCCTGTTGCCTCAGCTGTAGTACCCTTCCCCTGTTCTCCATGCATCTCAATAATCTCACTAGTGAAAAGCTTATCAGATAAGTCACGGAACAGATTGCAGATCCCAAAGAGCTCACCTTGAAATTTCTTGTCGTCCTAAAATCAACAGTATCCAAATTAGATGTCAAAACAAGATAAGAGCCAAAGTTGATATCAACTGATCTCTCATGCCTGTATGTAACACACAGAGATTAAACAGCAAAAATTATATAGGACTCAAGTGCAGATTAAACTAATACTATATGCTTGTGTTTGCAAAACTGCGTACTTTGTATATTCAAGCCTGGGACTGGGTGAGGGGGGAAATTGCAGGGACAAGCATCTAGGATACATTAAAACATTCTGATACTACTATTAAGCATTCTAATACCATGTAATAATGATTATTCATGACATTATCCTGATCAGAGTTCAGGATCCTGGATCTGCCCTGGCTCCCACCACATGGCTGGTAGCAGTTTCTAGCAGGATACTGACGGAACCGTAAAAATCCTGGACAAATTGAAACATTCAAATTTGAATTGCAAATTTAAAATCAGCCAGTAACCAATCTGATTACCAGGTGGTAACCATCCAATCCCGAATTGTAATGGGACGATGAGAAGTAAATTTTGCAATGGTTCCAGTTCACTTCAATGTTGGCTGCTCTCCTTGTTTGATGGTCTTAGAAGTTACTCTAGCAGCAAACATAACCGCTACAGATCGTGGGTGGGTGTGCATGCCTCCAGATTTTGAGGGATGCTTCTAAATCACATGCATGCATGCTTCGGATTTTGAAGAATGTTTCTAAAAGGAATGCGTGTACACTTCCAGATTTTGACAAATAGAATGCATGTATGCTTCCAGATTGTGATGAATTCTTCTCTCAACGGAATGCATGCATGCTTCTGGATATTGAGGACAGTTACTCTAGCCACGTCCAAGATATCTACATTCAAACAACCAACTCTTATACAAATCTCTAGTTTAAATTACGAAACTAAAAATTTAAAATTCCCATGGAAACCCCAAAGTGATTATGTCCCGCAATCCTCCAGCCAGATTTGTGTAAGTTCAAGCTATATTCAGTAATGGAGAATTAGATATTCCAATTGGCAATGTTAATCAAAGCTTCTCCCAGGTTCTCAAAAATAGGATCAAACTTTGAATATGTTTTGAAGGAAATCAATTTTTGGATTCAATATTTCAAATTTGAATTTGATTTAAAACCGGCTACTGCTGAGAACCTGAACTGTAATCTCGATTACATAGTATCGTAACATTTTTATAACAAACTACCTAATACTTTGTATTAGTTATTAAATTTGAAATCAGAGCATCCTACATTTAGCATAGTGTCCAGTATGTAACAAATACAGGTCTTGAGTAAATTCAAAATATAGGTGACTATAATAAAGTATAGGCAAAATTACACTGCAACGTTCGTTTCATTTTGGGATCTCTCCCCCAGACCATAATTTTATGGTCAACACAGAATTTTGGTTCTGAAATTTCGACCTAGCTAATGAAAATGTGATGAGATCAAATCAGCAAGAGTCCATAGAATAACCAGTACAAAACTAAGCACATATACATCTGTTCTCTGCAGTTTTGACATCTCCAGTTTCTCCCAATGCAAAAAGACTTACCATTAGCAAATTGGAACCAACTTCATTAATGAATTCATCTACTCAAACATGCTTTCAAATCAACTTGACCGCTCATGAATAATTCACCCATAGCTGCAGATGTCGCCTTTAGCAAGAATAGCGAAAGATCCAGGAGCAAGTACCACAAGGGAGGTAGATCTTGTGGTGTAGTCGAGCAAGGAGAAATTGTTGCTTCCTGCGGACCTGCGCTGGCCAGACCTTGTGGGTGGCGATTCGGGCAGTCAGAGACTCAAGAGTATGTACATGTGTGTGGCGCAATTTGGGGAAACCAGCTGGATAAGTTACATTATTTCTAGGGATCATTTTAAATTCATTCATTATATTCAGGATTCAGAAAACCGGTGGGAACTAGCTTTATTTAATCTGAGTTAGTCCATTTTATGCCAATTATTTATGACCATTAGGACCAATTCTGGCTGATTCACAACTTCTTGAGAAAAATATTGTTTCTGCCCGATTCCCAACAAACCAACAGGTCCAAGAACCACCCCTAAATCTGATTTTTTGAACTCCAATTATATGACCTAGCAGTTCTAGATGGCATCTGTTAACTGGGGTATTGGATTTCCATCAGAGAGATGGATGAAAAAGATTGATTAGACATGCACTATTAGAGGGGTGTTAGAGTGGTTTGTGTTAAGAATTTAAGATTATAATTCCAACTCAATTTAATTAATAGTGAAGAGAGATATACACACACTAAGGAGTAGCCTCCAAAAAAGAAATAAAGTAAGCGATATATTAGTAATAATCTATACAAAGGCCTATATACTCTAACACGCCCCCTCAAACTCAAGGCGGATCAAACAGCCTGAGTTTGGATAACAGAAAAGAAAACTAGTGTCGAGTCTGAGCTTTGGTAAAGAGATCAGCAACTTGCATCTCTGAAGGAAGGTAGCACAAGGCAATGGTATCCTGCTGAACATTCAATCAAGTGAAGAAGGCACCAATCCCAATATGCTTCGTGAGCTCATGCTTCACAAGATCATTGGCAATTTGAATGGAACTGGTGTTATCACAAAACAAAGGTGTAGCCTTCGTGACGGAAACACCGAGATCAGTTAGAAGCCATCGAAGCCAAGCAATCTGAGTTGTAGTGGAGACCAGAGCGCGGTCTTTTCTTGGACTTCCAAGCAAGAAGAGAAGAACCAAGGAAGATGCAGTAACCTGTAACTGAATGACGATCAGTCAGATCACTAGCCCATGTAGCATTAGAAAAGACTTGCAACTGCAACAGACTTGTCCTGGAAAAGAACAAACAGCAGGAAGAAGTGCCCCGAAGGTACCGCAGAACACGAAGCAGATGAGAGCGTAATGGTCTGAGATCAGGGCACTGACAAACTGGCTGAAAACATGAACAGCATGAGAAATATCTGATCGAGTGACACCAAGATAAACAAGACTGCCCACGAATTGCTGATACCTGGATGGATCCGGAAGAGAAGTACCATCTATAGAGCGCAACTGTAAGTACAACTCCATGGGGGTGATAGCAGTCTTGCCATCAGTGACACCAGACCGAGAAAGGAGATCCAGAACATAACGCTACTAGGAAAGGGAAATCATGCGGGTGAATAGGTAACCTCAATACCCAAGAAATAGTTGAGTGAACCAAGATCAAACATCAGAAACTGTGCACTGAGCTGTTCCTTGACTAAGGTGATATGAAGAGAATCATCACCCATAAGCAGCATATCATCAACACAAAGAAGGATGGTCCATCCCTAAGGGCTCACATGAATAAACATAGCTGTATCATGGTGGCGGGGAGTAAAGCCCGCTGCAACAATCACTGATTGAAAACGCTCAAACCAAGCTCGAGGAGCCTGTTTGAGCCCATATAAAGCCCGTCGCAAACGGCAAACATAGCTAGATGGGCAATCAAGACACTGTGGTGGACACAAATAGACCTCATGTAGATCACCATTTAGAAACGCATTCTTGACGTCCATCTAAGAGATAGTTCAACCATGTACAACAACGACAAGAAAGAGAGCACGAACAGTCGTCATGTGAGCAATTGGAGTAAACGTCTCGTAATCACACCCATACTCCTACTGAAAACCACAAGCGACTAGACGCGCTTTATAGCGCTCAACAGTACCATCGGCCTTGGTTTTGATCTTGAAAACCCACTTGCAGGTAATAGGGACGGCATGAGACGGACAAGGTACAATCTCCCAAGTCGAAGTCTGGGTCATAGCATTAAGCTCCTCAGCTATAATAGAACACCACTGTGGACTACTAGCTGCCTCCAAATAAGTAGCTGGCTCCTGTACATGACAAACGCCAGCAAAACCAAAACAATCAGGTCGAGCAATGGTAGAGCGATTCCTCAAATGATACTGAGGCTGTGGGAACTCGACAACAAGGGCCTCAGGTAGTGGTGGATCATCGCAAGAGACCAGAGTGGATTGTAGGCCGAGTAGAGCAGGCTCTGGTGATGGATAATCAGAGGATGAACGAGGATGACGAGAGTAGTGATAAGGAAAAGGGAAAACAGGCTGCGAAGGTCTAGGCGGAGAGGAAGGTAACAGCCGAGCAGATGACAAGTCTGTGGAAGGTCGATGTGGCTTAGTAGGTGTCAGGTCTGAGGAAGAGGGAGATGTCTCACTGGAGGGAATAGAAGGAAAGTAAAGAAACGAGACATCAGCGGTGGTAGCAGAAGTGGTAGAACGAGAAGAGGGTAAAAGATAGAACGACTAATCCTCAACGAAACTGATACCGCGAGAGAATCGGATCCGTCGAGCAGAGGGATCGTAACAACGATATCCTTTATGCTCAAGGCTATAGCCAAGAAACACGCACTGCAGAGACTGAGCCGTCAATTTTATGAGTTCCCTGGGCGAAAGGAGGACAAAGCAAGTACAGCCAAACACCCAAAGATGATCATAGCGCGGCGGTGCAGAAAAGACACCTGAACTACGATCGGAAAGGATAGAAGATGGCTGGAGATTGATCAAGTATAAAAAGGTAGAAACGGCCTCTACCGAGAAGTAAGAAGGAACATGAGATGCTAACAAAAAGGTGAGAGCAGTCTCAATGATCTGATGGTGTTTGCGCTCGGCAACGACGTTTTGAGCATGGGCACCTGGACAAGAGAGCTGAGGGAGTGTACTTGAGAAGCTAAGCACTCATGAAAACTGTGAGATAGATACTCCCCTCCTGAGTTAGAACGAAAAATTCTAATAGAAGTGGAAAAATGAGTCTGGATCATAGATGCAGAAGATCTATAAATCGAAAAAAAGGAGCTAATGGAGGTATAAGACAAGTGACGAAGAACAAGAGGATAGATGTAGATAGTCCAGCACATAGAGCCCATCTGATCCACTACAGCGACGACCAGCTCCAATGAGGGTCCCTGTGCGACGATCCTACACATAGCAAGCAGAAGAGTCAAAACCCACAAAACAGCACTGACTAGTGATCTGACCAACCAAAAGCAGTTGCATGGCCAAACCAGGGACACAATAAACATCAGGAATATGAAACTGAGAGGTGTGAAGAGTGCCACTGTGAAGCTTGGGTAATGATGAACCATCAGCCAACTGAATCCTAGAACTGGGGTCTGTGGCACAATTCTAGAGGCCAGAACTATCAGGCTGAACATGTCGAGTGGCCCTGGAATTGAGAACCCTACTCTCATCACGAATACCGGAGGAAGAGGCAACAGTGTGGATAACTGGTGGGGATGCTGATGCTTGGGAGAGCTGCTAGAACAATGTCATGAGCTACTGTAGACGAGGATCTGAAGCCGAACGGTGTGTTGGAGTCATGTCAACAACAGCAAAAGAGACAAGAAGTCCACTAGTAACAACCCCTGCAAATGGAACAGAAGGTCGACCATTACGGATCCACTTAAAGCAATCCGCCTACAGGTGTCCCTTCTTGCGACAATAAGAACACTGTATTGAAGTGTGAGCCTTCTTCTCGGGATCTAAGGAGGAAATTGAAGTCCGAGAGCCTGAGAAGCCTGAAGAGTGTGGTGCAGCCAGAACACTATGAGAATGCAAGATGGTAGCTGAGTGAGAACACTGACCTGTCTCCTCAGCGATCATAGCCTTCACAATGGCCTCCAGGGTACATGGGACCTCAGTTCAGAATCTAAAATCTGGCGACCTCAAACTTGGAACAAAGACGGGTGAGGAACTCGAAGATCCTGGTTTGCTCCTGGTAAAGTGGTGCCTCAGTAGCACACTTGCAGGCTGTGCAAGTGGAGCACAACATAGGTGCCATGTCATCAGCTGACGCCAGATCTCAGAGATCCTGCTGTGGAAGGCCTCAACTGATAGATCTCCTTGCTGAAGGTGCTGCAGAAGCGTGGATCTCAATGCCTGGCTGGACTGCTCAAAACGACTGAAGGGTAGACCAGATCTGATAGCAAGATGGCAAGCGGCAGATACTTCGCCTGATGGCAGTGTCGGTACTCTATAGGAGAGCAAACCGAACTTGAGCCCCATTCCTCTCCCATGCCTCTAGCTTTGCACCTGCTCTAGGTATCCGTGTCTCCTTGATATGGTTTGAGAGACCCATAGCCATCAAAAGGAGACAATGCATGACCACTCGTTGTAGGTATCAGTTCCGGTGAGTCTGACATCAATCACCGAAAGCTGCAATCCACGAGGAGCCATGCCGGAGAGGAGTCAAAACCCTCGTCAACAAAAGACATGCACTGAACAGAGCCACAGGTGGTCGGCTCGGCTCGGCACAAAAATGGCTCAAGTCAGCTCGACTCAGAAACAGCTTGCGGCTCAGCTCAACACAGAAAAAGCAGAGGTTTTAAAAAGGGAGGGGGATTAGATCTGAAGCGGCGGAGACAAAAGGCGGCGGCTTTGGCGACGTCAACGACGACAGCAGCGGTAAAGACGGTTGTAGTGACGGCGGTGGGAGCAACAGCGACGACGCAACTGAAGCGAAGGTGGTGGAAGGCCGCAGAAGTTGCAACGGCGCTACAACGGCGGCTGCAACAACAACGACAACAGAAGGCGACAATGCAACGGCAGCAAGGTTGCACAAATCTACGCAGATCTGACGCAAAGCCGTTGAGACCTGAAGACGACATCAGTGATGTAGAGGAATACAGCGGCGGCAATCCAGAGCTGGCACAGATCTGATGCAGATCTGACAATGGAAGCAATGGACCAGACGCCGACGACAGGATATGCCGACAGGACGTTGGCAACAGTGAACGCCGGCGACGCTGACAAGAGATTGGAAAATCTAAAATCTAACCCTAACCTTACTCTGATACCATGTTAGGAATTTAAGATTATAATTCCAACTCACTTTGATTAATGGTGGAGATATATATACGCCAAGTAGCCTCCAAGAAAGAAATAAAGGGGTATATTAGTAATAATCTATACAAAGACGTATATACTCTAATAGTTTGATTAAACAAAAGGAGCACAATAGTGGGCTTCAAAATTTTTCTAGCTTTCTAATTTGTTTATAATTTTCATCCCATATCATCTACCATAAATATTGATGCATTAAAGCATAAGTCATACATCAAGGTAAAGCTTGGTTGCCTATATGAGCTCATGCAAAATAAGGTTCCATCGGTGCATTTGGTTGCATGTATAGATGCAATGATACAAGATAAGAAGCAACATCTTGAAATATTCCCCCAATATATTGTGTAGTGAGAGATTGTATTTTTTTATCTCACATGAGCTCATGTAGACTTTGTTAATGATGCAATATGTGTGCTTAGTTCTCATTAGTGTTTATTAGAGGTTATTAGTAATAATTAGTGGTGATTAGCTATGATTACTATTGATTTTCATTGCTTAGTGTTAATTAGTGGTGATTTAGTATTAATTAGTGACGACTAGTATTAATATTATCGGTTATACTATTAATTACAGACTACAAGTGTTAATTAGTGAAGTAGTATTGATTAGTCATTGTCAATAGTAATTAGTGATGGTTAGTATTGGTAAGTGAATTTAATGGTGATGAGTGGTGATTCAAACAATGATTAATGTTAACTAAAAGAGATTTTTAATGATTGGTGATCATTAGATCATTAGTGGTGAATAATCATGTCCTTATACATTAAAATAATAATATATATTAAAAATAAAGTTTTTATAGAGCCATAACATATGTAATAAAACAAACACCATTCTAGACCATACAAAATCAACTCATGAAGGCAACCAAACATAATCTCATATCTCATGCACCCAACCAAACAACCCACTTGCACCATCCTATATAGGATAAGCTCATCCACCAACACCATCCTATGCAGGATGCTCATACACCCAACCAAATACTACCTAAATGCATTTAGCAACCATTAATTGGTGAGAGCTGAATGAAATATGGTCTTAAGGGAAACTAGAGGAAGAACCGAAACCAGTTATAACAATTGAATCAAAGGAGACTTGAGCAAGACTTTCAATGAAGAAGGTCATGTGATGGAAAATTCATCTTTACTATTACCAGTATATTCAGTGAAAACCAATATAGCTTCATGAACAATGGATGAGATCATAACAATAAATTCACCAAACATACCAAGCACAATGCCTGATAGGAAAGTAATTTTTCCAGATCAAAATAGGTAGTTGAATGCTGTTAGGCAATTCCTTCTAACTTTCTAGGTAGAGGAATCAAGAGGGTAAGGAGAATAGTGCAACCAAGGACATTAACATAACATGTGGGCAATATACCTAGAAGTACTTGAAGGCAAGAGGGGGAGGAGAGATAGATGGGGATAGAATATTTCTTTATTTCTTGCTTCAGCCTCACAAAGGCCGGACTAGATAATATATAGCCTCTCATGGCTATCTAAATAACAAAACCTAAGCAGTTTATACAGTAACTAATCATATCGTAACAATATGGAAACTAATCATATCCCTACAGAAAGAAATAGATCCTCATCGAGAAACAAATCAATCCTAAATTGATTCGGTTGGGCCCATCCATATCATTTCTCCCCTCAAAGCACAGCTCATCATCAAGCTGGATGGTCCATGTTGCTAGTCATGTCCAACGGACAATAGCAACGGCTCTACTTTAATCAAAGGAGTGCTAGCGGTAGAGAAGGCCAACAGCAGAGTTCTACAAGAGGAGGATCGCAGAATACATCTTGGCATGCATTGTCAAATCCTTCCGTTGATCTCTCTTTAGCTATGATCTTAGAGTCTCTAGCAGGGTGACATTGATGGACAACTTCCTGATAAAGTTCTTCCCAAACATGTATGCTTGAAAGCACATGCATCTATAGGAAACGGACTACCACCACATCAGCATCATGGTTGGCGCTGCCAGCTTCTTCCTTGGTGAAAGGCAGCAAATGAGGGACAGGATGTAAAGAGTAGTTGGAGTTAGTTGAGAGGCCAAATGAAGATGTTTTGGTCAACGGTGAGGAAAAGAAGACCAGTGTTTTTTTGGCATCGTTCTGCCGTGGGCACAATCACATCTAGTGTGCCTAAGTTCTCAGACTTGCCTACTTCCTTTATTCCTTTTGCCTTTTCTAAGGCTGCCAGGCGTGCTTCCTAGGCTCCATAGCATTCAGATCTCAACTTCTTTCTTGATAATGGTCGCCAATATCTGTTGAATAGTTAAACTAGCACCGGAAGCCATGGTGGTCAGCTTTGATACCAAATTGTTGTGTGCCCAGATTAGAGAATAGAGGTTGAAGGGAAGAGGGAGAGGGGGAGAGATAGAAGGAGATAGAAGTTATTCCTTGCTTAAGGCTCACAAGGCTGGACTAGATAATATATAGTCTCTCGTGGCTATCCTAACAATAGAATCTAATCAATAGATATAGTAACTAATCATATTATAACAATATGAAAACTAATTCTATCCAACAGAAAGATAGAAATCCTAATTTAGAAACAAATCGATCCTAAATTGATTTGATTAGGCCTATCCATAACAAATATCTAGTATTATAGAAAAGACCAAAACATATTGTCACTCATCTATAGAGCTACTTCCTAGAAGTATTCTACCAGGAGTTCTACAAAACACAGCTTGCCAAACAAAATCGGTTTTGTTATATATTTTGATAGTATTTCTTTCTTTTCCACGCCAAGGTACCGCAATATAATATAAAATTCACTTATTATGTCAGTTTGGTTTGTTAAAAATGCTTCAATGGTAGAGCACATTACCTGCACACCTTCAAAGTAACGCTTTTCCATTTTTCCTGAGACAGCAATGTTGGAAAGCTGCTGCTTATATATTTGCCGAGAATAAACAAGTTCTTCAAGGGAACCAGCTCCAAGTAAGCGGAAGACAGTAACATGTCGTCTCTGTCCATACCGAAATGACCTGTCTTGTGCTTGCAAGTCTTGCGCAGGGTTCCAACTTGGATCAAATATCACAACACGGTTAGCACTGACAAGGTTCACACCTAAATTACCTGCCCGAGTAGATATAAGGAAAACCTGAAGATCAGAGATTAATCCAGTTAAGTCAACCATGCTAGTCTGAAAATAATGAGATACACACTCAATATGAGTTCACCTGTTTACTAGGGCTTCTATTGAAGTCATCAACTAGTGATTGGCGTGCATTCATGGGGGTTGTTCCATCAAAACGGGAAAAGCAATATCCTTTCCTTATAAGAAACTTCTCTAGTATGTCCAGCATCCTGTTAGTGAATATTACATATAAATTTAAGTTGGGTAATTACAACAAATGATGTTACAATAAAGTAGCATATCTGAAGGACAACTATTTGAAAGAAAAGCCTTACCAGTAAGCAAACACAACAGCAAAGAAGTAATCAGATAGCATCAGGAACAGATTGTGACTAAGCATAACATAAGTTAATATAATTGATACCGCCAAGGTTTTAGCTTTAGATAATCCATTCGATATTAATGGCAGGCAAATAAAAAATGCCTTGCATGGCAGTATGCCATGCTATACAAAAGAAAACCACCTTAGCAGGGTTGTTGAACTAGTTCCAAAGTCCAGAATGTTTCAGCATGTTAGGCTATGTTGCACAGACACTCCGAGGATTTGTACCAGTGTCAAGCACCGTATCACATGCCACTAACATGTGTCCAAGGCATGTCGGTGGATTTCTGATTAAAAAATATGCTTATGTTAGCTTTTGGAGAAATACCGATAAATTAACATGGACCAATAAGGTCTTTACGTACAGAGTGTGTACAACAGATAGAGTAGAAAAGGGATAATACAATGTGGGTCCTAATCCAAATACAACTATATATAGGGGTGTAATCGGATCGAATTCGGTCGAATAGTAGTCATACCAAATCCAAATCCTATTAAATTTAATCGAATTCGAATACGAATTCGAATATACTCAGATTCGGATACGAATCGGATAGTTATCGGATTCAAATTCGAATCGGATTTTTCCTTCACTCAGATTGAATTCGAATGTTATTCGGACGTGAACGTGAGACTAGGTGGCAGCAGGGAGGCAGCGTGGATGCGGGAGGAGGAGGCGGCTGTGGGAAGAGGAGACTGCGGTGGGGAGGAGGCAGTCGCGGTGAGGAGGCCGCGGTGGGGAGGCGGCCGCCGGAGGAGGAGGCGGTCGCGGAGAGGAGGGCCACGAGAGGAGGCCGCGGCGAGGAGGAAGCCGCGAGAGGAGGCGGCCGCCGCGGGAGGAGACCGCGGAGGAGGCCGCGACGGTGGGGACGGAGCGGGGACGAGAGGAGGTGGCCGGGGGAAGAAGAGGCCGTGGAGGAGGCCGCGACGGGGAGGAGGCTGCGGGAGGAGGAGGTGGCCGCGGCGGCGGGGGCGGGGTGGGGACGAGAGGAGGCGGCCGCGGGAGGAAGAGGCTGGGAGGAGGAGGAGGCGGCGGCGGGGACTGGGCGGGGATGAGGCGGCGGCAGGGATGGGGTGAATGGGGGTCGGGCAGGAGAGGCGGCGGTGGGACAGGTCAGGGACGGGGAAGAGGTGGCGGCGCTGACGGACGGGAGAGAGGAGATTTGGGCTAAAATGAAAACCTAAAATCTAAACGGATGCGGATATTATCCAAATCCGAATCCGAATCCGAATCCGAATCCAATATTCCATACCAGATCCGAATCCGAATCTGAGAAAATAATCGGATATATATCCGAATCCGAATCCGATTATATAGTCGGATATTCGAAAAGACATCCGAATCCGATTTTTTCGGATTCGATATCCGGATTATCCGATTACATCCGAATCCGATTACACCCCTAACTATATACATTAACACCCCCCCCCCCATCTTGTTAAACTCAAGGCACATCAATAGTCTTGAGTGTGGAAAGAAAAGCATGTTACTTCCTAGTTTGAGATTTTGTAAAGAAATCAGCAATCTAAAACTCTTAAGGACAACTAACGAAGTGAAATAGCTTACTGATGATAGTGAGACCGAGTGAAGTATCAATACCAATATGTTTAGTTAACTCATATTTCACTGGATCATAAGCAATCTGGATAGCACTGGTGTTATCACAAAACATAATAGTTGGAGCAGTGAGTACAACATTTAGATCAGCAAGTAACCAACAAAGCCAGATTATTTCGAAAGTAGTAGCTGCTAGAGCTCGCAACTCAACCTCGGCACTAGAGCAAGAAACCGCAGTTTGTTTCTTGGACATCCATGCAAGGAGAGATGCATCAAAAATACAACAACCAGTGATGGAGCGCCTGTCAACAGGATCACTCGCCCATGTAGAATCAGAATCGGCTTGTAGCTACATAGAACTATCACTGGAGAAGAAAGCTGCGAGAAGATGTCCCCTATAGATAGCGTCACACGCGAGGATGGGAATAATGAATAGAAGTAGGAGTACCAACAAATTGACTAAGCACATGAACAGTATGAGATATATCTAGTCTAGTAACAACAAGATAGACAAGGTTGCCAACAATTTGACGAGCAGAAGGATGATAGCAACAATAATCCTTATGATCAAGACTATAACTAAAAAATCACACTTAACAGATTGAGAAAATAACTCTGTTTGCTCAAGAGGTAGAAGTAGAACATTATAGGTGTAAACAAAAACGCGAAGATGATCATATCACGGAGCAGACTTAAAGAGACATTCACTAGGACTAAGACCCTGAAGAATGGAAGAAGGCTAAAGATTGATAAGATAAATGACAGTAGACATTGCCTCAGTCCAAAAATACGGTGGAACATGAGATGCAAGGGTACAAGCAGTCTCAATGATATGACAATGTTTGCGCTTAGTACCACCATTATGAGCATGAGCACCAGGACACAGAGCTGGGGAAGTCTCTTGGTAAGAAAAGAATTGACAAAAAGCATTAGACAAATATTCACCTCTGGAGTCAGAACGAAAGGTTTTGATAGCAGTGGAAAATTGGGTTTGAACCACGGAACTAAAAGATTTGTAAATGCGAAGTTCACTATGCTATTTCATAAAATAAATCCAAGTATATCTTGTAAATTCATCAATAAAAATAACATAATATTTATGACCTTTGGAATGAACTAAAGAAAAAGGAGTAACAGACCAACACGTTAGAATGAAAAGGGAGTTGATGTTGCTTGCCAAGCTTACTACCCTTACAAACAAAATGTGTCTACCACGACACAACCAAATACACCTTGGTGAATGAGTAGATAAATGCGAACCACATAAGTGACCAAGTTGACGCCACTGAGGAAAACTAGCAAAATGCATGACAGGAAGAAGTTGATGAGACAGCAGAAATAGCTGATGGGGATGCAAATAATTGACCAAGCACAAAGAGAAAGATGTAATGAGGTACCATTAGCAGTCTAAACACATGATGCTTCATTCACAAGAAAATAGGAGTGAAGTAGTGAGATATCCAGTGTCACATGAAAGGATGCACCAGAGTCCAATATCCAAGATGAACCAACAATATCGGACTGGTAAGAATGAGTAGGCACAATAAAGGCGATATAACTGGACGACTCAACAGGAGAATGAATGTGCATCTCCTCAGCAATAAGCGAAGCAAGAGCATCCTCAATGGCAAGTGTAGTGCTGCGATAAAGATGAGTACAAAAAGACAAACTCAAGGCGAAGACGTATCACAAACTCATACATACGACGTGCCTCTCACATTTGAGAAGCGTAGTACAATTCTCACAAGTCAGGCATAGAGGTGCCATGGAATCTATCTGACACCAAATAGAGCTAAAATGGCTGTAGAACTCAACAGAAGAATCGCGTTGCTAAAGAGCTAAAATCTGCTGGAGCAGAGCGCATGGCCGTTACAATTCTTCCCATTCCGCTTGACATCATAACTTTGCAGAAAAGGAGTAGTCGACATGATCATAAAACCAATCAAGATATGGTCAAGTTTCGTGGGTGATACTGTTGGACTGAGGCTAGTCAAGTCTAACAATACAAAACAGTTTGAACTGGACCAAGACAAAACAAGTTTGAACTAGACCAGTACAAATCCAAGTTGAACCAATTGTTATGCTCCAAACCAAACATGGTTTCACATATCCGTTAATGGTACGTGATGGGCCACGACCACAACCACAATCAGTGACTGTCGGTGACAGCAAGAGCTCCGCAAATCATTATCACGAAGGCGTCCATGGGAGGGCAATAGAAGGCCCACGAGAGACCAACGACAGGACAAGTCGTGGGCAACGACAACAGCAACGGTGAAGGGATCAACAAAGACAAAGGCAAAGAGATTGACAATACCAGAAGTGGCGGCCCAAAAACAAAAGTGGTGGACCAAAATCAAAAGCAAAGGTGGCAACACTGCAACTGTCGAGGACAACTCCAGATCTACAGCATGACATCAAGGATACAACCCGAGATATGTGGTGGCATGACATAGATCGTCGGCAAGCTTGGGTTCCAATAGCGACCTCACCGACAAGATTGGTTTGGCTCTGATACCATGCCAAGTTTTGGAGAAATACAATAATATTATTATGGACCAATAAGGTCTATATATGCAAGGCATGTACAAGAGATAGAACAGGGAAGGGATAACAATGTGAACCCTAATCCTAATACAACCATATACATTAACAATTTAAACCCAAAAATAGTAGCAACACTATAGAGACACGCAACAAACAACGATATATGCATCCTGCAGGCAGTGGTGGATAGGTGGCTAGGTTTAGAGTTTGGGAGACCTTGACTTTAATACCATGTTAGGAATTAAGAGAAACACCGATATGCATTATTGTAAACCAATGGATATATATATATAGACCATACAGATAGTCCTAAACAAAAAAGAGACCTAACTAGACACTAGTCCTAATCAAAGACAATATTAAAGACACTAGAGTCCTAATCAAAGACAATATAATATTGAAGATAATAATTGAATACATTAACAAGCCCAACCCACGATAACAAAACCTCCCTCAGCTCACATGTACTTCACAGCACCCCACATAATCCCATAGCATTCCGTCTCATGTCAAAAGAACATATCTAGCTCTCAATATCCCGGCGTCTCCCCTCCTCGACAGGAATGGTGAACACCTCAGCGGCACCAAGATCGATGACACCACCTCAGCAACTTACTCATGTCACAATTGGGACACCTGTCACCCTTATCGGCATTCAAATCAGCTAGTCGCTGATTCAAAAACCACCGATGCTAGGTACCTCGCCAATGATAGGTCCAGATTGACATCCAAATCAGGATGTCATCGCTGCTTCATGTGGATCAGTATCCAGATCAACACAACCGCACAACCAACTGTTAAAGTTGTCTTTTAGGTCTTGGATGGACTCAATAACTTAGCTATCCCTATACTAATTATGGTTGTTGCTCCTAATGGTCTTATCTATTTGGGCACAACTTCTAATGATCCTTATGCATTCTATACTAGATACTAGTTGTTGCTTCAAATGATCCTTGTGCACTAATTCGCTTCAAGTTCAGCAAGCCAGCAAGGTAATAAGTGTAGCTCTAGGTTGCACCGATACTTTTGTTAGATGCTAGACCCGTATCTGGATACATATTGGATAAGGCTCTTAACACATATCGGTATGTATCTGGTTTTGACCAAATAAAAAAATTGAAAAAACTTTGAACACCACCCGGATATGGGACGGGTACATCTCCGATATGGGTCAAAAGCCATCATGCATTCCCTTGCCCCAGATATCCTCCAGCTCACTATTTGTTTGTTCTTTGCAACTGCAAATCCTGATCAACGGCAATTCCTATTAAATTGCTGCTAAATGTTTGTTTTCTGTAGCTGCAATACAAGTGTTAAGTAGTTTACATTGTTGCTAAATGCTTTTCAATTAGTGTTTCTTGCCATTTCACTATTATGATTATGTAACTTATTAGGTTTATGTCCAAGTTATATATATATATATAGAATATATATATATAGCCCGTACCAACATATCACTATTTTGAAAATTTTCTGTATCACCATATCTGTATTGTACTTGTTGCGTGTCCTGTATCCATACCATATGGATGCAACCTAGGTTTAGTTTGATGAATTGTATTGCGTTCTATACTAGCTATGCCTATTGACTTAGTTATCTCACTATAAGTTTGACATATTTTTAATTTATTTATTTGTATTTCTGTATCAACATTTTTGGGAAAATGCCATATCATCATGTCATGTGTAGTATCCGTGTTCGTGTCCATGCAACCTAGATGTTAGGTTTATTCAAGTGCTATAGTGAGATGAATGCGGCGCCCGTCACAAAGAAATACTGGCCATAACACATTCATTTACTAGCCTATCATCTTATGCAATATTATGTATAAGCATCTCCTCACTTTTGTTGTTTCAACTTCCTGTCTTGCATCTATTAGCTTTCCTCAATGGCATCATCTTGGTCATTTACGTTTTTGCATTTGTCCGCTCTTATTCATCAAGGTCTTAGGTTGTGTCTCTATAGATACTAATTTTACTTGCACAAGTTGTAAGGTTGGCAAGCAACTACAACTCCCTTATCATTCTAGTGTCTCAATCTATATCTATGTTAGCTTTAACCTATTTTAATGTATGGGGTCCTGCTTTTGTTTCCAAAGGTTGTAAGGTTGGCATGCAACTACAACTCCCTCATCATTCTAGTGACTCAATCTATATCCCTTTTGCTTTAGTCCATTCTGATTAATGGGGTCCTACTTTTGTTTCCAAAGGTTACGAATATAATGCCATTTTCATTGATGATTTCTCTCAATATACATGGGTTTATTTTATGAAAAATCATAGTGAGCTTTGTCATATTTTCAAATCTTTCACATCTATGTTCAAAACTCATTTTTTTTGCTTCTATTAGGGCTTTACAGTCTGACTCTGGGGGAGAGTATTTATCTAATGGCTTTCATCATTTTTGAATTGGCCAAGGGACTCCTCCATGATTATCATATTCAGCTCATACTCAAAACAATGCCAACTATCATATTATTGAGGCTACTCATATTCTTTTGCTTGCATCACATGTTCCACCACATTTTTGTCCTGAGGCCGTGCCCCTTGCTATTTATCTAATTAATCTACAGCCTTCCTCCATTCTTCAAGGACGAAGTGTAAGTGAATGTCTCTTCTCTATTATATGATCATCTTCGAGCCTTGGTTGCACTTGCTATGTTCTTCCTTCACATGAGCGAACCAAGTTATATGCTCAATCCGTTAAGTGTGGTTTCTTAGTCATCCTCGCTAGTATAAAGGTTATCAATGTTATGATCCATTTGCCTGCCAAATTCAACCATCCTTTTTATGTATCTCCTCCCTCTACATGGTGTCTTTTCTCTTTCTTCCATCTTCCGAACCGCCATCTCCTCTTGTTCCTGTTGACAATTCTATATGCATGAATTCTATACATGTAAAACCCTGAGTTAGCGTTCGTTTTGGTTTCACAATCATCCAAAACTCATAGATCATTAGTGTTTTAATCTTAATTGGATATAATTACTCCCGGAAGATGTTTACTATTTGTTTTAGGGAACAACACATCAATTTGAGTAGAGTTTGAAGCAAATACGCAAATAAACAAAGTTGAAACAGATTTCGAGAAGCAAAAAACACAGAAACAGCCAAAGCCACATGTAACATAGGCCGAGACAAGCGTGCCCCATGCAAGCATGCCCTGTGCCACCATTCATGCTCGGCTCAAGTCCCAGGCACCTGTACTCCACAATCCACCAAAGAGGAGCACCAAAGAGGAGCACGGGACTCAACACACCCATGCCAAGCACAAGTACAGGGCATGCCCGAGCCCCATGTCAGTTTTCGTCGCACGCGAGAAGAATTTGTGTCAATTTTAATTATTTCAAGACAGAGTTCAAGAGGATTGAGTTTTCTAATGTTTGTGGACTCTTAGGCTATAAATAAAGAGGGTTTTAGCTCATTTAGATCATCCAGAAATTAGTTTTAATTCCTCCTCTCAAGTTCAGAGTTTAGTCTAATCGAGTTCTGTAACACCGATCTAGACAACCGCTTTACCTCGTTAATATTTGGTACGTTTTTGTTTCATATTGATTCTTGGTTTTTCTTAATGGTTTTGCATGAGTAATTTTTCTCCTAAGGTTAGCGATGACCTAATCCGAAGGGCACAATTTTGGCTCTAGTTTGTTCTAAAGTTTGATAATTTCATTATTTGAATTTTTATACTCTAAACCCAAAGGAATTTCACACTTGTTCTATATGGAATCGACCCTCAAGTGTTCAGTGATAAATCGTCCGCTTGGAGTATAACAAAACACACCCTTCAAGGCCATGTCAACTTATTTTCACACATACTATTACACCTTATCCTTCTCATTATAACTGTTGTTCTTGTGTTCCTACATATGCTAAACCTCTTCAACCAAATGATCACTCTCCCTGGTTCAGCAAGCCGTGATGAGGTCCATGTTGATGATCGTCCTGTTAGTGCTATTCAGGAACCTCATACCTACTTACCAAAAGGCTGATGTTATTCCTGAGTGGTAGTTGGCCATGACTGAGGACCTTTCTATTTTAGAGCACATGTATGTTGGATTTTGTCTTGCTTCACCATCATATTATTCAATTACTTGCAAGTGGGTCTTTAAAGAAAAGACTCACTCTAATGGGTCAATTAAGCACAACAAGGCTTGGTTGGTTGCCTATGATTTCAGCAAGAACATTTTCATTATTATGATAAAACTATTGTTCCTATTGCTCATATGACTTCTACCCACACTCTCATCGATATGGCTACTAGTTGTCGATGGGAGATTTCACAGAAGGATGTGAAGAGTGCTTTTCTTCGTGATGACTCACACAAGGTCTATATGCAGCCTCCACAAGACTTCTCTTGTCCAGATGGTCATGTCTATCGTCCTCGTCGAGCTCTTTATAATCTCAAACAAAAGCCCCAATAACTTGGCTTGAGCAATTTAGTTTAGTTTTTTTGCAAACTGGCTGTCACTAGTGAGCATTATTCTACTTTGTTTATTCACACTTCACATGGATGGACGATACTATCACTAACTATGATTCTCATATTGCTTTTGTGAAGCAACGTCTTAGTGAGCAATTCGGGTGTCTAATTTTTGACCACTTCAGTGTTTTCTGCACATTGAGGTCACTTCTAGGTTGATGTTTTTGCCATTCTCAGTAGCAGTATACTCTGGATTTACTCTCTTGCTTGATCTATCTGATACTAAGACTTGCTACTCCCATGGAACTACATCTTCACTTATGACCAACTAAGACTGATGTACACCTCTTCGGATCCCTCCAAGTACAGGCAGATTGTTGAGAGTCTTGTCTATTTTTCTATTACTAGGCCAAATATATCTCATGATGTTCATGTGCTCAATCAATTTATCAGTGCCACTTCTATTCACTACGCCTACCTTCATGTGTTATGCTAAGGAGGACATCGTCTCGTGGCCTATTCTTCTCCAATGATAATCCTCTACAACTATAAGCTTATTTTGATTCTACGTGCGATAGTGATCACCAGTTATTGTATATTCCTGACACATTTCTTTGTGTGGAAGTCGACGAAACATGCTGCAATTTCTCGCCACTTTAGTGCTGAAGCTGATTTGCAAGCTATAGCAGGTCCTACTCTGAGGTAATTTGACTTTGTTGGTTACCTCTCTAAGCCAAACTCATTGTTTTGTGATAACACTAGTGCTATCCAAATTGCTTCTGATCGACTGAAACATGAGTTGACTAAACACATTGCCATTGATGTCTCCTTCACTCGGTCACACTGTCATCAAAAGACTATTTCTCTTTGCTATTTGCCCTCAGAGCTTCATATTGCTGACTTCACCAAATCTCGTACTAGGAAGTAGCATGCTTTTTTCTTCATTCCAAACTCAAGACTATTGATCCACCTTTGAGTTTGTGTTAGGCTTCTACAATTTTGCCAATAGGCTTTCTAGCATAAAAATCTAAAGTTAGCTTACAAGATAGATCATAAAATAATTTGGCAAATATCATATTATAAGCTCTAGAAACTTACCTCTTCAATAAGTTCCCCACTTATAAGGCTAGCTGTAGGAAACATTGGCTTACCCCATGAACCAGCTCAAAGCTTCTCATTTTGTAAGGAAAAAAAAAACTAAAGCTTACAGCTCATCACCAGGTATGGTTCAAATGATCAAATCTAAGAAAGATTCTAGAATATTTACTTACCAATAATATTTTATAGATCTGAATACAAGGAGAAAGAATGAGTCAAAAGTCCTCATATGAGGAAATATCGAGAAAAAATGAGTCAAAAGTCCTGAATATAAGGAGAAAGAATGAATCAAAAAGTCCTCATATGAGGTAATATCGAGTTAATTTTTAACACCGAACATGTAATTAAACTACCAATCATTGGACAGAAATCCTGCGACTGAATCTTGCTACAGATCAAAACGGAAAGGGAAAGTGGATGACAATTTAACTTTGTTCTCTTAATGGGTAAAAAATTAGCACATAAATGGACAATCACCTGACAGAGTAGCTAAAAAGAAGAATCTTGTCACCCTGCAAAGTCCACAACGACAGGAGTCTTTCCAATGCACACATTTTTCCACAATGCTCTGCATCACTGAGACCCATGAAGCTTTCACTTTTAGCACTACCACCAACTAAGTCAATATCAGTACCAAAAACAGCAGCAGCAAGCTCAGCATCTTTCTTTTGCTTCTCAGTGTCATCCTTTGGATTTGGCTTTATCAACTCCAGATGATTACTAATCTACAGTGTGCGAAACTAAATTATCAAACTAAACAAGAAATGTCCAGAATATTAAAGAATAGGAAATAACCTGCTGAAGCTTGACAAGACAAGGAAGAACAAGGCAGAAGGGGCATAGAGAACAGCCATCGGGACTGTCTCTGTGGAGGTGAGACCAGATAATGCCATTTGGTTCAATTGTCTTGCAACACTCAACCTGGGTCAAAGGACTTCCACAGCTACAGGGGAGATCCTTGTTTATGAGGATTTGTATATCAGGCTGTCGCAACATTCTTCTGTAGACACGCTTTTGAACATCACTCATTCTGCAGAAAACAATATTATCCTCTTTTCCATGCATAAGATGTCCAATTGTTTCCTCCTTTGTCCTTCTCAGCAGGAATTTCCTAAGGACTGAAACAAGGTGCTTCTTCCGCTCATCAGCAACTTGAACAAATCTCTCAGGAGCTCTTAGCCTTTGGCCATGTTTCAAAGGCTCATCATAATATGCTCGAAAGTGTTCCCGATACCCCAAACAACCAGGTACAACCCAATCAAACAGATTAAATAACTCCAAGATCTTATTCTGCATTATGGTTCCTGTGAGACCAAAACGTTTTTGAGTCGTAATTCGCAAGCATGCCATATATAACTTGGATTTTTCATTCTTGAGACGGTGTGCCTCATCGACAACTACAAGTTCCCACAAGATACTACATAAAATCTTGTTATGAATCCTAAAGGTGTCAAAACTGGTTATGAGTACCTCTTGTTCCTGAGCTTCAATTTTTTCAAGAACCAAGTCCCGATTTGGGCCATGATAAACAGCAACAGAAAAATCTGCCCACTCTGAAAATTCATTTTCCCAGTTCCGGATTACTGAAGTGGGGCAGAGGATGAGTACAGGACCAGTCTTCTTTCGGTTGTCCATTGATTGCTCACCATGGTCATTATCTTTTCTGATAACAGCAGCTAAAAAAGCAATGGTCTGAATGGTCTTTCCCAAACCCCTAATTCACCACAGAATTAACAAATATTACAATGCAAAAAAAAAAATTCAAATAAAAATTGGCATGCATATTAATCGTATGAAGTAGGAATAATGCATTTGGTATGGCTATATTAACCACATACTGCACTTGGAAAGTTGTGCACATCAAGAAAATTCAAGGGATTTATCTTTAAATTCCCTTCATTAAAAGAACCAAAGTCTTACATGGGAAAATAACATCGATACAGACACTCCATATGAAAATTTGGAGACTGCAAAATCATTAGTCACCAGGAGATGATAATTCATATTTGAATAATGCAGCTGATAGATTTGTTCATTATTTGCAAAGACAATTTGACTTCCAGTGGCATGTACAAGAACTGATCGGTAAAATCTTAATATCAAGTAGGGTATGTTCTTGTTGTATGCCAAAACAATTGTCTTGCCAATTGATAAGCTGAGCTGCATCTCTTCCTATTTTGAAACAAAAAACTATATTGATGAAACAAATCACTTTGCTAAATTGGTCTGGATCCAAGTGGCATCTGGTGTGCTTAAATAATTAATTACCTAACATATTTAAAAAAAGCACTCTTTCGTGGTTCACCTAGGGGTTGGTTTATTTAAGACAAATGGAGGAACTCCACACCAATAAATTTGCAGAGATGACATTTTTTTTAAAAAAATAGATGTTGTAATATCATCAACAAGAGTAAAAGAAAACTCTCTGCATTTTACACATGAAATTCATCTCATACACAGGCAGTTACAAGTGTAAGATTGGCTCGCTCCAGTTAATGAAGAGGAATTGTAATTTTTCAGATGTGTATGATTTAGGATATGGTACAGACTTGAGTTTAGTGACCTTAGTCACAGAAAAAGTAAGAGACTGCTTATGATAAAACAAATAATTTTCAAATCTCACATGTCATCTCCAAGAACACCACCATGGTTGTTCCTATACAGATTGTATAAGAATCTCACACCATCTCTCTGATGTGCAAGTAGCCTACAATTTATTGATGGAGGAACCTACAACCAAACAAAAGAAGAGAAACAGAAGAGTGAATCAAATGATAACTAAATTCAGTGAGAACACAAAGGCAAATACATTACTGAAAAACAACAGATGAGAAACTTTAAACTTTAAACTATTTTATGAAATATGTGTTGATAATAATCCAACAGTAAGAAGCAAAAATGCAAAAGGGTGTATAAGCATTCTTTAGGTAAAGACACAGTTTTACCAGTTCATAGAAGCTTGTTGTCGATGCCAGTATGTCATTTGATACATCAGTGAACACGGAACATAGTATCATATATCCCGAAAAAGTGGCTCGTCTCTTTCAGCAACTAAGCCTGGTATTATATATCAAGACATTTACTAGATAGTCATCTCTTATGAACTGAACCTGGGTCTGCATGTCATGGCATCTATTGATCTTTGCATCACCAACTTTCATTTATGAGATATTCATGGTGGCTTGCAATCCAACATCTTTTGTCCTTGTTTCATCAATTTGTTGCTTGATCATCCGTTGCATGATCATTGCCTTCCATAGCAAAGGAGGCTTTTCTTCCATGATGTTTTTGGTAGGCTTATGTGAGGTGGCTGATGAAAGGTTCACTTGCAGTTTTCCTTGATGTTTCATCTTGGCTCAAGGAGAAGTTGGGTGTGCTTCTTGGCGAGAGATGCTGGCACCATTTTATCCTGATGTTTGTCTTGTAGATCTAAAAACTTGACATTGGTCGCACATACACGCACGTCGGACCCTTCTGGTTAGTAGGAAAAACATTTTCTTTATTAATTATACATGGATTTGCAGCAGTTTTTTTTTTTTTTTTCTGTTCTCACCTCTCCATCTGCCACATTCCTTTTAAGTAAAAGAAGGGCCCTTATCATTAGGTTTTGAGCATTCTTTTGCCAGCCCTTCACTCTCCATGATCTTTCTCTGATTCTACCAGACCACTCCATCCGATAGGTTTAGGGTTATGTTCATAATAAAAGAACTCGGAAGATTCATCATCATCTCCTTCCTCAACAAGCACATTTTTTATCTTCCAATGGCTGAAGGGTTAGTAACTTGTATGCTTCTTTAGATGATCTCCTGAAGGGTTACCAACCCATATGATGTATTGAAGGTTTGGTCAAAAAATTTTATTAAAAAGAAAACTAGAGAAGAAACCCTTCAAAGAAGCATACAGCTAACATATGCCATATGGCAAACCATGTGGCTCTCGGGTTGAGAATTGCCTGAAGCGCTGCATATCGTACATGTTAGTATACAGGTTGCCAACCTGTATGGCAACTCATATGTCGCCTGGCTGAGCGTAATCAAGTCTGTTTTCATTTGATCATCTGTTTTTTATCTTTTCAAAAGCTCAAAACTCTTGATAGTCAGGGGGTTCCCAAGTCTTAACAAAAACACATCTAACCTCTCATGACATTTGCCACCATCCCATCATATCCTCTTTGCAATCTAGATTTGTTCCTAAAAGTTTCTCCTCTGAGTTTCATTCTTCATCGACACCAACCTCAACAAGAGCAGCAAAGGGTCAATTCCTAGGAATTATTTCGAGAGGAAGGATGATTACACTAGTTTTTCTGAAGAAGACTCAATGACCCCTCCAAACTTCGACAAGCCCTCAACAGAAGATGACGACGCTTCACCAAGGTCAAACAACACTTCCGAGTCACTGAAAGAGGAAAAGGTGCTTATGGAGGAGGGAGATGAAGGATGAATCTTTGAATTCTTTTATGATGAACATATTGATAATTCGGAAGCTACCGGATGGAGCAGTCTCATAGAAATTGCAAACTCAATGAAGAGGTAGATCATGGAGAAGATAAGAAGCAACCTAGAAGCCCACAAGATGATTGAAGAACCGCCAAAAAAAAACTCAAAACCCAATGGTACGGCCATTGCTGGTTCTTAATGTCAATCAAGGATGGAGAAAAGAAAACAGGAAAGGAAAAGCACCACAAATCCAGGTATAATCGTTAAAGAAAATACTTTTCCTACAAACTAGAGAAGTCAGTTGCGGATGTTTGTGCGACCTTTGTCAAATCCATTGGTAAGAGTAACAATCTAAAGGAAAAATAATCTAAATTCTGTATTATTCAAAGTAAAAAGTGAAAAATTTGAAAATAACAAACCAGGAAATAAGTGAAAAGGATAGAAAATGTGACTTGATTGCCCTTAGCTTAATTGCATGTTTGGGTTGGAAGTCAGCGGTTACTGCTTAGGGGTTTATCTTTCGCCAAACAACTAGCGTCTCCGACATGCCACCTCCACTTCGTCCCACCAATGATGCACCATCGCCTGCATCAAATCTCTTCTATGAAGCAACTCGATTCTACTGGTTGTCTAGTTATCTTTGCATGTCGTGCCTTTCATTTATAACGGTATTCATGGTAGCTTGCCATCCAAGTTCTCTTGCCCTTTCTTCATCAACATTTTTCTCAATCATCTGTTACATGATCATTACCTTCTCGGGTGAAAAAATTTTCTTCCATGATGTTTTCATTAAGCTTAGGTGCAGTGACTAACACAGGGTTCACTAGCAGTTTTCCTTGATCATTCATTTTGGTTGAAACCCTCACTTTCTTATTAATATTGTAGTTTGACAATCAGCCCCATGTATGATGTAGTTGTGACTTGTGATAAAGAGACAACCTCTAACCCATGATACAAGTCTTAAGATGGTTTTATTAAAAAAAATAGTGCATTGTAACATTCAGGAGTCTAGCATATAATTCTTTATAGCATTGGGTAAATGCATCCTGGAGGGTAACCTATTCTTTTTGAGGAAAAGTTATTCATTTAAGGGACAAACTACTTGAATAAAATCCCTTAAACACGTCCATTTTAAGCAAGTCAGCGAGGGGATTAAACTGTTGCAGATCGACAGCAAGAATGGGCATACTCCAACTTTCAGTAGGAATATGATCCATCAATAATTCTCGGGGACATAAAAATTTAAATTGTTAAGAGCCTATTAAGCCAATGACCAATGCAACACATCCTAAAAGGCATGAATTTTAATAAAGTACCCATTAATTTTAGAAGGCTTAGAGATTGCACAAACTTCAATGCTCAAAAAAGGAATTAGTATGCTAACATGATGCATTTTAAAGTTCATCACCTGTATTAGTTTTGACTAAGCTGCCTGAAGGACATGTTTTCTGTGGCGGTGAAAAGGGAATTCATCACCTGTGTTAGTTTTGACTATGATGCCTAAAGGGCATGTTTTTAGTGGCAGTAAAAAGGGAGTTTAATTTTTTTCCCCCTACCAGAACCGGCAACCTTGGGGTAATATTTTCTGGTTCTTAGCGTAACTTGTGCTATTTCATTGGTTGATAAAAATTTGACAATGTGATGAAAAATCTTCAAAATTTCCTCTGAAAACAAGTTTGACTGTTACTCAGTGCAAGTAAGATGTAAGCTTGGGAGGTAGATAACTTGCAATTCCCATGCAAATTAGCATTTAATTTCCATAAATTGCAGTCTTAGTTGCTTCAATTTTCAATAAAATACTTTGCCGAACACAACTGTTCTTATCTTTTTTTCTCTCTTTTAACCAAGAGCATCAAAATTTCAAGAGATTCCAAGTCAAAACTCATAAAACATAAAAATTCAAAGTGGTGCAATCCAAACGGTTACCAAGCAGATAGTAACCCTCCCGAGGATAGTAAAGGTTGGCATACATGTTGCCAACCCAAAAGTTGTGCCAGACTATTTGTTATGTCAAACAGAACTTCATGGATCAAGTCAATCCTCTCAAAAAAGACATTTAAACCTTTAAAAGAGCACAAAGGACAGAAAGGGGCAGTGGGGAACTTATGTGTGCCTAAATTAGATAATAGAGTTTGAAGGGAATGGGGAGAATGAGAGAGATCGACGGGGTGGAAGATTGACTTTATTACCTGGTTGTCTCTAATAATAGCATTATCAAGTAATATAGAGCCTAACAATTGTAATCTAAAGAAAACTGAATCTAACCTAATCCTATCTGAATAGAAAGAGATAATCCTGATTTAGTAAGAAATCAAATCAAACTGAATCTAAATTAATCCTATTTGAATAAAAAGAATTAAATCCTAATTAAGGATTAAAAAGATATCAATCCTAATTTGATTCAGTTAGGTCCATCCATAACATTTCTCCCCTCCAAAAGAAACAACTCGTCCTCGAGCTAGACGGCCCATGTTGCTAGTTGTATGTCTAGCTAATGGTAGTGGTGGCTCCACTCCAACCAAAAAAGCCAAAAAAGCTAGAGGTAGCAAAGGCCAGCAACGGCAAAGGAGACACCATAGATCAGACAATTCGGCGCAAATCTAGGGCTGGCAAATGTGATATTCACCGTGCTCCACTTCACCAACCTCATCTCCACATTTGTCGCCCCATTTGTCACTAAGCGCTAGGACCACTGTTATCGCGTCATCGCCTAGGCGTCCGATCAGCCGGCTACTAACACCAAGAGGGTTCGCGTTGCCGCACAGGGGGCCGCCTGGGCGTTCCAGGCATCACTTGGTTCGCTGCAGCAACTGCCTGGCAACTGAGATGCATATTTTTTAAAAAAAAAGACACGCCTTATAAAGAAACAGCCTTTAGTCTCACGTCCTAATCTGAACCCTAACAGCCACCCATGAAACTGATCAATCTGTCACTCGTCGTCGTTGCCGCTATCAATCTGTGGCCTTACTCTCTACACTCCTCTAGTCTTGGGTTCGCATCCTAGCCACCACCACTGCTCAGGCAACTGAGAGGTCAGTCGCCCGTCACCATCACAGTCCTGCCATCGCCAACCATCACAGCTACCCAGGCATCCTCCCTCTTGTTCCTTTGGTCGTCTCATATTCTCTTCTCACTTCTCAAGTCTCACCTTCTAATCTTTTTTGTGGTGACTCTATTCTTGATCTATTCCTTTATTGTCCATTGACTATTGATTCATCTTATTTCTCCTGATTTGGTTCATTTATCTTCTCACTTGGTTGTTTACACTTTACACTTTATTTATCCTCCCTCTATTGTCTATTGAATTATTGATTCATCTATCTTGTCACTTATCAGTTCTTTACACTGTAATTATTCTCTCTTGAAGGCTGAGGCATCATGGCAAAGTAAGATCAGCACATGACAGATACTTCAAGTACCCGCAAGCAATATGATCCATCTAGGGATCCTAAATGGAAGGTTAACTCTAAAGATCTAGCATGGAAATACGGATTTTGGCCGGACTTGAGCAACAAAATTTGATCAAATACTCTCTTTGTTATAAACAAATGCATTCAGGAATCAAGAGATTGAAGCAGTATCTTGCAACATACTATGGAGATGTTAGTAAATGTCCCACAATTACCACAGCCATCATAAAAGAGACATAAAGAAGAAACAAGTTAGATGATGGTGATGATGTTCAAGAAGTGCCAACGAAAGAAAATCATCTAAGGGCTCCACTATTCATCGAAGTTCTGGGATAGCTGCCAAAAGAAAGCAATCAACCCTTCAGGTCACACACCCGCTGCCGAAACAAACTAATTCAGTTGCTTCTATGCTTCAGAAGACTCCTGAAGATGTTGTTGAGGAAAGACATAGCAAGGGTTTTGCTCAAACAACCATTGAATAATGTACAAGGAGTAAGGAAGAAAAAGAGAGGGTGCATATGTACATAGCCAATTTTTTCTACGTGTGACATACCATTCAATGCTGCTAACTCAAGGAGCTTTGAGACTATGGTTGAGTCCATCGGGCAATTTGGATCCAGTATAAAGCCTCATAGTTTTCATGAGTGGGGGGTGCCTCTCCTTGAGAAGGCAAAACCAGGAGTCCGATAAATTGAGGGAGAAGCATGAGTTGATCTGGAAGTAGTATGATTGCACACTCATGTCAAATGGATGGACAGATAGGAGGAATCCGCACCTGATTAATTTCCTTATCAATACTCCAGAGGGGACTTCTTGGGAGTTTGTTGATGCATCAAGTCAATCACATCATGCAATGATGTTAGCAGACTACTAGAGAAAAGATGATCCAATGATGTTAGCAGACTTACTAGAGGAAAGAATTGAGGACATCAGCATAGATAAAGTTGTTCCGATAGTTGCTGATAACAGTGCTAACTATCAGACAAGGCAAACTTCTAATGGAGAGGATGCCTACACTATTTTGGACCCCTTGTGCTATCCATTGCATGGACCTCGTGTTGGAGGACAATGGGAAGTTGAAAGAGTTTAAGAAACATATTGAGCGTGCCAAGCGTGTTACCACATTTATTTACAGGCATGGGAGGCTTTTTGATGCAATGAGGGAAAAAACAGGCAGAAGGGATCTTGTGAGACCCAGAGCTACTCGATTTGCCCCAGCTTTACTCACTTTTCAAAGTTTGGACAAGCATAGAGATGCTTTGAGACATCTCTTTTCTAGTGAGGATTGGAGTAGGTCCAAATTGGCAAGCAAGGGAAAAAGTCAACATTGTGCTTTTTTCTAGATTTCAGAATATAGTGGAAGATTGTACAAGAGCATCACATCCGCTTCTTATTGTGATGATGGTTGATGTTGATGAGTGGTCAGCAATGGCGAAGGTTTCTACAAGTATGGATCTTGCGAAGAAAAAAATCAATGACTCTTTTACAAGCAAGCCAAGAGTACTCAAGAAAATGATGGATATTGTTGAGCAGCAGTAAGCAGACCAACTGGAGCAAAAAATTTTCTAGAGCTGCATTGTTTTTTAATCCAAGCAAATTTTTTGACATCAAAACAAATAATTATGCATATGCTTCCAAGGTACGAATAACGATAATGATGTGCCTAAAAATGGTCATTGATGATGATGATTTGCTTGCAAGATAAGTGACCTAACTGATGAAGATGAGAACATCCGAGGTAGCTTTGGAAAGCAATTAGCAATCAAACAACAAAGAACAAAGAATCCTCGTAAGGACTACTTACTTCTATGTGTATTCAAGCTATTTTTCTTTTTAAAATGTGTAAAACCTACGTATGATTTTTGACATTTTAGTTGATTATTAGGGTGCCTTCGGTGGACATGCTATTGAGCTCCAAACATTTGCAAGGCTTCTCGTTAGTCTTTGTTGTTCATCCTCCAATTATGAGCGCAATTGGAGTACCTGAGTTTGTAACGGACTAAGCAGCATTAATAATACATTAGATGACTATGTTGTTGGGAAACACAATTTAATTATATTTTTTTGTGTTTGTTAATTTTAGATCCATACAAAAAAATAAACCGATTAGAGCACAAGAGATTGAATGATTTGGTTTACATTCAACATAACTACAAGATTACATTCAATATAACTAAAAGATTGCAAGTAGGTGTCAAAAGCGGCATGTAGAAGGAACCAACTTTAACCCTTTGATCCTAGAGGACTTTCAGTTGGGACAATGAATGGGTTAACAGTGGCACTGAATTTGTTCATACCAAGGATGATCTATCGTGGGCTCATGTTGATGAAGCCACTAGTGCATCAAACACGCCTTAGGGTCCTAGTGTTCATAGGAGAACTCATGGTGAGGTGATAGGCTATTCTCGGCATGGAAGTTCTACATCAAGATTGATTGATGAGCCAAATTCAAATAATGAAGCCAAACCTTTTGTGATTGATGATGAAGATGTTAAAGATGATTACAACGAGGTTCCACCTACTCCTACTCATGAGAGTGGTGGACCAAGTGGTAATGAGGGTCATATGGATGATTTAGAGTTGAATGATATTTGAGACTTGGTGTAATACTTAATTTTGGTGGATATTAGTTTGTTATCTATCTTTAAGATTAGACTCATGCTACAACTTTGGTTAATTTGCAATGTTACTATGTTATTTACTAATTTAATTGTTGCCTTACAATATACAATCTATCACCTAATTGTTGCCTAGGCGTTCAAGCGGTCCTGAGGCATCGCGCCTCGCCAGTGCACCGTGATAACCTTGGCTAGGACCATCACATCACCATCATGGTCAGTGCCGTCAGCTTCTTCCTTGACAACTTTATGAACAAGGCCACTGTCATGAATATCATCGCCAGGCTTATCATCAGCTACATCCTCAGCATACAGCGACAATTAGGGGACAAGATGCCAGAATGAGTTGACAGCGTGAAGAGGTCCATCAAGCTCCATATTTGCACACTGTAGTTCCTCCATCTTTGCTGCCTGCACATTCTCCACTTTCCTCGCGATCAACAAGAACTTCGTGGTTCATGTTGGATAGCTCCATCCTCCGGAGTATCTCAATCTGCATGTTGAGGATTTGGGTCAACACCTCCAAGACTTTGTCACCTCCCATGTCGGAAGCCATGGTGGTTGGCTCATATACCAAATTGTTGTACTTAGATTAGATGATTGAGTTTGAAGAGGAGGGAGCGGGAAAGAGATAGACAAGGTAGAAGATTGACTTTATCTCTTACTTGTCTCTAATAATAGCACTATCAAGCAATATATAGTTTAACAATCGTAAACTAAAATACTGAATATAAACACTGTTCTAAAAATCGGCAAAAATCGCTGATTAATCGGCGATTAACACGTAGTCGGCGGACCGCCGATTCGATTACACGCAAATCGGCAGATTAATCGGTTAACGCGATTAATCAGTCAAAATCGGCGATAAATCGGTCAAAATCGGGAAAAATCGGCGATTGATCGGGAGTTCGGGAGGTTTGGAGAGATTTGAAGACGTTTGAAGAGAGGAATCGGGAGTTCGGGATGTGCTGTGTACCTGTGAAGCGACACTAGGTTAGAGGGATCGCCGCCGCCGCCGGGATCGCCGCCACTGCCGGGAGTGCCACCGCCGCCGCCCACCGGAGGTATCGCCATCCTCCCTCTCCTCTCCCCGCCGCCGCCCTCTCCTCCCCGCTGCCGCCCTCTCCCCTCCCCGCCGCTGCCCTCTCCTCCCCGCCACCCTCTCCTCTCCTCTCCCTACCGCCGCCAGCCTCCCTCTCCTCTACCGCAGTGCCGCTCCACTGCCACTCCGGCGCTGTCCCTCTCCTCTCTGCTCCGGCGCTCCACGCAATCCACAAACCCTCCTCTGCTGTGAACTGATGCAGTGATGCTAGAGCCTTTAGCTGCCAATTTGTATTTAAGACTTTAACTCTTTAAGTAATGTAGTAATCTTGTATACTTGTATTGTATGAATGTATGATGTAGCCTGTAGGATCATGTCGTCAGCCCAAAATTCGACGGCAGCGAGCTCAAACATCCTTAAGAGGAATTCCGATGATATAGGATGGGACTATGGGATACTAGTCGATGCAAATAGATTGGATAGAGTGAAGTGCAAATTGTGTAACAAGGAATTTGGTGGAGGGGTTTATAGATTAAAGCAACATATTGCTCATATCAAAGGAAATGTTAAATGTCAAAAGTCTAACAAAGAAGATCAAGAGAGGTGTAGGAAATATTTGGAGGCACAAGAAAAGAAGAGGGCTAAGAGATCAAGAGAAGAGGAGGTTAGAAATGAGGTGGTCATTGAAGATGAGATTGATGAGGAAGGGCTTAGAGAGATTGGAGAATAGGCACCTCGTAAGGTAGGGCCCATGGATAAGTTTGCTTCTCCTAGTGATCCTTCTATTTCTTTGGCTCGGTCCAAGCGACAAACGGTCATTAATGAGACGCTCTTCAAAGAAAAAACACACAGGTGCAAGCAATATGTTGCTAGATGGCTTTATGCACATGGTATGGTTTTGTAACTCTTAACCTCTCAACACTTATTGTATTTGCTATTTGCCTATTGCTAACCTTGACCTTGTATGCATGTATGTGTGATTTACTGATTTTTAGGTATACCATTCAATGCCATCAACAATTATGAATTCAAGCAAATATTGGAGGCCGTTGGTCAATTTGGCCCGAGCTTTGTTGGTCCTTCCCAATATTAATGCCGTGAGAAGTTGTTAAAGGAGGAAGTGGAACGAACCAAGAATTCGTTGAAGCCGCATCAAGAAGAGAGGGCCTTGACCGGGTGCTCCATCATGACCGATGCTTGGACGGACCAAAAAAGAAGCATTATGAACTTATGTGTGCATTGTAGCTTGGGAACAAGTTTTCTACACTCAAAGGAAGTGTCAGAAGAAGCGCAGACAAGTGAGTTCATTTTTGACTATGTGGATGCTTGCATTGAAGAAATAGGTCATCAACATGTTGTGCAAGTTGTCACGGATAATGCTTCTAACAACATGGGAGCAAAAGATATATTGATAGAGAAAAGGCCAAATATTTTTTGGAGCTCATGTGCAACTCATACCATCAACTTGATGCTACAAGGAATTGGTAACATGGCAGGGTATAAGAAGACAATTGATCAAGCAAAGGCAATGACCATTTTATATATGCACATCATAAGACTTTAGCCTTGATGAGAAAACACACACAGAGAAGAGATATAATTAGGCCTGGGGTGACTAGATTTGCTTCGGCATTTCTTACTTTGCAAAGTTTGATTGAGAAAAAAACCGAACTAAGGAATATGGCAGTTAGTATGGAATGGGATGAATGCTCTCACACTAAAAAAGGCAAAGGAAAGACGGCAACTAGCATAATCTTGAGTATAGCTTTTTGGAAAGGTGTGAACAATGTTTTAAAGGTATAGTCAAGCATCAAAACTTAGCTAGTACTTACTGTCCATTATTTATTTTTGTATTGTTTGCTAATTATTAGTGTTGTATATTGGTTTTGCTTGAAGGTTTTTGAACCATTGGTGAAAGTTCTTCGTATGGTTGATGGGGATGGTCCATCCATACCCTTTCTTTATGGAGAAATTTTAGAAGCAAAGAAGCAAATCAAGGAGGCCTTAAACAATTTGGAGGCCAACTACAAGTTGGTAATCGAAGCAATTGATACAAAGATGAAAGGAAGGCTTGATTCTCCCTTGCACATGGCATGCTACTTGTTGAATCCATATTATAGTTATCGTGATCGAACCATTTTTCACAACATAGAAGTAAACAGTGGATTCCAAGAATGTGTAGAGCGTTTCTTTCATGGTAATTTGGAAGCAATGGATCTAGCTAGCAATGTTGAACTTGATCATTTTAAAGATCAAGAAGGCGCCTTTGGGAGACAGATTGCTCAACTTGGATGTCAAAAATTTAATTTTAGCCCCGGTAAATTCAATAAGTACTTTACTTCACCTCAAATACTTAATGTCTCAATGCATGCATATTATTGACTAATGACTAAAAGCTTCTTTCTAGCTAATTGGTGGACTAAATATGGAGGTGGTGTTCCAAATTTGCAAAGAATGGCTATAAGAATCCTCTATTTGACCCCAAGTTCATCGGGCTGTGAAAGAAATTGGAGCACATTTGATATGGTAACTCTCAACTCTCAATATGCAAGTGTCATCTCTCAAGTATAAATATGTTATATAATTTAATTCACTTTGCAACATGTAATGTAGGTGCATACTAAGAGAAGAAATAGGCTAGATGCTCAACGTACAAGCAATCTTGTCTATGTTCAATTCAATGCAAGATTGTTTAGCAAAAAACAAAGAAGCAAGACGAAGAATATCGATGTTCTTCTAGCTAGCAATGCTAGTAATGCTCAAGAGTAGATAATTGAAGGAGATGATGATGATGTTGAGCCCGAAACGGGGCTTTCGTGGAGGCTTATTGATGAAGCAAATGGGGCAAATGAAGCCGTGCAACCCCGTAGGAGCACAAGAGCGAGAGAACTTCACGAAGATGATTTCAACTCCAATTCTGAATCCGAAGAGGAGGGCAATGATGAGGAATTTGAGGATGTTGAGTTTGAATCAGACCAAGATGAAGTGGTTCCAACTAAGGATTATGAACAAGAAGATGAAGATTGATGCTTGCTACCTTGCCTCAATTATTATCAATTTATCATGCTTGATGTTTGATGCTTGATGCTTGATACTTGCTACCTTACTTTAATTTCTTATGAACTACTATTTAAGTCTGCCGATTAGTGTCAACCGATTAATTCCGATTAATCCCCATTCAACCGATTAATCCCTAGTCCCCTGCTCGCCGACCGACTAGCGATTAGCGATTTCTGGAACCTTGAATATAAAAAAAGAGATAAATCTTGATTTATTAAGAGATTAAATCAAATTGAATCTAAATTAATTCTATCTGAATAAAAAGAGAGATCCTAATTTAATTCAGCTAGGTCTTCCATAACAAGAATTCATTCCCTTAGCTAGCACCATTTCAGTTTCCTAGACTTAGAATCATTGAAGTTGTGGAGCCATCAAGAGGAGTCACGCCATCAACAAAGGCCAAGCAGGAGATGTTTTGCATTCTTCAACCTATTTCTTATTTTTTGATCTTCTCAATACATTTATATCTGAAGATTTGTGATCTCCCCTTGATGGGTAACACTTTCTTTCCTATGATGATGGATCTTAGTGATTCTCTCACACTGATTATTGCTGTTATTTATTCCTTGCCTTGATTTAATGCTTGATTTTCTCAATGTTTGAGTGAATGAACAGCTGCATTTATTAATAGATCCCAGTTAATTTGCGCAAGTAGCGAAAGTGGAAGGCATATTAGTGGAACCTCATTCAGTAAACATAGGATCAGATTATCCATTAGTAATTGTGGTGACAACATAACAGACAGTAGTGGATGATTTGATCTTGTGAGGTAATGTTGAATTTAATAGTGTGGTGATGTAGGGAGACCCAGACGAGTTATATAATTAGTGCAATTACAGTAGGATTGCAAGAGTGAGACCTACTCACTTTCACGGAATAAATCTACATGAGCAAGGTAGGCATGAACACTAAATTCATAAAATTCAAACTAGCAAATAATCACGGGTGAAGTTAATCCTAGAGAAGTTTCATCGATTCTGAATTTTCAATTTGAACTAGAAATCCTTTATATTTTTATTCAATTATTTGTTTTGCAGTAGATTTGAAAATAATCAAGTATTTAAGTTAGGATTAGCAATATTCTTAGCCCTCAGCTCCCTATGAATTTTGACATTTTACTAATGAAAAGGCTACAATTGATTCCTTGCACTATCGAGCCGTCAAAGCTTCTCTAGTATGACCCCTGAATCTATTATCCAAGACTCCAGTTATTTGAGAGAACATGATGTGCATATTCAGAAGGAACTAAATGAGCAAAGTAAGAATGGGAAGATGAAAGAAAACCACTGAACTCATGAGTGGTAGATAATGCAATTGTAGAGGACATCTGCTTGGCCAGCAAGCACTATTTGATTGCTTGGAGCTTATCTCTTGATAATTGCACTTCAGCTTCAAGCTTTTTGATTTTCTTCTTGGAGCAGTCTAGTCGGAGGCAAGTTCCTCAATTAGAGTTGTCATTTCCTCCCACATGATGAAATGAAAGGATGGATGTGATCAGCAGTCAAACGTCCACAAAACATTTAACAGATTGCTCTTTGCTTAAAAGCAAAACAAAGGACTGCTCAAAATGGAATTGTAGAGGACATCTGCTTGGCCAGCAAGCACTGTTTGATAGCTTGGAGATTTTTTCTTGATAATTGCACTCCAGCTTCAAGCTTCTTGATTGTCTGCTTGAAGCAGTCTAGTTAGAGGCATGTTCCTCAATCAGACTTCTCATTTTCTCCCACATGATGGAATGAAAGGATGAATGTGATCAGCAGTCAATTGTCCAAAAAACATTGAACAGATTGCTCTTTGCTTAAAAGCAAAACAAAGTACTGCTCAAAAGGCACCGAGAATGAAAGAGTGATCATTTTAATTGTCATCGCAGAAATCGGTGCTCCTCCAAGAAAGCCCCTCCTCTAAAGCACCAATAGAAAAAAAGCAAACCCTTATTCCTCTTCAAATGCAATGCAGACCAGGTGGTACACCGATAGAACAGGGAAAATTGCACTAAGCACCTCTATTTTGAGCAAAGTTACACCGAACCCCAAAAACTTCCTTTCGTGTCGATCAACCTCCACAAACTAAACTATTTTTGCAATCAAGTTCATTTGAAACCTTATGAAGGATTTAATGCTTAGTTAGACTTATAATGGATGATTATATGTATATATCACCATCCATGCTAACGATGCTCAGAAGGCACTAGACGCTATTCGGAAGAGCCTTGGAATGTGACTGCAGAGCATAACTTATGTGTCTCTGTGTCGTGGAAAATTAAAAATGCATCTTTAATAATTTATCACATCAAACCTAAGTCACAAACTCAAAATTAACTAGCTCCTAGGCGGCTACGTAGGTTAATTTTTGCAACACTGCAAAGGGTACACATCACAGGACATGACACCATCTGACATGGGCAACAACTCGTGAGAGACATGGCCTGGCTGTCCTAGCTAAAGAATAGAGGCAGAGAGCAACGCAGAGCTCGGCTTAAGGGGGTAAAGGGGCCATTCGGCCTGAGGGGTAGGAGGCAACTCGGGCAGAGGAAGGGTAGAGGATAGGCAGCCTTCCGCAACCATGTTGACATGGTGACGTGTTGTGATGTGTTGCCTCCGGTAACATTGACGTGTAAGGCATAATCATCCATCATCAGCCTAATTAAATACTACATCCTTCAATAGCCCTAAAATACACTTGGTTGAAACAATAATTCAGACGGTTAGTACAACAATAATTTTCAGTAGCTGGTATCACATTATTATGCATGGAAAAAGTAATTCTAGTCCAGTTCAGCAGATCTTCAAGAAGCCACTGTACATTCAGACCACAATTTGTGTGCTCAGAAACTCTTAACATGGTCAAGGAAGGAATAGTCTTTAATTGCAGGTATTGTTCTACTGAAGTACTGATCTATGAACCCAAATTTGTGAATTCTCCTCACTCATTTTTAATATGAAGGCAGAATTTGGCTAGCAACCAACACCGAGTATCAGCAAGTAAGCAGTAGAATAAACTACTGTTGGTTCACAAGTATAGTCAGCATCCTTTTAATGAGGAAACAAGCTATCTCATCATCTCTCTGTAACAATGAGAAGGTCTTCCCTCTTCCATTCCCTTCCTGCACAAGTTTGCCACTTGAAATGGTAGTGTAGAAAGAAGTATGTTCCAATCTCGATCCTCCTGTTGGAGCTTCACTCAATGATAATTTTCATTCAAAATTTGAACCAAATGCCAATGTAGGGTAACATTATTCGTGTTCTCCAGATTATTAAAAAGTGCTGTGGACCAGCAAACAGTAACAGTGAGCCACCCAATTCTCCACTAACAACACATAATTTTAGCCCAACAACAGTTCTAGTTCCAGATGTCCATGTAGTGTCAAATTAATTGAGTCAACATTCATGATGCTTTTACAGCCAGGCCGTCGATATAGCAAGAAAGCCAACATCCAGCTTTAATGCAAAAATAGGTTAAAGGGGTCCATTAACAGAAAGCATTGGAGCAACGTCAATGCAGCAGCACTACATGAACACCACAAAAACTGAAAAAAGACTCCGCCTTATGAATAAAAGTCAAGTTCTTAGCTTCCTCTTGCACATCAGAAATGCTTCATGTACTAAAAAGGCACTTCTCACACTCAATCCTACCCTCCATCTGCTCCCACATGCCCCTAATCTGAACCCTGAAAATCAGACTAGATTATGAACCCAATGCATACAATCAGTCCACCATCCATGATTCCATGCTTTCTTCTTGTCCCTATCCAAAACATCCATCGAGACTGACTGTACATAGATTATAAACGGTGAACAAAGCCTAAATACCATCACAAGCACTTAAGATTATGTTTGGTTAGCAACCAATTTTTACCGAGCCAAATGGTGGCAATGCCAACTAGATTTGCCCTGTGTTGCTTCATGAATAGAATTTGGCAAGCTAATGGAATTTGGGCAGAAGTTAGCAACTTTTCTACACCATCAATAGCCAAATCAGTGCTGCCTAATTTGTCCACCAGGCCTTGCGATTAGTGGTGATTATGGGCTGAAATCCAATCCAAATCCAACCCAACCCTGGTCCAACCCATAAAACATCTCATAAAACCCAATCCGACGCAACCCACCTACTATTTCAATCCAACCCAACCCAACCCCAACTCTTTCCCTCGATATAGTTTCAAACCCATTTACCAATCCAACCAACACATTTCACAACCCAAACCCAAACCTAACTCACCCATTCAAACATATGAAGTATGCAAAGGTGGAGAGGAACAAATATGAACGTACTCCAATCCAATATCAACCCAAAATTTTCCACCCCAACCCAATCCAATCCAACGTTTTTTTTAAATCAACCTAATCCCATCCGACCCAAGTTACCCATCGAACATATCTCCATACCCATTTTTTTTTATCATGTCACACAATTCGCTACGACCACACGTTGCAAATTTTGATAATCAACCAAACACACCCACACTGGTAGCCAACATCAACGCAGTTTTAACATAATAAGGCTTCGATTCGCAAAGAAACTGAGACATAAGGGATACCTGGACGAGAGAGCGCTCGCCGGGCAGCGACAGCACGAGCGGCTCGTAGGGCCCGCGGGCGTCGATGGCCGCCGGGGCCGGGGCGATCTCCGGCCGACGGCGGCGGCGGAGGAGGCCGAGGCCCTCGTCCTCCGACGACGAGGACGGCGTTTCCCTCGCGTCCTCGGGGGGTTGCGGTGGGTTTTGAGGAGGGGGTTTGGTCGGGGAAGATGGGGTGGGGCTGGTGGATGCGGCCTCGAGGCGGAGGAGCTGCTGCGAGAGGGAGGACTTAGGGGGTTTCCATGGAGGGAGAGAGAGAGGAGGTGGGGATTGGGATTGGGAAGAGGGGGAGGGGAGGTGGTGGGAGGAGGAGGACGAGATGGAGGAGGAGGAGGAGGTAGGGAGGAGGGTTTCCTTGAGGCGTTGGAGAGACATAACCGCTGGTTTTGGGTTTGTGAGGTCGGACATGCGAACCAGGAGAGAGCTATTTGAACTTTGAACAGTTGAACCGAGAGACTTATCTGTTTCTCTGTGCTTTCTATTAAGTAATTAATTTTAAAGAAAAATTTTAAAAATAGAGGCTGTTACATTTTCACGAACTTAACCTATATTGAGCAAACAATCTAACATCATAGATTAAAACATTAAACATTACACAATAACACCATAGCCTCCGGTGTTATCAGATCTTATATCGTAATTTAAGAAAAATAAACTGAACACATCAACAATATAGTGATGTAACAACTTATGATGCCACTAGGACAAAGTCTAGCGTTATAGATTTGTGATGTTACCTCCCACACTTAACATTTCAATTAAATTTTTATGGTAAATAATGATAATTATTAGAACCATTTTATCTGTGAAGTAACCTCAATGAGTGATACCACCAACCATAGCATTATGTTTGAGTGTTTCATATCACTGCTTATAATATCCACAAATTTAGTTGAAAAAACACTATATGTGAACATGTAACACCATAGTTTGTAACGCTAGACTTTACTCATGTAATACCATTATTTGTAGTGGTAGCCTTTGGCTAATAAGGACAATCCATCTTCATACGTGGTGATATACTCTTTGGTAACGTCATGGGTTATGGTGTTACATTGTCTAATGCATGCAACATCTCAGCTCATGGTATTAGACTGTTTGTCCAATCTAAATTCATTCTATGAAAATAAAATTATTTAGGATTTATTTTTGAAATTTTTCTTAAAAGTTGACTATTAATAAAAAAAATTCTTTGCCCTTAAATCCTTGAAAAAGGATACTCTCCGGATGCAATTTTGACTATTAATTTCGTAATTATATATTAGTATTATAAAATTATAAAGGCATGGCTATGGTGCGCACAATTTTTATATACAAAAAATTTCTAAGAAAAAATGCGACAACCTTATGACATGCACCACAATGCTATAGAAAGGACAAGTACAAGCTCAAAACAAAGTTACAATTAAACAAAAATCAATCTTGAGGAGTTCTACAATGAGTTCATCAAGCAATTTTTAACAAACTCACTTAGAAGTACGCATCAATACATGTTGCTGCAATCAAAGCCAAGCAAGTTGTTAATTTCAATCAAAATTGAAATTGGAAACAAAGTTAGAGAATCGGAGTAGAAGAAGAATTCAAATTCAACTTGGATTCATACTTGGTATTTGAAATCAACTCAAATTGAACTTCAAGTACCTACATCCAACCCTAATTTGAGTTGGAGTAGAAGATTTGAACCAAGTTGTTGTCGGAAACTAAAGTACAAATACAATATGAAGAGAATTAGAATTTAAATTTATCAAGAAGTCCAACTTGAATACTGTAACATGGGTATTGTTCATGTGAATAGTAATTCGAGTCAGTATAGCACGGGTACTATCCATGTGAATAATAATCCAAGATGAAATATATCATCTTTAGTTATTTTAAGTTCTAGATAATTTAGGAGTGTTATATTCTTAGTCTAGTTAGAAGTTTACTTTTATTCCAATACTTTAGCTCTATAAATATGAACTCCATGCATGTAATCGAATCATATCCAAGATAAATTTTAGATTTTAGACACTTTTATTTGCAACATGAGTTGCTTGCTACTTTTGTTCTTGTGAGTTCCTATATTGAAATTGCAAGAAAGAAGTTGACGAGGATTATCACCCGAACTAGTTCAAAGTAATACACGTTTGGTTTAAGACAGAATCAGATTGGTCGTGTGTCTGTAAATCCGTCGCTATGGTCTCAGACGACCTAAAGGGCGCGGACACAGAGATATTGCATGATCGCAGCCCCTGCACGATCATGAGGTCACAGACAGTGCGCGATCAAGAAGCTGCGGGCAATACACGGTCAAAGGGTCGTTAATTATCTGTGACCAGAACAGTTCGAGAAGGCTTAACTCTTCGAACAGGCATATCCCGAGAATCACGAAGATATTTCCACGAATGAAGACAACTGCCAGGAGGTTAACGTGTGTTGTTATCCCTTGATTGCACGTGTTAAGCCTGCGTGGGAGTTAAGTGCGGTTAACAAAACTGCATCTTAACAACTGTCCAAGGCCGTTTCGCATTGGCGCCCTTTTGTCCAGTATAAAAAGATAGTCAATGCACGTTCTAAGGACGAGGAATAATTCAATCAAGCATACAAGCACTATCAGGCGTTCGGCAAACTTGAGGACTTAGATATAGTTAGGTAGACACTAGCATAGAAGAGATCATCGCTTGTGATCTTCTCTTCTACCCTCTTGTAAAAACCTCTTATTACATATAGTGAAATCAAAATAGGATGTAGGGCTATTACTCCCACCATCGAGGGCCCGAACCTGTATAAAATCTCTTGTGCCTCTACAGACTTGATTCATCCTACCTTTCCAGAGGAGCGCCTTGAAAGGTCCTGCAACTCACAAATTTGCATAAGATTGACTAAGGACCCCGAGTCCAAATCGTCGACAGCTGGCGCCCACCATGGGGCCTTTCTCAAGGTGCTTTCCCTTCATCCGAAGGTTTGGCGAGCAATGTCTAGGGCATATGATTCCGAGAACGACTTCGATTTCGACGATTATGTCCATATACAAATGCCTTCACCCAGCGACCCCGTTCCAATGGAAGAGGTAGTTGCGAAGACATTCCGAAGGGACATCAAGGGGACACATTTTTCCTTACCCAGGTCATGTCCATCGACCAGGGGATGAAAGAGACAGGTCCGGAACTTGATGTCAGTTCCACTATTTGCAAAATCGAGTCTCAATCGCCATGTGTTCCCGGCAGGGACCAGGATGGCAGCGAGCAGGAACTCAGTCCAGGAAGGTTTGATCCCGACAACCTCCACTCTCTCTTTGATTCGAATCCGACTCGGAGCAAACAGAGATGTTCACTCCTTCTGTAGCTTCACTCCCCAGAGAATTCGCCGCCTTGTCGGAAGAAAATCCCGATCAGCGGATCGCTAGGGAAGAACAGGAGCGCAGACAAAAGGAGGAACAAGAACGCAAGCAGAAGGAGGATCAAGACCGCGAGTGACGAGATAACGAACTCCGCAGGACAGGCCTAGAGGCTCTCCAAAATGCGCAGGCTCGTTATGATGCCGCCCCTAGTTCCTCCCGTCGCCCACATGGTCGCAAGTACGACCAGATGCCTTCTTCACCGCCGGAGCATTTACCGGAGGATGAAGAGACGATTACACTTGGCGCACCAAAGAGGAGTACGCATGGCCAACTTCGATCTATCGCGGAGGTCTTGCGTAATTTTCCTCCTAACCTCACTGACGCGGACAAACCGGCTTTGGCTAGGATCTTGGCGGAGAAACTGGATGAGGTTGCATCTGATGCAACCCCTACAGCTTCCTCCCAGTCTACGATATGTTCCCATGAAAAGGAGTATTATTACCCTAGTCATGGTAGGCGTAATTAATTATCATCCGGATCACTTCGGCATGACAAATCCAGGCGCGTAGGAAGCTCTCGTGATCGAGATTGAATTCCTGTGCATTCTCGTCTGGGACCACGCGGCGCATCCCCATCACGCGAAATCGCTCGTGGATATGATGGAAGCCGCGGAACTCTCCACAGTCCATATGTAGGTTGCAAAGCTTTTTCGCCAGGCTTTCGTGCGGTCGTCTGGCTGGATAAGTTCAAGCCAGGGGCTATTGAGAGGTTTGATGGGACCCAGAATCCGTCAGAGTTCCTTCAAATTTACATTACCACTATCCAAGCGGCAAGAGGGGATGATCGTGTCATGGCCAACTATTTTCCGACGGTTCTTGAGGGGCCGGGAAGGACCTGGCTCTTCAATCAGCCCGAGGGTTCGATATATAACTGGGAAATGTTGTGCGATGCCATCCTCAACAATTTCTAAAATTGTTATCAAAAACCCAGGAAAGAAGACGATCTTCATCGTCTACGACAAACCTCTACGGAGACTCTCCGACAGTTTGTCAAAAGGTTTGTCGGGTGGGAAATAGCATCCCAAACATATCCGATAACTCTATCATCAGGGCGTTTAACCACGCTGTTCAATATCAGAGATTTACGGAAGATTTACTTATCAACCCTCAATTAGTCGTCGATCTCTTTGATATGGCTGATCACTATTCAGACGCGACTGAGGCCGTTGAATGGAATAGGATGGTCGATAAAGGAAACTTACCGCCCCAACCAGGTCTCAAGGACGTGAAAAAAGAGGATGTAGGTAAGAAGCCGGAGTTTTCATCAAGCGGAAAGTAAAAAAAAACCAAAAAGAATCGAACCGGACAGTACCGGGAGGTGGCAGTCGCATAAAAGCCGCCGCTGGTGAAAGGTAATAAGTTTTCATTTAAAAATAAAACTGCCTATGGTGGTCGTAATTTCGACCAGCCAGAAAATCAATTAACTCGCAGGAAGGCAACTAGATGACTTCTACCAGGGAATTGGGCCGATGCCAACTTTGCCATCGAAAGAGCAGACTTGCGGGCTTAGAGATGCCGACGGGGACGAAGAAATGTCCTACCAGGTACCTTGTAATTATGTTAACGTCATTTTTGGAGGTTTGTCCTCTTTTGTTTCTAAACGACAGTTTAAAGCATTTCACCGAGAAGTTAACCAAGCGGAAGCTCCCCTTGGCGAACCTCAATACCCCCGTTGGTCGGACACTCCTTTGACTTTTGATCTCTCTGATTGTCCTGTCGGGCTTACTCGACCACTGAGATTACCTCTGGTCATTACCCAAATAATCAGTAATGCGAGAGTCGAAAGGGTCTTGATCGATGGAGGCAGTTCCTTGGACCTTTTACTGGTCAAGGCATTGGACGAGATGCAAATCCCTCGTTCAAAAATCAAACCCATAATCCATCCATTTTATGGGATAATTCCTGGTCCTTCAATGATGCCAATGGGATAGGTGGTACTCCCGGTCACGCTGGGTGAACCGGATAATTTCCAAAGAGAGTTAGTTACTTTCGATGTAATTGATTGTGATTCGGCTTATAACGCAATTTTTGGTAGGCCAACTCTCGCTAAATTTATGATGGAGACGCACTACGCCTATCAGTACAGCAAGTTACCTGACCCCAAAGGCGTAATCTCGGTCCGAGGTAGCCGTAATGTGGCATTGACTTGTGATCGGTTATCACTGGAGTTCGTGGATCAACTTCCCCTTCGGGATGTCAAGATTACCACCACGGGTGCGAATACGATCAGTCGATTCTACTGCTGGTTGCGAACTGATGAGTTTTCTGGATGCTTACTCAGGATATCATCAAATTAGCATGGTAGAATACGATAAAGAGAAGACTGCCTTCATAACACCATTTGACACCTACTGCTACGTCAGAATGCCATTTGGTCTCAAGAACGCCAGTTCCACGTACCAGCACTTGATGCAAAAGACCTTTTCTTCCCAGATGGGGCGTAATGTTGAAGCTTACGTAGACGATTTGGTTGTAAAAAGCTTGAAAAGCTTGACTCATTTAGATGATCTTGCTGAGACCTTTTGTAATTTAAACCAATTTGGAATAAAATTAAACCCAGAAAAGTGTTCTTTCGGGGTTTTATCTGGTAAATTGTTAGGGTTTCTCGTTTGTTCTAGAGGAATAGAGGTTAATCCCAGAAAATCAGGGCCATCGAGCAAATGCGGTCTCCTTCGACCATGAAGGACGTCCAGTCCCTAGCAGGCCGCATGGCGGCTTTAAGTCGATTTATATCGCGACTAGGCGAAAGGGAATTACCCTTATTCAAAGCTCTCCGCAAGCACCATGGTTTTGCCTGGTCTGATGAAGCCGATAAAGCATTCCAGGAGGTTAAAACATACTTATCTAGTCCGCCAGTGTTGGTTTCCCCGGTCGCAGGGGAACAACTACTTCTTTACTTGGCGGCCACACCTCATGCGGTCAGCGCAGTTCTGATCGCAAAAAGAGAAGGAGTGCAACAACCCGTCTATTACGTAAGCGAGGTACTTCATGGCCCTAAGGAGCGTTATCCTGAGGTCCAGAAGATACTTTACGCGCTACTGATGGCTTCCTACAAGCTACGACATTACTTTCAGGCACATAAAATTACAGTGCCCTCGTCCTTCCCTTTGGGAGATATTATCCGAAACCCGGAGAAATCTGGTCGAATTGCGAAGTGGACTGTGGAACTTGGAGCATTTGACATCCATTTCTCCCCTCGCACGGTAGTTAAGTCTCAGATCCTTGCAGACTTTGTGGTCGAATGGACTAACCCTGACCCACCAATGCAAGAATCTAAAGACTTATCATGCACCGACCATTGGACGATGTATTTTGACGGCTCTCGCAGTTTTCAACACTCGGGGGCTAGAGTGGTCTTAGTCACGCCCCAGGGCGACCAACTCAAGTATGTCATTCAATTGCATTTTGTTGCGACTAACAACGCAGCAGAGTATGAAGGTCTTATTGCAGGGCTCCGGGCAGTGAAATTCCTTAGAGTCCTTCGATTAGTGGTGAGGGGAGACTCACAGCTAGTCGTAAACTAGGTAAACAAGGAGTACGGCACCTCCGATGAGACAATGGCTCATTGCCTTGGGGGAAGTGAGGAGATTGGAAAAACACTTTAGTCATTTCGAAGTCCAATAGCAAAAGGACAATATTCACGCAGACCAATTATCCAAAATTGGGTCCTCACGTACATCTGCTCTGGCAGGGGTGTTCGTTGAACACTTAGAGTATCCTTCGATCATGACTACAGTCGAAGATGACCAGGTAACAGTCTTCGTTACCAACCTCGGATAAGAAGGGGATTGGACTCATCCATTGAGGGTCTATCTGGAACATGGGACCTTGCCCAAGGACGAAACCGAAAGCGATCGGTTGATTCAAAAAGCACGCCTATACAAACTTATAGAAGGAGTTCTGTATAGGAAGGGTACTCAAGGAGTATATATTCATGCGTTGTATTACTCAGGAAGAAGGCAAATCCCTCTTGAATGAGATCCATGACGGTGTGTGTGGTGCGCACGCGTCATTTCGCACACTGGTCGGAAAAGCTTTCCGACAGGGTTTTTTCTAGCCTTCAGCACTCGATGATGCCAAGAATTTGGTCATGACATGCCCCTAGTGTCAATTTCATGCCAGACAGGTTCATCAGCCCGCGTATGCCTTGCAAACTATCCCATTAGCGTGGCCCTTCGCGGTCTGGGGGATGGATATTGTAGGACTTATGCCACAGGCTGTTAATGGTTAGAAATTTCTGTTCATAGCCATTGACACGTTCACAAAGTGGATTGAGGCTGAGCCAGTCCGCATTGTCACCGCTGCTGCCGCATAGAAGTTCTTTCATAAGAACATCGTTACTCGATTTGATGTTCCAAGTCGTCTCATTACTGACAACGGTTCCCAATTCGCTAGCAGCCTCTTGGACTATTGGGATAATATTGAAATCAAGGTGTGCTTTTCTTCTGTAGCTCATCTACAAAGCAATGGTGCTGTCGAACGCGCCAATGGGCAAATATTACAAGGCATCAAGAAATGTGTTTTCAATCGCCTTAAGATGCGCTCGGGGGCTTGGGTGGATGAACTCTACTCCGTTCTATGGGCACTACACACTACCTATAGTCGGGCCACTGGTGAGACACCTTCCAGTTGGTATACGGCGCCGAGGCGGTGTTACCTACGAAAATCTGTATTGGTTCTGTCCGAACAGATCAATTCGACTAGATTGATCAGATCGAACAACGTACCCAGGATTTAACCATCCTCGAAGAAAAGTGTGATCGAGCGTTGATACGGTCGGCAGTATATTTGCAGGCTTTGCAAAAATATCACAGCAGAAGGGTGCGGATGCGTAGTCTTCACGTGGGTGATCTGGTTTTACGAAAAATACAAAATCAGTCTAACCGCAATAAGTTCTCTCCTCAGTGGGAAGGCCCTTACGTTGTTGTTTCAGTACCGTGACCAGGTTCGGCTTGGTTAGCAATGGAGGACGGTAGAATCTTATCCAATACGTGGAACATTGATCAATTGCGCAAGTTTTACGTGTAAGTTTCCCAATCTTTTTTCCCGTTCAATTAACATAGTTAACGAAAACTTCATGAGTACTTTGCTTTGGTTCATGTTATGTTCGTTTTCTTTATTTGCCATACCTATACCGAGGCTGGCTCGGGGGCTGATCACTGATGATCATCTTGTTACAAATATCTTAACCGGATTCATTGGCCGATCTCGTGGTCGCATCCAGCTAAGATATCCCTTAATAAGCCGTTTCTCAACGCACACGGTACTTACTGGCATTTTCCTCATCATTCGAGTGGCTGTCAGTTCGTAATAAGGTCGGATGTTGTATTGAGGTCAGTATCGGTTCGATCAGATGATTATATCTAAGTTAAAGCATTACCTGGGTATTCATAATGCCCATATTTTTCCAGAAATTATAATACTAAATCTTCAGTATTTGTGATTTCTGGAAGGGGCTAAGAGGATATGGTCATACTATGAAACGAAGAAAGTATCACTCTTTTCAAAAAATTTAAGGCACGCATTTACATGTTATAAATGTAATTTCACAGGTATAATTACTAAGAGAGATCATTACAAGAAATCAAACAAGGCCTAGTTCTTTCAGTAGATCTTCGACTAGAGGCTTGACTTCTTCAGAGATGGTTTCAAATCGATCACTCTCGATCTCTGCATCTTCTACCATCGGCTTCAGATTCAAATTTGGGCCGTGGTGGAATCGTAATCTGTAGAGAATGGCAGAGGCTGCGGACCTGACATTTGACCTCAGCACCTCTTCCTGCTGTTTGGTATCTTCAGGAAGATACTCGAGGAGTGATTCGACTTGGGCCGCGACCAGTCTGGCTAACTCGCTAAGGCTTGGATTGTCCTTTTGCGAGTCGATCACATATGCTTTTAGCAGAGCAGCCACCATCTTCAGTTTTTCGAAGACGTTCGATTGAGTACCGCTACAAGAGGAGATTGTTTCGTTTAGACCTTTATTCTCCAGATTAGCGGTATCAATTCTCAAGCTTTGCAACTCGATGGTTGCCTGAAGGTGTCTTTTCTCTTCTGAGAGACGGCTTATTTGATCCTCTTGTGCTGTATAAACACAATAAACATTTACTATAAATAAAGCTTATATGATGAGAAGATTTCTTCTGGTCGGAGGTACTCTTACAAGAAAGCTTTGACTGCGCTTCGCGAAGTTTCTTCTCCAGAGAAGAATATCTCGCAGCTGCAGTCTCTTCTTGATTCTCTCGATCAGCTATGCTCTTGTTCAGAAAGGCATTTTCTCTGTAGCAAGAAGGACGACCATTTACGCTTAAATACGGATTCAAGTTAACATGGATAAAGAGCACTATACTCACTGTTGTAACCGGTTGATCTCCCATTGCGCGACCTCAATATGCTTTGCTATAGCTGTTGACTTGGTCGCCACCCGAGTCAAGTCCTGGAACACGATAAGAAATTGCTCTTGAGACTTGAATGTTCCTGAATTTTTTGCGGATTGGAAAATAAAAAAGGAGAGTCGTTCATACCTCTATGTAATCGCTGATCGCATCGCTCTCAACATCAGTGTGAGGTCTAACCTCAGGACTTATTGTGTCCGCAGTTGGGGTAGCAGAGGATTTTTTCTGTTGTTCCCCCTCTATGACTGGGACTGCGGTTTTCGTCCCTTGGGATCGGATTTCCTCTGCCAGTCCATCTATGATGGCCCAAAGAACCTCTTCGGCCACGGGAATCGGACTTGGCTCTCCCGCGACCTCTGCAATGGGTGTACCATGGCTTGCCGAGGTCGCCGGGGTACTGGGTGCAGCATCCCTGCACCAACAGACAGACACATTGTAAGGTGAAGATGCCTCCCGTCGGTCATATTGAGATGACGATAGGAAAAGTTCTCACTTTATCCGAAACCCCACCCACGGCTGGTTTCTATGATGTGCTCCCAAGAGAGAGAAGCTTGATGGCTGCTATCGGGGAATAATCTTCTTCTGTCCTCATTTTCCTTCTCTTAAAAAGGACGGTATCCTCTTCTCCCTGTATGAACACAATTCAATGGGTGTGTACAGAGAAACGAAAACATGCAAGATTGTGAGGATTCTTACAATAGTTGCTCCCTCTATCGGAAGGGGAGGTGTTGCAAGTCTTGAGGCTTCATGAGCTTCAGGCACCATGGTTCCACCTGAAACCACTGGATTGTCAGTGGTCATGGGGCCCATTATAGCCATTTCTGTCCCTGCGGTCAGGGACAAGATTTTGTCGACCTAAAGGGAAGTCGACCTCTCTGGGACGCTTGTTCCCAAGAGGTCAGTTGTTTTTCTCTTGCGACGAACTAGAGGAATGTCGTCTTCCTCGTCCTCGCTCCCTTCTCCCTGTACGACGAAGAAGTAATTTCCACTTGTACTTGGGGTTGCAGGAGGTATCGAAAATCTTCTTGCAGTATTTTTTGCGGTAATGTTTTTCTTTCGCGAAGAAGTTTCTCCCAGTATCTTCTTGGGTTTTTTGGGAGCAGACTCCTTCGCCTCATGCTTTGAGGGGGTTCTTCTCACCCTCTTCGCAGTCGGTCTTCCCGAAGGACCAACGTCTTCACTTGGACGCATTGCCTCAGCAAATTTTCCCAGAACTGTATTATTCAACATGTTTTCGGTAATACAAGACAAATGGATGGTTTCCTACAGAGCTTGTTTGAATGAATTATACCTTTTGACGTTGTTCCTAAAGATCATCGCCGGCGTTGATCAAGCTCTGGGGGTGAGGTGATCCTTTAGCTCCCTCTACAGTGGCGTTATACGCCCGAAGGAGGTTGTTTGTCCTTTTCTCGATTTCGGACAAGGATAGGGCTGTATTACAAACAAACATGTTAACAAATACAATATCTTTTAATCAGTAAAAATGTCTGTTTTATTGATTAAAGGACATACCGTTATTATAGTCCAGGGTGCTGTCCGCCATGAACCTCACTTCTCAAGCTGGATGTGCCCTTTCGCGCAGGGGCTTATCCTATTCTTCACGAAGTCGCATATGATATCACACGTGGTCAAGCCTTGTTGGACTAGGTGAAGAATAGCTCGGGCTTGCTTCTTCTGTTCTGTGCTCAGAACGGGAAGGGAATCTAACTCACTGGCTTTCTCCGGCCGGGTGTTCGCGAACCATAGTTCGCTCTCCGACGGAGGGGTGCAGTAGAACCATTTATGGTACCACTCATGAACAGAGTCCCGTAGGGGCTGGAATGGGTACTCCTTCTTCTCCCGTATACGGAGGTAGATACACCTAGCGGCATTGGCATTTTTTGACCATGCCGAAAAGTAGAAGCGTTGGAAAAGCTCCACGCTTGGAAGCACTCCGACAAAGGCTTCACAGAGGTGTTGGAAAATCGCCAAGATAAGGACTGTATTTGGATGGAGATTTACTAACTCCAACCCGTAACGGTCCAAGATTCCCCTTAGAAATTCGCTTTCTGGGAATCGGAATCCGCAGCGCAAGTATTCCTCGAAGATCACCAATTCGCCCTCTTGGACGATTGGGGTTTCTTGATCTTTTTTCGCTGGCCGCCAGTTGATGAGCAGCCGTGGGGGGAGAATCTCTTCTTTCTCTAGTGGCACTAGGCTCTCCTCTGTATGGTGGACGGATCGGCTCCAGGCCGCCATTTCTTATGAATAATTGGGAAGAAAGGTAGTGACTTTGGCGACGACGAAAACGAGGAATGCAAAAGAGGGTTTTTTTGTGCAGCAGGAGAGTCTAAGGAAACGAAGGGTTTTTGGCTTCTCTAGTAAGCTACCTCTTCACTACTACAGAAGTGCATTCCACTAACCCTTATTTTCTAACGGTTGTAAGCAATCTAGGAAAAATCCGATAGAATAGGACGACAGCGGCGGAAAACCATCATTTTACTATCGGTTATACACTAATCCAACGTTAGTGAAATGCAAATACTTTTTACTATCGGTTATTACTGTACAAACCGATATAATATATTAAATAGTACTATCGGTTTTCCATTTTTAACTGATAGTGAAATAACTGACTTTTTACTATCGGTTATTACTGTACCAACCGATATAATATATTACAATAGTACTATCGGTTTTTCGTTCGTAACAGATAGTAAAATTACTCACTTTATACTATCGGTTGGTACTGTATTAACCGATATAATATATTGAATAGTACTATCGGTTTTTCTCGGGTAACTGATAGTGAAATTACTGACTTTTTACTATCGGTTATTACTGTACTAACCGATACAATATACTACATAGTACTATCGGTTCAACAACACAAACCGATAGTAAAATGACTTCATATACACTAATGGTTATGACAGTGGGGATCTTATTTTACTATCGGTTAGTGTTGTTGAACCAATAGTAAAATTGGACAACTTAATTAGGTCGACCCCTGCTCTGCGCTCTACATGTTGGAATCATTTCAGCCGCGCACAACTCCAAGCTAGAGTGATCTGGAGAAGCTAGCTGAGAGGTTGATCATATTTCCATCCCCCTCGGTATTGTCATCTTCTCATCACCTCTCTCTCTCTCGATCACTCTTTCACACTCTCCCTCTCTCTCTCTACTTGCAATTCATTAAACTAGATACATGTATCTCCAAGCTAGCTAGAAGGCTGGGTTGGCTAGCTAGCTATAGCTTGCTGAATTTAAGCAGCTAGCTAGCTGGCTCTTCCAATTAATGCATGCATCAAGTTAATTAGGGTTTCATATATACAAATCCATTTAATGTAATTAAACAGCTCATGCATGTACACACATATGGCCTAGCTAATTATGTTTCATTCATATATGCATGCCCTGAGTCATTAATTATTTATTTGAATTTGTCAATTTTGTGAAATAATTGTAGATGGACCGAGAATATTGGATGTATGGAATAAAATGTACTACTGTTGAGTATTTGGAGGGTGTGAATGGATTTATTAAATTTGCTGAGCAAGAGAAGGCGAAGAAGGGAGAGAAAGATATGCATTGTCCTTGTATAGATTGTATGAACTTAAAAAGGTTCGGCAACTCTGATCAGATTAGGAGTCATTTGATTCGTCGTGGTTTTAACGCACGCTATACCCGTTGGATATGGCATGGTGAAGATCTTGAGGAAACGAGCACTACCGCTACCACTCAGCAGCACCCGGAAGTGGATTGCAGTAATGATGATCATGATCAAAACATTGATAATGTTCATTCGGAAGTCCATGTAGATGACGACAATTTAGATGAAATGTTACGTGATGTAGAAGAGGACTACAGCGAAAACGATTTAGCTAAATTTCAGGAATTAATTGTTGATTCTGAGAAGCCTTTGTTCCCCAGATGTGAAACATTTACAAAGTTGTCTTATGTGTTGAGATTATATAACTTGAAGGCAAGCAACGGTTTGAGCGATAAGAGTTTCACGGCGCTATTGGATCTGTTAGCGGACATGCTTCTAGAGGGAAATGAGTTGCCAAGATCGGTTTACCAGGCCAAAAACTTATTGTGTCCGTTGGGAATGGAAATCGAAAGAATACATGCATGCCCAAATGATTGTGTTCTGTACCGTAACGAGTACGAGGATTTGCATGTTTGTCCAAGATGCGGTGCATCGCGGTATAAGCATGGGGACAGAATTTATCACAATGGATGTGATGAGGTAAAGAAAGGGCCTCCGGCCAAAACTGTGTGGTATTTGCCTGTGATTGCCAGATTGAAACGGCTGTTTGCAAATCCGAAAGATGCGAAGTACTTGCGTTGGCATGTTGAAGGTCGGAAACAAGACGGAAAACTAAGACATCCAGCTGATTCCATTCAATGGAGAAACATTAACAGAACATTCGGTGAGTTTGGCGGCGAAGTGAGGAATATAAGGTTTGGGCTGAGTACGGATTGTATGAATCCACACGGAAATATGAGCAGTCGACATAGCACTTGGCCGGTTCTTTTATGCATCTACAATCTTCCTCCTTGGTTATGTATGAAGCGTAAGTACATCATGATGTCGTTACTAATTTCAGGACCCAGACAACCCGGGAATGATATTGACGTGTTTCTATTACCGTTAGTCGAGGACTTACAAAAATTGTGGAGCGAAGGGGTGCGGGTGTGGGATGCACATAAGCGAGAGAATTTCATGTTGCGGGCCATGATATTTTGTACCATAAATGATTTCCCGGCCTATGGAAATTTGTCGGGGTATAGTACGAAAGGAGTCAAGGCTTGTCCTATTTGCCTGGATGAAACTGAAAGCATGTGGTTATCGAACTGCAGAAAAACAATGTACATGGGTCACCGCAGATTCCTTCCGATGCATCACGCTTACCGTAAGAAGAGGAAGTCATTCAATGAGAAGCCTGAGAAAGGATCAGCCCCAGTGTTTGTGACTGGTAAGGAGCTTTACTTGCGCGTGAAGGACATCAAAGTTGAGTTCGGTAAATGTTCTAAACCTCCAGGAAAAAATGTTTGGAAGAAGAGATCGATTCTTTGGGATCTGCCATATTGGGAGCACTTACAAGTTCGACATTGCATTGATGTCATGCACGTAGAGAAAAATGTTTGTGACAGTTTGATTGGTTTGTTGTTGAACATTCCAGGAAAGACGAAAGATGGCATCAACGTTCGCCGTGACATGCTCGACATGGGCATAAGGACTGAGCTTGCACCGTTGGAGAAGGGAAAGCGGACATACCTCCCCCCGGCCTGCTATACTTTGTCAAAAAGAGAAAAAACAGAACTCTGTCAGTGCTTACATGGTGTCAAAGTTCCATGCGGGTATTTTGCGAACTTGAAAAAACTTGTGTCCATGAAAGACTTGAAACTGGTTGGTATGAAGTCCCATGATTGTCATGTACTGATGTCACAAATGCTTCCCATTGCTATCAGAGGCATTCTCCCAGTCAAAGTCAGAGAGACAATTACAAAGCTATGTTATTTCTTCAACACAATATCTGGTAAGGTACGTAAGCGTGTACTCCTAGCAAGTTAATTAGCTCCATTCGTGGAACTTGTCAGATTTTTTGGATCTGAATATTTGCCTGCAATTGTGTCCTTGCAGGTAATTGATATGGATGGACTGGACGATTTGCAACGCGATGTGACTACCACTCTTTGTCAGCTGGAGATGTATTTCCCTCCATCCTTTTTTGATGTTATGGTCCATCTAATTGTTCACCTTGTCAGAGAAATTAAGTTTTGTGGACCCGTGTTCCTGCGCTACATGTATCCTATTTGAGAGATTTATGGGTATCTTGAAGGGATATGTAAGGAATCGATATCGGCCTGAGGGCAGTATTATTGAAGGTTATGCCGCCGAGGAGGTGATCGAATTTTGCACCAACTATATGGCCGGGGTTGACCCAATTGGCGTTCCTACGTCTCGGCATGAGGGCAGGCTTCAGGGCATTGGAACGATTGGATTTAAAGCAGTCGTCCCCTCTAGTGATCTGTATGCAAAAGCCCATTTTTGGGTCTTACAGCACATGACGGGGGTGGAGCCATACATACACGAGTACAAGGAAATGTTACGGAAACAGAATCCCTCGAAGCCAGAGATTTGGGTCACCAGAGAACATAATAGGAAGTTTGCTGGGTGGATCGAAAATAGAGTCCTGCAAGCTTCTGAGGGCGATGTAGATGAAGATGTTACATGGTTGGCCAGAGGGCCTAGATTTACTGTAGGGACTTGGCAGGGGTATGACATCAACGGCTATTCATTTTACACAAAAACTCAGGACGAGAAGAGTGCTATGCAATGTAGTGGAGTGACACTACTTGCTATTTCGGAGGATGCCAGGGCAGTAAGAGCACTCGACTCATATTACGGTGTTATTGAGGAAATGTGGGAGCTCGATTATGTATTACTTAAGATTCCTCTGTTTCGATGCCAATGGGTCGAAATCCCTCGAGGTGTTAAAGTCGACAATTATGGGTTTACTCTAGTCGATCTCAGTAGAGTCGCACACAAAGATGATCCATTTATACTTGCTGAGCAAGCCACACAGGTGTTCTACATCGTTGACCCGGCCAACCCAAAGTTGCACGTTGTCCTTCACAGTAAGAGACGTATTGTTGGGGTTGAAGACGTTGTGGATGAAGAAGAGTACGATCAGTTCGACGAACTACCTCCATTTTTAGATGGAATCCTTCAATCTGTCCCTACTGAAGATATTGACGAAACAAGTTACCTGCGAGACGACCACGAAGAAGGATTATGGGTGGACAACCATTCTTGACTAATTTGCAATATGTAAGTGACGTATATTACTTGGATCGAAGAATGTTCAAATCAATTTTCAAAAATTCTTTGGGAAAACATACGTGATGCATTGAGAATCATTTCTGCAAATTTTCATTTCAATTGGAGTATATACTTGATTTGAGCAATAATTGATTCTTTTCACAAATATATATGAAAACTGCAAATTTTCATTCCATGATTGGTCTTTATTGTTATTTTATTTCAAAATTATTGCAAGCCATTTGCATGGGGTTTCAGGTGTCTTTACAAGTGTAAAATGATGTACTGAGACCCATCTGTATTTGTTCTCAGGAAATACCTTTAGATCAATTTAACAGTATTATACTATCGGTTTCAACCTCCAAACCGATATGAAATTAACATATACTATCGGTTTATTGTCATAACCGATAGTAAATACAATACAAAATGATGTACTGAGATCCTCTGTAATTCTTCTAAGGGAAATCCTTTAGGGTCAATAGCATTGTATTTTACTATCGGTTATAACTGTGAAACCGATATGAAATTAAACTATACTATCGGTTTATCGTTCACAACCGATAGTGATTTACACTGTGTTATGATCCCCTGTACTTAGTTTACTATCGGTTTACTGTTCACAACCGATAGTGATTTACACTGTGTTACGAAAACCCTAACTTACATGTTTTTACTATCGGTTTTGTGGTGATGAACCGATAGTAAATATTCATTTAATAGGTTATAACCTGCACGATTTTCCCTCCAGTGCAACTGATCACATTCCAAATCGAAAAATACTCGCGCGGAAAACCCTAGAATCGCCGACGTTCGCTTCTTCGCTCCTCTGCGCCACTGGTTCTCCACCGCCTCCGGCATTGCATTGCGCCACCGCCTCCGGCCACTCCACGATCCACTGTAAGTGTTCTTGACCAAATCGCTCGCGTGTATTGCTTAATTCTGTATGCAATGGTTCATATCCCGTTCCATGGATTACAAATAGAAACCTAGAGTAAAATTCATGAACGGTATACACCTATCTGAAATTGTTTCCTGTGATGATTGTAAAGAACAAACCTGAATATTGGATGAACCGATAAGCTTGGTGAAGATAGTTTGAATTGCATTTGCATTAAACTGGGGTTCTTTTTGTATGGAACTAAGCTCTTAGTTAATCTAATTGCAAATTTAGAACTATGTGTAGACTTTGGTGTCAAAAATCTGTGTTTTGGCTACTAACTGCAATGCTAGATTGGATATTTCAGTGACTGAGCCTTACGCCATTCTTCAATTTCTAGATTTTGTGTTGTTTCTGTATGAATGGACAGGACTGGGGTGATTGAAGCTATGAATTGAAGTCTTATTCTGTCATTGATTGCTTTGTCTGGCTCTTAGTCACTTGCGTATTTGAATGTTTATCTACTGCTTGTGCATTCTGTGATTGCTGCTTGAAGTAGAGCTAGTGAAGAAATGAAATTGATTATATGATCTTTTGGCTTTCTTCTGAGTTGGTGGGAGATTGAAGTTTCTATTTCAGTTCTCTCCTTACTTGTGTCGTCCAAATTAGCAAGTCGTATTCTAGACAGCTGATTGATCAGTTGTTATCTTGAATTCTCTCCAGCATTGGTTTGACTACCCTTCTTGTATTAACTTAAAATTGGTTGGTTGTTTAGGCTTTGAGGTTATTTGAGAGAGAGATGATCATCTTGAGTCTGTGTGTTTGTTCCCCGGATTTGCCGTGTAGGCTATAGTTGAGAGGCTATTGGGGAGCGGTCTTTGTTAATTCCTTGCATGATCAATTCATTGATACCGTCAAAAGGTGTATGCGTTTTAAGTTAATACATGAACTACAAAATTCATGAACTACAAACTTGATAGCTATGAGAATGACAGAATTGATGAAAATCATAGCAATTTGTCATACAGTGTAGTTCACTATCGGTTTCTTACTCAGAACCGATAGTAAATACCATAAACTGATTTTTCTGTTAATTATATCCCATTTTCTAATTTTCATCTCAAATTTAGGTTCATTTATTTTTTAACATACCTTATGTTCCTGCTGAGCAATTACTTTATGTACCTGCTGAGCAATTTTTGAAATTTTTCCTAATGCTGACTTGATTACTATCGGTTTGACTTGGAAAACCGATAGTAAATAGTAGTGCCATCATAGTTTGCACAGCTAATATGAATTTTCTGTGAATGACTTCCCATTTTCTAATTTTCATCTCAAATTTAGGTTCATTTATTTTTTAACATACCTTATGTTCCTGCTGAGCAATTACTTTATGTTCTTGCTGAGCAATTTTTGAAATTTTTCCTAATGCTGACTTGATTACTATCGGTTTGACTTGGAAAACCGATAGTAAATAGTAGTGCCATCATAGTTTGCACAGCTAATATGAATTTTCTGTGAATTACTTCCCATTTTCTAATTTTCATCTCAAATTTAGGTTCATTTAAATTTTAACAGACTTTATTTTCCAGCAGAGAGATTAGCATAGTTTGCACTGCTAATCTTTTAAATTTTCCTGAATATAGACCTTAGTACTATCGGTTTTCCTTTTAAAACCGATAGGAAATATAGTATTTGTTAGTTTGCACTGCTCATCTGAATATTCTGTGAATTACTTTGTCATGTACCTTTCTTCATATCAATTGGATGGTTTGTTTATGGTATTTTAGGTAAAGCCATGTCGGCATCTTCCTCGGCTGATACTAGTGATTCGGCGAGGGCGAACGTAGATGGCGCTGCCTCGTCCCAGCGCAAGAGGAAGGCGCGAGGCGCGACGATGTTGGGTCGTTTGGCCAAACGCGCGGATCTTTCCTGTGAGTTCAACCAGTTCGGGAGACCGATCGGGAAGAACGCCGGGCACTATGCTGCCTATGTTGGCTTGTTGGCGAAGGAAAGGGTGAAGATCACCGTCCAGAGCTGGAAGGACGTCAAGGCCGACGAGAGGGATAGGCTGTGGGCGGAAGTGAAGGTAAAATTAATCAAAATCACTGAACTCTTGAGTAATCACATTCCCTTGGTTTATCCTAGAGATTAGGTAAGTCCTACTAATATGCACCATTTGAAACAGGCCAAGTGGAACATCCCGGACGATGGTCTCAAGATAGCTTGCTTGAAGGACATGAACAACACGTGGAAAACCTTCAAGAGCGTCCTCGTCAGTACCTTCCTCGCTAAAGGCGAATCTCCATGCGAGAAGTACCCCTTCATAACGGAGGAGGTATGGGAGCAATTCGCCCAACAGAAGGGGACTCCTGAGTTCAAGGTATGAATGGTTCCTTTGCTTGGTTACACCATTGTATGCAGTAAGCAGTGGTGCATTAATTTTCTTGTTTCTGGTACGAAGGCCCTCAGCGAGAAGAACAGGGCAATCCAGAGGAGGAACGACCACCCACACCGGCTCGGTTCTCGCGGCTATGCGGGGAAGGAGGAGCAGTGGAAGAAGGGTGAAGACGACGCGTCGCATTTCGTCGACTCCCCTGACCTACCACTCTCCGAGATCCGCGATCAGCGATGCAAGCGCTGGTGGCTGGCCAGAGGGACCGTGTCGGCCACGGGGACTGTGGCGTTCCCAAACCCCAGGGACGTCGAGGTCGTGCAGCGACTCGTAGTTGGCTAACTATGATCACTAGTGTGCGCACAAGTTTGTATATATTTCTTCCTCACAATGGAGAGCTTTCAATGTAACAGATCTCTTGCTCGAAGGAGGCGACCGAGGGATTGTTCAGTCCCCATAGGGAGAACGACATCCTTACCCGGGCTCTAGGGAACAAGGAGCATCCAGGGCGGACGCGAACCGTGGGGGCTGTGGTGCCATGGAAGGAAGGCTTCTCGGACCCCGGGCAAAAGGCGAAGAAGCCTGGCAGCTGGAAGGAAAGGGAAGTGGAGCTATCTCAGAAGATACGGGCAGATGTGACTGCACAATTCGCGGACATGTTCGCTCAAATGAACGAGAAATATGAACGCCTAAGCCGAGTTGTGCAGTCCAAGGGTTTAGATCCAGCTGCCGAGGTCGACGCTGCCAGGCCGAGTAGTGTTGGCTCGAAGGTTCACGTGGATCCGGTGGACCTGATCGAGGTATTGTAACTCTTGAGCTATATATGCAGTTCGGCTGATGCCACTCCCGTTACGTTAGAATTGTTTCGCTAACCTGTTATAATTGTTGCAAATTGCAGAAGCCGGAGAGCTGTACCCTATTGATCAACATAGGCAACAAACCTGTTGCGGTTGCAAACGGGGTCGTATACCAGTCTTGGGAGGATGTCCGGATCCACTGCGTACCTCTGGAGCCTGGATTCGCAAAGGTACAGGTGGACATGGCCCTCCCGGGTTACAGCTCTTTTCCGTTGCCCGTCCCAACGGATGAAATGCAGACAATTGGCGAGGCATTGGGCTCGTACATACAGTGGCCCAAGAAGGGTGTTAGACTACAGGAGGTAAACCCTAGCCATTCTAGCTTACAACTCAGTTAATATACTTAATTTTCAAAATCTAATTTAAGCGTTTGTACTTAAAGTGGACGATGGATACCAGCACACTTCCTGAGGACACCAGCCCCGCCACAACGCATGAGCGAACTCCTTCGGCCCCCATGCCTCCTCCGACGGCCTCAAACCCTTCGCCATCAAATGAGGCCGACGGCACCACACCCCAACCTTCGAAGGTATACACTCGCTCCCCGCCCAAAGGCAAGGGCAAGGCCAAAGGCAAGGGCAAGGCCAAAGGCAAGGCCAAACAAAGCCAGCCGAGTACGTTCAAGAACGAGTCCCCACTCGTGTCGGAGTACCTTCTGCGCAATATGGATCAAATAACCAGAAGTCTCCACGAGTGGTACCTGACCCGGTCTAGGCGCCACATCAACTTCTTGGTTCACTTCAGGCCAGCCCATTTTCACCGTGAGCCCGGGAGCATATCGGTGGCCCACGAGGATTTGTTCGACCTCCTCAACTGGCGGGAGCTTGATATGTCCATCATACGGACTAGAGTCCTGTGAGTGTGCTGTTGTCTGAAGTTATCACAGTTCGTTTCATAAATCTAATCACTTTTTGTATGCACTACTTACTAATGTCTACTTTGCATCCAGGTGCATGTATAGGCTGGCGTCGATGAGGGCATGTGACAAGGTGGGTTTCCTCGACCCAGAGAAAATAAGCCTCACGATGCTAAAGCACGACCAAGCACATGCGGAGGAATACATATCAAGGGCACTACTAGCGCAGCAGGACCGAGAGTTCATCCTTGCGCCGTACCACCAAAGGTTAGTGCATTTCCTACTAATTTAACTCATTCTTGTATGTTACGCCTAACATATGTATGAAACGGTTCGCTTATATATGCAATGTAGGGGCCACTGGGTCCTCGCCGTCATTTGCCCATGGATGAATGAGGTCTATTACCTCGATTCGATGAGCGACAAGGTGGCGCATGTTTTCACCCTCACATGGCACATAGACGCGTAAGTAACATAGTTGTCTTAAATTTTTCTCTGACTAGCTAATTAATGATAAGATATTAATCGACAATGCTAAATTAAATACAGGGCTTTCAAAAATTATGCTAGTGCTGGAGGGAGGCATGACGCGTCGAAGGGCACAACAATTTCTTGGAAAGAATATGAGGTAATTAATACGGATGGAAGTACTCATAATGAGTCTTTTAATTTAAGCTTAATTAGTTCTTTCGAGTTAATGTGGGTTTATGTCTTTGCATATGCAATTTTTCCAGTGCCATCAGCAGCCACAATCGTGGGAATGTGGCTTCTATGTCATGAGATTCATGTATGACCTGATCAGGAGAAACTTTGCCCAATTCCCTAAGGTAACTATTTTTCCTGACTCAAAGTCGAACTTTAATTAGATGGGACGTACGATCCTAACTTCATACACGCATATATGCAGAGCACCATGTTGAAAGAGCAATATGAGTTGCCTCAATTGAAGGAGCTGCGAACAATTTGGGCTCAATATGTCATGGAAGAAGTGGCTATCAACGATCGATAGTAACTGACTTGTGTTGATTGTTGTATTTGTGAATATATATTGAATGTGTTGATTCATTGATTTGTGAATATATGTGAATATATGTGAATAGATTCATTGATGTATTTGTGAATAAACTCGATCAATATGTGCATAAATTCAGTCTGTCCAATGCATGTGTATATTACTGTATTAGTGTATTTGTGAACAAATTCAATATGTGAATATTGGTGTATTTGTGAATGATCCAATGTATCTCTGTATTGCTGTATGTATATTGCTGTATGTATCTCTGTATTGCTGTATGTATATTTGTAAATATTTAGTACTAACCGTGCCACTACATAACCGATAGGAAAAACTAATATTACTATCGGTTATATACTACAACCGATAGAATAAAGTTTCCAGTACTAACTGTGTCCACACAATACTATCGATTCATATTTAGAAACCGATAGAATACAGTTTCCTGTACTAAACGAGTCTACAAAATACTATCGGTTATATAATATAACTGATAGAATAAATTTTCCAGTACTGACTGTGTCCACACAATACTATCGGTTTATATATAACAACCGATAGAATAAAGTTTCCAGTACTAAATGTGTCGACAAAATACTATCGGTTTATATAAGAGCCGATAGAAAAAAATGTTTAGATTACTATCGGTTTAGATCCTAGCCGATACAAAAGGCCTAAACAATACTATCGGTTTATATAAGAGCCGATAGAAAAAAATGTTTAGATTACTATCGGTTTAGATCCTAGCCGATACAAAAGGCCTAAACAATACTATCGGTTTTTATACGAGCCGATAGAAAAAACTTATACAATACTATCGGTTTAAAACCGAGCCGATAGAAGAAATAGTCGATAGCGATTAGTGAACGTTGGGATTGTAGATGTTTTACTAACGGTTTTTGAACCGATAGAAGTGTGCTGCCCTCTACTATCGTGCCGACCACTATCGGTAAGAGAACCGATAGTAGAGTGGATTTTTAACCGATAGTGAAAAGCATTTCTGTAGTAGTGCTTCCTTTTATATGTCTGAGACAACCTTTCGCTGAGTATTTTATTAATTTCCCATAATGGGTGTTGTTTCTCTTGAAACCCGTTATCTATACCCAGTAATGAATCCGAAATGAAATTTGTTTTTATCATTTTATTTCGCATTCAGGGGCTATGGTACAGATAAAAATATTGGGAATTCCTAAATCTTTATTATGGGAATAATTCTTTATGGCTGTGGAATAAGTTTATAGTCTCTACACTGATCGCAACGTAATCCTGTGATCATAACGGATATGAGTGATCATGACAGCTGTGGTCGCTGTATGGTCAAAAGACTGTTTGTTCTGTGATCATTCTGACTGCAGTCTACGGCCTCAATGCTATCCTGAGACCGGAGAGTTGTTTTCTGATCGTTGCTCTAGTCGCAGTCTACGGTCTTAATGCTATTCTAAGACCAAAGAACTGAGTCAGTTTCGGACAAAAGTTTACTTGTGTATTTTTGGTCGAAGATGCATTCTCGTGTAACTATTGTTCGTAGAATTTAAAGAACTTTAACTCGGATTATAAGTTATACATAATCCTTTTAAGAGATCAAGTATGTAACAAAAAGAAATTTTTTATTTCTGGCAATCTTTACATACAAAAGGGACACAGGCGACCAAAGCGTCAACCTGGTCTGATAGCATTTTACAAAGTTCTCCCAAGGACATATTAACATTAGTAGGATCAACATTGGCTACCCCTAGAGAACTGGCTATGGCTCTAAGCCTATCTACATCATCCCGAATCAAAGAAGTGCTATTATTCCTTATGATATTGGAGAGTTCTCGCTGCTGTCGAGCATAGTCCCGCTCCAAGCAGAATTGGCGCGCCTCTTCACAGGAGTTGTCATAACATTCTGCCAGATGCAGAATGGCCGAAGACATTTCTTCGGTCTTCTTCTCCAGGGCCTTTTTTTTTTCTTGTTGGAGAGTTTGTTCGAGGTAAACACTCTCACCAAAAAGAGGAGGCTGGACTCCAGTAGGCTGATCGCTAGGGGCTCTAGAAATTTTGGTCTCCTGCACAACATGTATGCGTTAGTTTTACAAGATAAAACGATCAGCAGAGAGAATGGAAATAATTACCAATCCTCGCGGTAAGATTGGATGGGAGGATGAAGCGCTTCCCCCAGAAATTATATCACTCGACAAAAGTCGAGGACCATCTGGTCGTGGGAGTGCAACCTTCCCACCAGAAAATTGATAACCCAACAAAAGCTGGGGATCGCTTGATCGCAACAGAGAAAGCTGATCAGAAGAAGAAAGCCTTGAAGCATTGTTATGGATCTCCAAAGGTGGAGATGAGGGTTCGACCTGCCGAGTTGTATGGACAGGAAGAACTACATGGGAGAAGGAAAGTGAGTGCAATGATGCATCCCCAACCTTTGCACCCGTGAATGAAGCTCCACTAGAGGATCCCTCGTCAACCTTTGGCTTCTTCCTTGGGGGAACCAGCTCCTCAGTCACCTGTGAATTCCCAAAAAGCATTTGGAAGCGATCAGGATATAAAATGATGACTTGAACCAAAACTTCCAGAAAAGACTTACCTTCTGGAAATCCTGGTCAAGTTTGAGTATCACTTCTTCTTCATCACTCTCAATCTCAATGATGTTCTTGGGGTCTAGATCTGCCATCGGAACGAGAACTGAGGCTTAGACGGAGTAATTGGAGAGGAGAAGTTGCTCTGGAAAAGACTTAGTGAAAAACTCGTAAGTTCAAAGAACTGAGAGGCTCTTCAATTTATAGAGCCTAAGGGCGTTGGTTTGTTTCCCCACATGTCTCGGGTTCTTAAACTGCACTTACGGTTGCCATCACGATGAGTCGCCAAAGTCATCATTACCAGCCAAGAAAAACTCATGGTTTTTCTCGGGATATGAACCGTCACACGGCGGAACAGTCATTTGAAGTTAAAACATCGGGTTCATAATTCGATGCAGGATAAAAATTTGAAGTAAATATGTTTTTTCATTTTCTTCAAATTTAGGGGCTAGTTGACGAAAATTATCACCCGAGCTAGTTCAAAGTAATACACATCTGGTTTAAGACAGAATTAGATTGGTCGTGTGTCTGTAAATCCGTTGCTATGGTCTCAGACGACCTAAAGGGCGCGGACACAGAGATATTGCATGATCGCAGCTCCTGTGCGATCATGAGGTCGCAGACAGTGCGCGGTCAAGAAGCCGCGGGCAGTACGCGGTCGTTGATTATCTGCGACCAGAACAGTTCGAGAAGGCTTAACTCTTCGAATAGGAATATCCCGAGAATCACGAAGATATTTCCATTTATGAAGACAACTACCAGGAGGTTAACGTGTGCGGTTATCCCTTGATTGCACGTGTTAAGCCTGTGTGGGAGTTAAGTGCGGTTAAGAAAACTACATCTTAACAACTGTCCAAGGCCGTTTTGCATTGGCGCCCTTTTGTCCAGTATAAAAAGATAGTCAATGCACGTTCTAAGGACGGGGAATAAGGTGAGAACTTAGATATAGTTAGGTAGACACTAACATAGAAGAGATCATCGCCTGTGATATTCTCTTCTACCCACTACTACAGAAATGCAATCCACTAACCCATATCTTCTAACGGTTATAAGCAATCTGGGAAAAATCCGATAGAATAAGATGACAGCGGTGAAGAAGAGGCTTTTTACTATCTGTTATATACTGGTACACCGTTAGTGAAATGCAAATATTTTTTATTATCAGTCATTACTGTAGCAACCGATATAATAGATGAAATAGTACTATCGGTTTTTCTTTCGTAACTGATAGTGAAATTACGGACTTTATACTATCGGTTCGTACTGTACCAACCGATATAATAGATGAAATAGTACTATCGGTTTTTCTTTCGTAACTGATAGTGAAATTACGGACTTTATACTATCGGTTAGTACTGTACAAACCGATATAATAGAGTAAATTTTACTATCGGTTATATAAAACAAACCGATAGTAAAATGACGTCATATAAACTAATGGTTATGACAGTGGGGACCTTATTTTACTATCGGTTGTGTTTTTGAACCGATAGTAAAATTGTACAACTTATCTCGACCCCTGCTCTGCGCTCTGCATCCTCGATTCATTTCTACCGTACGTGCATCCACGCTCCAAGCTAGAGTGATATGGAGAAGCGAGCTGAGAGGTTGATAATTCAATCCCCCTCGGTATTTTCATCTTCTCATCACCACTCTCTCTCTCTCTCGATCACTCTTTCACACTCTCCCTCTCTCTCTACTTGCAATTCATTAAACTAGATACATGTAGCTCCAAACTAGCTAGAAGGCTAGGTTGGCTAGCTAGCTATAGCTTGCTGAAGTTAAGCAGCTAGCTAGCTGGCTCTTCCAATTAATGCATCAAGTTAATTAGGGTTTCATACATATCCATTTAATGTAATTAAGCAGCTGTACACACATATGGCCTAGCTAATTGATGATGTTTCATGCATGCATGCCCTGAGTCATTAATTATTTATTTCAATTTGTCAATTTTGTGAAATAATTGTAGATGGACCGAGAATATTGGATGTATGGAATAAAACGTACTACTGTTGAGTATTTGGAGGGTGTGAATGGGTTTATTAAATTTGCTGAGCAAGAAAAGGCGAAGAAGGGAGAGAAAGATATGCATTGTCCTTGTATAGATTGTATGAACTTAAAAAGGTTCGGTAACTCTGATGAGATTAGGAGTCATTTGATTCGTCGTGGTTTTAACGCACGCTATTCCCGTTGGATATGGCATGGTGAAGATCTTGAGGAAACGAGCACCGCTACCACTCAGCAGTACCCGGAAGTGGATTGCAGTAATGATGATCATGATCAGAACATTGGTAATGTTCATTCGGAAGTCCATGTAGATGACGACAATTTAGATGAAATGTTACGTGATGTAGAAGAAGATTACAGCGAAAACGATTTAGCTAAATTTGAGAAATTAATTGTTGATTCTGAGAAGCCTTTGTTCCCTGGATGTGCAAAATTTACAAAGTTGTCTTATGTGTTGAGATTATATAACTTGAAGGCAAGAAATGGTTGGAGCGATAAGAGTTTCACGACGCTATTAGATCTGTTAGCGGACATGCTTCCAGAGGGAAATGAGTTGCCAAGATCGGTTTACCAGGCCAAAAAACTATTGTGTCCGTTGGGATTGGAAATCGAAAGAATACATGCATGCCCAAATGATTGCGTTATGTACCGTAACGAGTACGAGGATTTGCATGTTTGTCCAAGATGCGGTGCATCGCGGTATAAGCATGGGGACAGAATTTATCACAATGGATGTGATGAGGTAAAGAAAGGGCCTCTGGCCAAATCTGTGTGGTATTTGCCTATGAGTCCTAGATTGAAATGGCTGTTTGCAAATCCGAAAGATGCGAAGTACTTGTGTTGGCATGTTGAAGGTCGGAAACAAGACGGAAAACTAAGACATCCAGCTGATTCTATTCAATGGAGAAACATTAACAGAACATTCGGTGAGTTTGGCGGCGAAGTGAGGAATATAAGATTTGGGTTGAGTACGGATGGTATGAATCCACACGGAAATATGAGCAGTCGACATAGCACTTGGCCGGTTCTTTTATGCATCTACAATCTTCCTCCTTGGTTATGTATGAAGTGCAAGTAAATCATGATGTCGTTACTAATTTCAGGACCCAGACAACCCGGGAATGATATTGACATGTTTCTATCACCGTTAGTCGAGGACTTACATAAATTGTGGAGCGAAGGGGTGCGGGTGTGGGATGCACATAAGCAAGAGAATTTCATGTTGCGGGCCATGATATTTTGCACCATAAATGATTTCTCGGCCTATGGAAATTTGTCGGGGTATAGTACGAAAGGAGGCAAGGCTTGTCCTATTTGCCTAGATGAAACTGAAAGCATGTGGTTATCAAACTGCAGAAAAACAGTGTACATGGGTCACCACATATTCCTTTCGATGCATCATGCCTACCGTAAGAAGAGGAAGTCATTTGATGGGAAGTCTGAAAAAGGATCAACCCCAGTGTTTGTGACTGGTAAGGAGTTTTACTTGCGCGTGAAGGACACAAAGTTGAGTTCGGTAAATGTTCTAAACCTCCAGGAAAAAATGTTTGGAAGAAGAGATCGATTCTTTGGGATCTGCCATATTGGGAGCACTTACAAGTTCGACATTGCATTGATGTCATGCACGTAGAGAAAAATGTCCCTACCGAAGAGTATGATCAGTTCGACGAACTACCTCTATTTTTAGATGGAATTCTTCAATCTGTCCCTATCGAAGATATTGACGAAACAATTACCTGCGAGACAACCACGAAGAAGGATTATGGGTGGACAACCATTCTTGACTAATTTGCAATATGTAAGTGACGTATATTACTTAGATCTTTAATCGAAGAATTCTTCAAATTATTTTTCAAAAATTCTTTGGGAAAACATACGTGATGCATTGAGAATCATTTATGCAAATTTTCATTTCAATTGGAGTACTTGATTCGAGCAATAATTGATTCTTTTCACAAATCAATATGAAAACTGCAAATTTTCATTCCATGATTGGTCTTTACTGTTAATTTATTTCAAATTTATTGGAAGTCATTTGCATGTGGTTTTAGGTGTCTTTACAAGTGCAAAATGATGTATTGAGACCCATCTATAATTGTTCTCAGGAAAACCCTTTAGGGTCAATAACATTGTATTCTACTATCGATTTTAATTTCTAAACCGATATGAAATTAATCTCTACTATCGGTTTATTGTTCATAACCGATAGTATTTCATTTTGTGTTATGAGACCCTGTTCTACATTTTGGTTTGCCTTGTACAGTGGATTAATTTACTATCGGTTAATAATCATAAAACCGATAGTGAAATACAACGCAAAATGATGTACTGAGATCATCTGTAATTGTTCTCAGGGAAATCCTTTAGGGTCAATAACATTGTCTTGTACTATCGGTTTCAATTTCCAAACTGATATGAAATTAAACTCTACTATCGGTTTATTGTTCATAACCGATTATGATTTATATTGTGTTATAAGACCCTGTTCTTAATTTACTATCGGTTAGTAATAATAAAACCGATAGTGAACAATGCCAACACTCCAAACCCTAACTTACATTGTATTTACTATCGGTTTGGTGGTTAAGAACCGATAGTAAAGATTCATATATTAGGTTAACCTCGCACAATTTTCCCTCCAGTGCAACTTATCACATTCCAAATACTCGCGCATGGAAAACCCTAGCCTCCCCGACGTTCGCTTTTTCGCTTCTCTGCGCCACCATTGTCGATCGCAATTGGGTTTTCCACCGCCTCCGGCCACTGCATTGTGCCACCGCCTCCGGCCACTCCACGAACGATTGTAAGTGTTCTTGACCAAACCGCTTGCGTCAATTGCTTAAATTTATATGCAATAGTTCATATGTGGTTCAATGGATTATAAATATAAAACTAGATGAAAATTCATGAATTATAAACTTGATAGCTATGAGAATTACAGACTTGATGAAAATCACTAGCAATTTGTCGTACAGTGTAGTCCACTATCGGTTTCTTATTTAGAACTGATAGTAAAGACCATAATCTGAATTAAGACTAGCATAGTTAATTACTATCGGTTTTAATTGTCAAACCAATAGGAAATAGAGTATGTCATATCGGTTTGTTATTGTCAACCGATAGTAGATTGAAAAGTCTGAATTTTGCAGAGTTCATATTTAATTTGTGAAAAGAATCAACTATTGCTCAAATCAAATACATTTGAAATTAAAATTTAAAGAAATGATTTTCATTGCATGAAATATATTTTTCTGATGAAATTTTCCAAATAGGATTAATTTTACAATCAAGAGTTATCAAATGATCTTTATGTTAAGCAAGAAGGTATCAGTTCGACAACCCTTTGCAAATTGAGTTTACAAATCCATTTTAAATCTATTTTGAAGACCATGTTGATAGGAATTGATGATTTTTGGCTTTTTGAATGAAAATTTGACATTTTAACAAAAAGAGGTGGTTCATCATTGCCATTCCATTTTAGTTATGAACTTTTCATGTACCTTTCTTCATATCAATTGATGGTATGTTCATGGAATTTTAGGTAAAGCCATGTCGGCATCTTCCTCGGCTGATAGTAGTGATTCGGCAAGGGCGAACGTAGATGACGCTGCCTCGTCCCAGCGCAAGGGGAAGGCGCGACGCGCGACGATGTTGTGCCATTTGGGCAAACGCGCGGATCTTTCATGTGAGTTCGACTAGTTCGGGAGACCGATCAGGAAGAACGCCGGCCAGTACGCTGCCTATGTTGGTTTGTTGGTGAAGGAAAGGATGAAGATCACCGACCTGAGCTGGAAGGACGTTAAGGCCGACGAGAGGGATAGGCTGTGGGCGGAAGTGAAGGTAAAATTAATCAAAATCACTGAACTCTTGAGTAATCACATTCCCTTGGTTTATCCCAGAGATTAGATAAGTCCTGCTTATATGCACCATTTGAAACAGGCCAAGTGGAACATCCCCAACAATGGTCCCAAGATAGCTTGCTTGAAGGACATGAACAACACGTGGAAAACCTTCAAGAGCATCCTCGTTAGTACCTTCCTCGCTAAAGGCAAATCTCCATGCGAGAAGTACCCCTTCATAACGGAGGAGGTATGGGAGCAATTCACCCAATAGAAGGGGACCCCTGAGTTCATGGTATGTATGGTTCATTTGCTTGGTTACACCATTGTATGCAGTAACCAGCGGTACATTAATTTTCTTGTTTCTGGTACGAAGGCTCTCAGCGAGAAGAACAAGGCAATCCAGAGGAGGAACGACCACCCGCACCGGCTCGGCTCTCGCGGCTATGCGGGGAAGGAGGAGCAGTGGAAGAAGGCTGAAGACGAGGCGTCAAATTTTGTCGACTCCCCTGACCTACAACTCTCCGAGATCCACGATCTGCGATGCAAGCGCTGGTGGCTGGCCAAAGGGACCGTGTCGACCACGGGGACTGTGGAGTTCTCAAACCCCAGGGACGTCGAGGTCGTGTAGCGACTCGTAAGTTGGCTAACTTTCTGGTTGGAATCATAGAGTGTGGTAGAAAAAACTATGATCACTAGTGTGCGCACAAGTTTGTATATATTTTTTCCTCACAATGGAGAGCTTTTGAATGTAACAAATCTCTTGCTCGAAGGAGGCGACCGAGGGATTGCTCACTCCCCATAGGGAGAACGACATCCTTACTCGGGCTCTAGGGAACAAGGAGCATCCAGGGCGGACGCGAACCGTGGGGGGTGTGGTGCCATGGAAGGAAGGCTTCTCGGAGCCCGGGAAAAAGGCGAAGAAGGCTCGCAGCTGGAAGGAAAGGGAATTGGAGCTGTCTCAGAAGATACAGTCAGATGTGACTGCACAATTCACGGACATGTTCGCTCAAATGAACGAGAAGTATGAACGCCTCAGCCGAGTTGTGCAGTCCAAGGGTTTAGATCCAGCTGCCGAGGTCGACGCTGCCAGGCCGAGTAGTTGCGGCTCGAAGGTTCACATGGATCTGGTGGACCTGATTGAGGTATTGCAACTCTTGAGCTATATATGCAGTTCGGTTGATGCCACTCCCGTTACGTTAGAACTGTTTCGCTAACCTGTTATAATTGTTGCAAATTGCAGAAGCCGGAGAGCTGTAGCCTATTGATCAACATAGGCGACAAACCTGTAGTGGTTGCAAACGGGGTCGTATATCAATCTTGGGAGGATGTCCGGATCTACTGCGTACCTCTGGAGCTTGGATTCGCAAAGGTACAGGTGGACATGACCCTCCCGGGCTACAGCTCTTTTTCGTTGCCCATCCCAACGGACGAAATGCGGACAATTGGCGAGGCATTGGGCTCGTACATACAGTGGCTGAAGAAGGGTGTTAGACTGCAGGAGGTAAACCTTAGCCATTTTAGCTTACAACTCAGTTAATATACTCAATTTGCAAAATCTAACTTATGCGTTCGTACTTAAAGTGGACGCTGGATACCAGCTCACTTCCTGAGGACACCACCTCCGGCACAACGCATGACCGAGCTCCTTCGGCCCTCATGCCTCCTCCGACGGCCTCAAACCCTTCGCCATCAAATGAGGCCGGCGGCACCGTGCCCCAACCTTCGAAGATATACACTCGCTCCCCGCCCAAAGGCAAGGGCAAGGCCAAAGGTAAGAGAAAGGCCAAAGGCAAGGCCAAACAAAGCCAGCCGGGTACGTTCAAGAACGGGTTCCCACTCGTATCGGAGTACCTTCTGCGCAATATGGATCAAATAACCAGAAGTCTCCACGAGTGGTACCTGACCCGGTCTAGGCGCCACATCAACTTCTTGGTTCACTTCAGGCCAGGTCATTTTCACCGTGAGGCCGAGAGCATATCGGTGGCCCACGAGGATTTGTTCGACCTCCTCAACTGGCGGGAGCTTGATATGTCTATCATACGGACTGGAGTCTTGTGAGTTTGCTGTTGTCTGAAGTTATCACAGTTCATTTCATAAATCTAATCACTTTGTATGCACTACTTATTAATGTCTACTTTGCATCCAGGTGCATGTATAGGCTGGCGTCGATGAGGGCATGTGACAAGGTGGGTTTCCTCGACCCAGACAAAACAAGCCTCACGATGCTAGAGCACGACTAAGCACATGCGGAGGAATACATATCAAGGGCACTACAGCGCAGCAGGACCGAGAGTTCATTCTTGCACCGTACCACCAAAGGTTAGTGCATTTTCTACTAATTTAACTCATTCTTGTATGTTACGCCTAACATATGTATGAAACGGTTCGCTTATATATGCAATGTAGGGGCCACTGGGTCCTCGCCGTCATTTGCCCATGGATGAATGAGGTCTATTACCTCGATTCGATGAGCGACAGGGTGGCGCATGTTTTCACCCTCACGTGGCACATAGACGCGTAAGTAACACAGTTGTTTTAAATTTTTCTCTGACTAGCTAATTAATGATAACATATTAGCCGGCAATGCTAAATTAAATACAGGGCTTTCAAAAATTATGTTACTGCTGGAGGGAGGCATGACGCGTCAAAGTGCACAACAATTTCTTGGAAAGAATATGAGGTAATTAATACGGATGGAACTACTCATGATGAGTCTTTTAATTTAAGCTTAATTAGTTCTTTCGAGTTAATATGGGTTTATGTCTTTGCATATGCAATTATCCCAGTGTCATCAGCAGCCACAATCGTGGGAATGTGGCTTCTATGTCATGAGATTTATCTATGACATGATCAGGAGAAACTTTGCCCAATTCCCTAAGGTAACCATTTTTCCTGACTCTAAGTCAAACATTGGATGTCTCGTACGTTTCTAACTTCATACACGCATGTAGAGCACCATGTTGAAAGAGCAATATGAGTTGCCTCAATTGAAGGAGCTGCGAACAATTTGGGCTCAATATGTGATGGAAGAAGTGGCTATGAACGATCCATCGTAAATGACTTGTGTAATATATATTGAATGTGTTGATTGGTGTATGTGTGTAAATTCATTGGTGTATTTGCGAATAAACTCAATATGTGAATAAATTCATTGGTGTAGTTGTGAATAAACTCAATATGTGAATAAATTCAATCTGTCCACTGCATGTGTATATCTTTGTATTAGTGTATTTGTCAATAAATTAAATCTGCTGTATTATTGTATCACTGTATCACTGTATGTGTTAATGATTCTTTATAATACTATCGGTTCATATCCTACAACCGATAGAAGAAAGTTATGGTACTAACCGTGTCGAGTTTTAACCGATAGAAAAACTTATACATTACTATCGGTTTCAAGTGAATAACCATTACAGGAAATATAACATCACTATCGGTTTGGATCATTGAGCCGATAGTAGAATTGTCGATAGCGATTACTAAACGAATGCTATCGACAATTCTACTATCGGCTCAATGATCCAAACCGATAGTGATGTTATATTTCTTGTAACGGTTATTCACTTGAAACCGATAGTAATGTATAAGTTTTTGGAGGTGAAGGTATTTTACTATCGGTTTTTAGCCGATAGAGTTGTGCAACGTTTCTTCTATCGTGCCGATCACTAGCGGTAAGAGAACCGATAGTAGATTTGATTTTGAACCGATAGTGAACATCATTTCTGTAGTAGTGACCCTCTTGTAAAAATCTCTTATTACATATAGTGAAATCACAACAGGACGTAGGGCTATTACTCCCACCATCGAGGGCCCGAACCTGTATAAAATCTTTTGTGCCTCTACAGACTTGATTCATCCTACCTTTTCGGAGGAGCGCCTTGAAAGGTCCGCAACTCACAAATTTGCATAAGATCGACTAAGGACCCCAAGTCCAAATCGTCGACAGAAGTTTCAGTTTCCCCCAATCTATGCTCTACATTTATACGGCGTATGTCGGGGGACTCGCTTGCATACCAAGCCCTTCTATTGGAGTAGGGTTCATCCCTAGCAACTTCCCAAGATGAGTTGCCTCCAGAAACATATATCACAACCACAACTCATACATATATAATTTCACAGAAGCATTAAGGATTTAACATCAAGGACTTGTACACACCATGTTTCCGAAACAGACCAACAAGGTCAAATGTAAGTTTTTGATGTTTAGCTAAATCACACACATGAAAGCTAGCCCTGCTACCGTCAAACTCAAGTGTAGATGCGGATCTCAGAAAATTGGATCAAACTCACTATCCTCAAATGGTTCAGGATCAACCTCCAAAGACCCTAAGTTAGCAACTTCTTCCTCTGTGGTGTATTTAGTAAGATTGAGTACTTGGTATTTAGCAAGACACTTTACAAGAATGCAAATAATATACATGACTGAAAAAACATGATGGAAGATTCATGGAACAAGTACGTATAACTCTTTTTATTATTTTTGAGTTCGCAAAAACTTAGGAATATTCAAGCTTTTAAGAGCAATTTCTTATCGTGTTCCAGGACTTGACCCGGGTGGCGACCAGATTGATGGCTATAGCAAAGCATATCGAGATCGTGCAACGAGAGATCAGCCGGCTACAACAGTAAGTGAGATGCATCTTATTTGCCTGAATTCGCGTCTAAGTTTAATGATTGTTTGCCTTGTTATAGAGAGAACGCCTTTCTGAACAAGAGCCTGGCTGATCGGGAAAATCAGGAGGTAACAGCAGTTGCCAAGATTTCCTTTCTGGAGAGGGAACTCCAGAAATCGCGATTGCAACTCTCCTGTAAGTATACTTCCGACCAGAAGAAATCATCTTGCTGCATGAACTGTTATAATAACTGCTTACTGCGTTCATGCAGCACAAGAGGATCAAATAATCCATCTTTCAAAAGAGAAGAAAGACCTCCAGGCGACCATCGAGTTACAAAACTCGAAGATTGACACTGTCGGCATGGAGAATGAAACCTTAAACACAACAATTTCATCTTGCAGCAGTGCTTAACTAAACATCTTTGAAAGGTTGAAGATGGTGGCAACTTTGCTAAAAGCGGATGTGGTCGAATCACAAAAGGATAATCCAAGCTTTAGCGAGTTAGCCACATTGGTCGTGGCTCAGGTCGAATCACTTCTCGAGTATCTTCCTGAAGATACAAGGTGACAAGAAGAGGCAATGAGGGCAAATGTGCAATCTGTAGCATCCGCCATCCTCTGCAGACTCCGTTTTTACCACGGCCTTGATCTTGAGTTGAAACCAGTGGTAGGAGACGCAGAGATCGAGAGTGAAGAAAAACTCGAAGCCATATCGGAGGAAATGAAACCTCTGGTAGATGATCTTTTAAAAGAGTTAGGCTTCTTTTGATTATTGATATAACAATTTTTGTACATGCAAAAATGTGTTTATACAATGCAGATGCATGCCTTAAATTTTGAAAAAGAATGTACTTTTCTTCATCTCGTGTTATGACCAAATTCCCTTAGCCCCCTCCTGAGATCATAGGTACTGAAGGCTTTGGTATTATAATCTCAGGAGAAAATATGGGTGTTCTGATGATCAGAAATATCTAAGAAATGTTTGAACTTAGATACGATCATCCGATCATTCCAATACTGACCTTAATACGACACTTGGCCTTATGAAAAACTGGCAGTCACTCGAATGATCAGGAACATGCCAGTAAGTCCCATATGCGTTGAGAAACGACTTGTTGAGGGATGTCTTATCTGGATGCGACCATGAGATTGGCCAGCGAATCCAATCAGGGTATCGTAGCAAGATGATTATTGGTGATCGGCCCCCGAGCAATGCTCGTTATAGGTATGGCAAATAAAGAAATGAACGTAACATGAGCCGAATAAAAGTACTCATGAATTTTTATCAAACCATGCTAATTGAACAGGAAAAGAGATTGGAGAACTTACACGTAAAGCTTGCATAGTTGATCTATGTTCCAAGTATTGGACAAGATTCTGCCATCCTCCATTGCTAACTGAGCCGATCCTGGTCGCAGTACTGAAACAGCAATGTAAAGGCCTTCCTATTGAGGAGAGAACTTATTGCGGTTAGACTGGTTTTGTATTCTTCATAAAACCAAATCACCCACGTGAAGAATATGCGGCCGCACCCTTTTGCTGTGAAATTTTCGCAAAGCTTGCAAATATACCGCTGATTTTATCAGCGCTCGATTACGTTTTTCTTCGAGGAGGGTTAAATCCTGGGTATGTTGTTCGACTTGATCATTCTGATCGAATTGATCTACTCGAACAGAACCAATACGAATTTCCATAGGCAATACCGCCTCAGTGCCATATACCAATCAGAAAGGTGTCTCACCGGTGGCTCGACTACAAGTAGTACTAGTGCCCACAGAATGGAGTACAGTTCATCTACCCAAGCCCCCGAGTGCATCTTAAGGCGATCGAAAACACGTTTTTTGATGCCCTGTAATATCTGCCGTTGGCACGTTCGACAGCACCATTGCTCTGTGGATGAGCTACAGAAGCAAAGCACATCTTAGTTCCAATATTGTCGCAATAGTCCAGAAAGAGACCGCTAGCGAATTGGGAACCATTATCAGTAAAGAGTTCCAATATTTTCGGAGAGTTTTGAAAAAAGGTAGTCCTCTTTCGCCTAGTCGCGATATGAATCAACTTAAGGCCGCCATGTGGCCTGCTAGGCACTGGACATCCTTCATAGTCGAAGAAGACCTCATTTGCTCAATGGTCCTGATCTTTTCAGGATTAACCTCGATTCCTCTAGAGCAAACAAGAAAGCCTAGAAGTTTACCAGATAAAACCCCGAAAGAACATTTTTCTGGGTTTAACTTTATTCCAAATCGGTTTAAATTACAAAAGGTTTCAACAAGATCATCCAAATGAGTCAAGCTTTTTAAGCTTTTTACAACCAAATCATCCACGTAAGCTTCAAGATTACGCACCATCTGGGAAAGAAAGGTCTTTTGCATCAAGCGCTGGTACGTGGAACCGGCGTTCTTGAGACCAAATGGCATTTGACGTAGCAGTAGGTGCCAAATGGTGTGATGAAGGCAGTCTTCTCTTCATCTTCTTCTGCCATGCTGATTTGATGATACCTGAGTAAGCATCCAGGAAGCTCATCAGCTCACAACCGGCAGTAGAGTCGACTAACTGATCGATGCGGGGAAGGGAAAAGTCATCCTTCGGGCAGGCACTATTTAGACTGGTGTAATCGACGCACATGCGCACTTACCATTTGTCTTGCGGACTATGACCGGATTTGCAAGCCATTCTGGATGATCGACTTCGCGAATAAATTCGGCCTTTTGGAGTTTATCTAACTCCACTCTAATAGATTCCTGCCGATCAATAGCAAAGCATCTGAGCTTTTGCTTTATTGGTCGTTGTCCAGGTCGAATCACTAACTTGTGCTCAATTACCTCCTTTGGGACACCGGGCATGTCGGATGGTTTCCACGCAAACACATATGCATTAGCTCGGAGAAAAGTAACGAGTTCGAGTTCCTATTTGTCATCTAGGCCTAATCCAATCCGAATTGTTCTGGATGGATCATCTGGGTATAATGGAACTAGTTTCAGCTTTTCATCTAGTCGAGGGGCGGCCTTGATCTTATCCGCAGTTGTGGTGGGGATCTTGATATCCCGGAGGGGAAGTTGATCTACTAGCTACAGGGATAACCGATCGCAAGTCAATGCCACATTGCGGCTGTCTCGGACCGAGATAACGCCTTTGGGGCCAGGTAGCTTGCTGCACTGATAAGCATAGTGCGTTGCCATCATAAATTTAGCGAGAGTCGGCCTACCAAAAATTGCGTTATAAGCTGAATCACAATCAATTACGTCGAAAGTAACCAATTCAGTTCAGAAATTATCTGGTTCACCCAGTGTCACTGGGAGCACCACCTGTCCCATCAGCATCATCGAGGGACCAGGAATTATCCCATAAAATGGATTAATTATGGGTTTGATTTCCGAATGAGGGATTTGCATCTCGTCCAATGCCTTGACCAATAAAATGTCCAAGGAACTACCTCCGTCGATCAGGACCCTTTCAACTCTCCCATTACTGATAATTGGGGTAATGACCAAGGGTAGCCTCAATAGTTGAGTAAGCCCAATGGGATAGTCAGAGGAGTGTCCGACCAACGGGGGTATTGAGGTTCACCAAGGGGAGCTTCCGCTTGGTTCACTTCTCGGTAAATGCTTTAAACTGATGTTTAGAAACAAAAGAGGAGGAACCTCCAAAAATAACATTAACATAATTATGAGGTACCTTGTAGGACATTTCTTCATCCCCGTCGGCGTCTCTAAGCCCGCAAGTCTGCTCTTTCGGTGGCAAAGTTGGCATTGGTCCAATTCCCTGGTAGAAGTCATCTAATTGCTTCAACTAGCTCTGGCAGTTCTTGAGGTCATGTCCCGGAGAGTTGTGGAGCGGACACCACTTCTTGCTTTCCTGCGGGTTAGTGGGTTTTTCTGGCTAGTCGGCGTTGTGGCCGCCAGAGGTAGTTTTATTTTTAAATGAAAACTTGTTACCTTTGGCCGGCGGAGGCTTTTCTGCAACTGCGACGTCCCGGTACCGTCCAGTTCGATTCTTTTTATACTTCTTCGATTTCCCGCCTGATGAAGACTCCGGCTTCTTGCCTGTATCCTCTTTTTTCACGTCCTTGAGACCTAGTTGAGGCGGTAAATTTCCCTTATCCACCATCCTATTCCACTCAATGGCCTCGGTCGTGTCAGAGTAGCGGTCAGCCATATCAAAGAGATCGGCTACTGACCAAGGGGGTGGATAAGTAGATCTTCTGTAAACCTTCGATATCGAATGGCGTGCTTAAACGCCGTGATAACGGAGTTATCGGATATGTTTGGGATGGTATTCCTCACCCCAATGAACCTTTTGACAAACTGGCGAAGAGTCTCCATAGAGGTTTGTCGTAGGCGATGAAGATCGTCCTCTTTTCTGGGTTTCTGATAACAATTCTGGAAATTGTTGAGGATGGCGTCGCACAACATTTTTCAGTTATATATTGAACCCTTGGGCTGATTGAACAGCCAGGTCCTTGCTGGTCCCTCAAGGACCGTCGGCAAGTAATTGGCCATGACGCGATCATCCCTACCAGCTGCTTGGATAGCGGTGATGTAAATTTGAAGGAACTCCGACGGATTCTGGATCCCATCAAATCTCTCAATTGTTCCCAGCTTGAACTTATCTAGCCAGACGACCGCATAGAGGCCTGGCGAGAAAGCTTTACAGCCAACATAGGAACTGTGGAGAGTTTTGCGGTTTCTGACCTGACCACGGGCGATTTCACATGATGGGGATGCGCCACATGGTCCCAGACGAGAATGGACAGGAACTCGATCCCGATCACGAGAACTTCCCACTCGTCTGGCTTTGTCGTGCCGAAGTGATCTGGATGGTAGTCGATTACGTCTACCATGACTAGAGTAAGAATACTCCTTTTTCATGAGAATGTATCGTAGACCGGGAGGAAGCTGTAGGGGTTGCATCAGATGCGACCTCATCCAGCTTTTCCGCCAGAATCCTAGCAAAAGCCGGTTTGTCCGCGTCTGTGAGGGTAGGAGGAAATATCAAGACTTCCACGATAGATCGAAGTCGGCCATGCGTACTTCTCCTTGGTGTGCCAGGTGTCATTGTTTCTTCATCCGCCGGTGAATATTCCGGGGGCAAAGAAGGCGTCTGGTCGCGCCTGCGACCATGTGGGCGATGGGAGGAACTAGGAGCAGCGTCATAACGAGATTGTGCATTTTGCAAAGCCTCTAGGGCTGTTCTGCGGAGTTCGTATCTCGTCACTCGCAGTCTTGATCCTCCTTTTGCCTACATTCTTGTTCCTCCTTTTGTCTGCGCTCCTGTTTCTCCCTAGTAATCCGCTGATCGGGAGTTTCCTTCGACAAGCAGCGAATTCTCTAGGGAGCGAGGCCGCAGAAGGAGAGAACATCCCTGTTTGTTCCGAGTCGGACTCGAAATCAAAGAGAGAGTGGAGGTTGTCAAGAGCAAACCTCCCCAGACTGAGTTCTCGGTCACTGTCATCCCTGTCCTCGACGGGGACGCATGGTGATCGAGACTCGATTTCCAATATGGTGGAACTGACATTAAGTTCTGGACCTATCTCTTCCATCCCTTGGTCGACGGACATGACCTGGGTGGGGGAATACGTGTCCTCCTGACATTCCTTCGGAATGTCTTCGCAATTGATCTCTTCCATTGGAACGGGATCACTGGCCAAAGGCATTCGTATATGGGTATAATTGTCGAGATCGAAGTCGTTTTCGGAGTTATATGCCCCAGACATGACTCACCGAACCTCCAGATGAAGGGAAAACACCTTGAGAAAGGCCCCACGGTGGGCGCCAACTGTCGACGATTTGGACTCGGGGTCCTCAGTCGATCTTACGTAGATTTGTGAGTTGTGAGACCTTTCACAGTGCTCCTCCGGGAAGGTAAGATAAGTAATGTCTGTAGGGGCACGAAAGAATTTATACAGGTTCGGACCCTCGATGGTGGGAGTAATAGCCCTACGTCCTGTTATGATTTCACTATATAGGAAAAAAATGTTTACAAGAGGGTGGAAGAGATGATCACAGGCGAAGATCTCTTCTATATTATTGTCTATCTAACTATGCCTAAGTCTTCAAGTTACTCCGACTCGTGATAGTGTTTGACCACTTAACCGTCCCTGTATCGTGCATTTGACCACCTTTTTATACTGAACAAAAGGACGCCAATTGTGAAATGACTCTGGACGATAGCTATGTTGCAGTTTTGATAACCGCACTTAACTCCCACACCGGCTTAATATGTGCAATTAATAGGTAACCGCACATACTAACCTCCTGACAGTTGTCTTCATACGTGGAGTCATCATGACCCTAGGGAAATGCCTGTTAAAGAGTTAGACACTCCTGAGTTACTCTGGTCGCAGATAGTCAATGACCCTCTGACCGCGCACTGTCTACAGCCTCATGATCGTGCAAGGGCTGCGATCATAAATCATCTTTGTGTCCGCACTTTTCAGGTCGTCTAAGACCATAGCGATGGACTCATAGACACACGTCTAACTCAATTATGTCTTGAACCAAATGTGTGTTATTTTGAACTAGCTCGGGCGACAATCCTCGTCAAGCGTCAATGTCGACTTAACTTGATTATGAAAGATGTAGTGAAAGCTGAAATTGCTAAATTGTTAGATGTAGGATTTTTCTATTCTATTTCCGATGGTAATTGAGTTAGTTCTATTCATGTTGTTTCAGAGAAAGGAGGCGCCACCGTTGTCAAAAATGTTGATACTGAACTGCTTCCAAATAGGCTTTTTATTGGATGGTGTATGTGCATTGATTATAAAAAGTTAAACAAAGTTACAAAAAAATCACTTTCCATTGCCTTTTATTGATCAAATGTTAGAAAGACTGGCCAAACATTTGTATTTTTTCTTTCTTGATAGATATTCTAGCTTTTTCCAAATCCTGATTTATCTTGATGATCAGAAGAAAACAAAATTCACATGTCCTTTTGATACTTTTGCTTTTTGCTGAATGCTCTTTGGATTGTGTAATGTTCCTACAACTTTTCAATGATGTATGATGGCAATTTTTTTGACATGATTGAAAAAAATTGTAGATGTTCATGAATGATTTTAGTATTTATGGTTTCTCTTTCGATGTTTGTTTAAACACCATTTCTTGAGTCTTGGCTAGGTGTGAAGAAGTGAACCTAGTGCTGAATTGGGAGAAGTACATTGCATAGTGGAAGAATGTGTAGTACTTGGTACATTTCATAGTGGAAGAATGTGTAGTACTTGGCCACGTCATATCAAACAAGGGAGTCGAAGTTGAAAAAAGCAAGGTTGAAATTGTAGGATCAAGGATGCCGACTAGAGGGGGGGTGAATAGGAGGCTTTTAAAAAAACTTCAATTTAAAACAAATATTTGCTAATAAAGAAATCAAGAACAAATAATGATATGAGAAAGAGGAAGGGAGAACGAACACAACGATTTTTACCGAGGTCTCGGAGACTCACCCAGTCTCCCCTAATCCTCGTTGAAGCACTCAAGTAAATTGAGTCTTTCTCCAATATCCACGAAGGATATTATCCACTGATGGTTGCTCCTTGTCCACTCCGGAAAGGCGAGCACCGATGCCTTGTACAAATGCGCCGAGTCTCTCCGACAATCTCCGAACTAGAGAGATCTACGGCCACACCTCCAAACCGTCTAGGTGAGGGCGCTCACCAAGAGTAATAGGCAGCAAGGTCTTCTCTAGACCTCCAAACAATCACCGAGAAACTCTGAGTATGCAAAATGAAATGAACGAAAGCACTCGGTGGATCTGAAAACTCTCGACTTGATCAACAGATTAAGATTTTCAACTAGAAAACAAATGCTCAAGTGTATGTATGAGTAGAGGGCTGCTTGTTGTGTAAAATACGAGCTCAAAGCCTCTATTATAGCCTCAAGGATCAAAAGAACCGTTGGAGTTCGGGCTGAAAATTAGCAATTCAAACTGACAGTCAGTTCACCTAACTGACAGTCAGTTACATATGCAATGGCCGACAAAATTTATGGATAAAAAATAGCTAGCCGTTTGTAGTCGTATATGGAAACTGAAACCCCAAACTGACAATCAGTTCGACCAAAACATTGACCAGATCAAATAGAAACTCAGATAAAACCACTCAAGGTCGAAATACAAACTGACAGTCAGCATGGGCATACTGATAGTCAGTTTAGTACAAAAATTTCAGCTCAAAAAACACACTCTCTGGACAACTGTCAGTTTAATTAAACTGACATTCAAACTGATAGTCAGTTTAACAAACTAATAGTCAGCTTGAACAAAAATAGTCATAACTTTAAAACCATAAGTCTAAATTGAGAGTTTAATAGCTCGTTTGAAAGATAATTTTAAGGACTACATTTTTGTCAACAGAAGCAAAATCCAAATCTACCTATATCTTTCTAGAAAATTGAAAAACTCTTCTGTTGTCAAAAACTCAACTGAAAATCCAAATCTTTCAAAACCAAAATCAAATCAAATCCAACCACAAATGATGCAATACAATGACCTAGTAATTTCTTAGTTCGTGTTGGAAATGTAGAGAGGACTTTGCAACCCCTCTTTATAGTACGGTTAAATCTAAAAACCAAATCCTTAACCGATCAACCTCCAAACACCGAGATCGGTAAAAATAAAATCTCAGATTACATTAGGTCCTTTGCATGTTTGTAATTTACATCTTGTCTTTTGCTCTTTGCGAGTTGTGCTTGATCCATTCTACGTCGGGTTTATCTTGATCATCTTGCATTTCTTCCCAACAGAGCTCTGTATCAAACAATCTCAAAAACACAGTCAGTCTGAAACACTTTGTTTTCATTAATCATCAAAATTAGAGTTAGGCATACAGGCCTAGATGCAACAGAAATCATTGCGAGTTTGCCGCCATCGACAAAAGTAAAAGGTAAACGAAGTTTCTTGGAACATGCTGGTTTCTATTGTTGATTTATCAAGGACTTTTCTAAAATTGCTAAACCCCTCTGACTTTTTTCATATTTGTGCATGTTTTTAAAATATTTTAGCCCTTCTTCATGCGCATTTTAGTCATATAAGTCAGCATTTACAGAAATTATACATGTATTTATTGCAAAATCGATTGGATTACTCGATTTCAATTTCTAATCACAGGTGGATGCAAATTGGGTGATTTTCAGCTAATTGGACACGCTTGATCGATTGGATCTATCCTACGGACGATATCGGACAGAAGTACGCGTCGATATGAATGCGTAAGAGCTAATCGTGTAGAAATTGGAGTATTCGAGGCCCAAAACCTTAAAAACCAGTAGCCAAGGACCTAATTGTAAAATCTCTTGAACACAAGTACCAAAATGCAAACCGGCCAAGACTTAGAGAAACCCTAACCCTAGTTGGAAAGGCCTTTCTGTCAATACCTGAAAAGAGGAGGGTTAAATTGCAAAATTGCCAAATTCTTTTAGGGAAATTTTTTAAATAACCCACAATGAAAAATTAATTTCAAAACTGACCTACAGTGGAGCAAAATTACATTTTTGACTTGCCAGGTTTGCCTGTCGCGGCTTGGAGCCGCGACAAGCTGCCTAGCATAGCTCAACAAGCCAGTCATGGCTTCGAGCCGCGAAAGCACTACCTTACGCGCCTTCGACGCTTGGCTCGGCTTGCACATGCCTGTCACGGCTCCGGGGGGTGACAAGAAGTGGCTCAGCTACAACCGAGCCTTGCAGACACTTATTGCGGCTAAAGGGGCCGATAAGCAGCGGCTCGACTCCAATTCGGTTGGCTGACTGTAGTTCAAGCCTGTCGCGGCTTCAAACCGTGACAGGTCTCCCATCCCTCTACAAATCTTTTCCACATGCTGTTCTTTTGCTGAGTTGTGTTGTGTTGTCTTGTCTATCTCCCACTTGAAAATGTCTTTTCTTTGTTTTATTTACTCCACTCCACTGAAAAACTTTCACACAGACACTCTCACTCACACTCTTCTTTTGATCCTCTCTTTACTTGAAACTTTTTTCTTTTAATCCCATTATTTCAAAAATTAACCATAATCTCAAATTGGTGAAGTTGTAAACATTCGAGCTCGAGCGGCAGTCTTTCAAACTACGTAAGTTTTGTTCAAATCCGATAATGTTGTTGCTAACCTTTTGTTAATCTAATTAGGAATATTGTGGATTAGTATTTGGATAAAATAATGGATGCATGTTTGCATTTGTTTATTACTGTAGTTACTACCAATTTCCATGTCGCTAATCTTAATTTTGGATGTCGTTAAAGTAGTAATGTTGGTTAGTTTTATACTAATGATTTCATGTTTTTGTTCATAATTCTTTGTATGTATATGTTAATATGGTAAGTATTAAAAGTAGTAATGTAGGTTTGCATGTCTATTTTAAAATTTTGAAAGACCATCTCGGTTGTCTACATGTGCATGCTAATGGTTGTGGGGTTTTATTAGTAATTGTTTGCATACATGTCCTAACTCTTTGCATGTTTATATTAGTAATTGTTTGCATGCTTTTGTTCACTGGACGAAGTAATTATATTATTTATTAATAATTATGTAGCATGTGGACTATGTACTAACTATTTACATGTTTATATTAGTAATTATGTTGCATGTTGACTATGTTAAATTAGAAGATTAGGATTTAAATAAAAATTTTGATTGATAATCACAAGATTACCATTGTGATTTAGTACGATTAATGTATAATTTATGTTAATAACATACATTTATATTTTATGTGGCTAGGTTTATGTTAAGATTAGGTTAGTGACTTTGTTCAAGTAATGATTATTGATTAATTAATGTGCATTTATATTTCATGTTAGCGTTAGGGAAAAAATACACATAAAATGATTGTTCGACTCTAGTATATTTTGTGAGATGTTTGTCTCCTCTATTCAGTGATGAAATTTTTTGAAATAACCATGTTGCAGAAATTACTGTAAACCCTAATTTCATCTTGATCGCAAACCCTAACCCTAACTCTCTCAAACCCTAGCTCTAGCCCTAACTCTAAGCTATAACTTTAACTCTCCTGAGCTAGCCCTAACCCAAATCCCGAACCCCAACCTGTTGTGAACACCTAGCCATAATCAAAAGTGGTGGAAACCCTAGCAGAGGGACAAGGGAGGTATGTATATGAGTTGGCTTATGTTGTTGCATTAGTGTGATGAATGTATAATTTATGTTAATAACATACATTTATATTTTATGTGGCTAGGGTTATATTAAGATTAGGTTGGTGACTTTGTTTATTTAATGATTATTGATTAATTTATTTAAGTAATGTGCATTTATATTTTATGTTAGCGTTAGGGCAAACAAATCACATAAAATGATGGTTTGGTCCAGATGGTTCGGCTTAGGTATATTTTGCGGGACGTTTGTGACCCCTCTATTCAACGATGAAATTTTTTGAAATAACCATGTTGGATAGTAATTGCTTCTTTTTTTTTCTTGTATTCCAACTATCTAAAAGTTAACTCTAATATGAAGTTAGTGCACTTGCAAACATTAAAAATCAAGCAACGATTTTCCAAACTACATAATTTTTGTTCAAATCCAATAATGTTGTTGCTAATCTTTTGTTAATCTAATTAGTAATAATGTGGATTAGTATTTAGTTAAGAGAATGGATGCATGTATCGGCTGAAATTTGGCTCGGCTCAATTTGGCTCTACTCAGTTCAGAATCAACTCTATGCATGTCGCAACAAGCTCAACGTTGGCTCGGTTCTACTTGGTGGGGCTCGGCTCGGTTCAGACTAGTCGTTGCACAGAGTCGCGACAGGCTCACCAGCAGCATTATTTCACTCCCTCCCCTCTCCTGCTCTTTCCAATCCCTCACTCTCCTATGCTCCATCTCACTCTTTTTTCACTTCTAATCCAAAGATCTTGAAATCAAGCTGCAATCTCAAGTTGGGGCAGTTGAAAAAATTGTAGAGCAAGCAACGCTCTTTCAAACAAGGTAAGTTTTATTCAAATCCGATTTTTTTGGTTAATCTTTTGTTAATGTAGTTAGTGATAATATGGGTTAATTAATAAGTTTTTTAATAATTGTTTGCAAATTTTTTTAATAATGTTAACAAATGTTTACATTAATAATATTAACGATGTAGTTAGTAATCATAGGTTTGTCATTAATTATTTGCATATGTACTAACTGTTTATTAATATTATCAATGAAGTTAGTACAAAAAAAGGATGCCTTAGAAATTGTTTAAAAATCATAGAAAAAACATTGTTTAGTAATGCAAATAGTGAAGGTGTAAATTATTAAATATTTGTAATTGGGAAAGCATAAAGTTAGTTAGCAGTGTAGCAATTTTTTTTTGCATTGTATGTACTCAATGTAGCAATTATATTTTCATTGTACTGATGTTAATTAACATAGATTACAAATTATGTTAGTTATGTTAATTATGTTGATTTGCAGGAATGGAGTAATTTGAAAAATTTTGCATATTTTACAGAGACCGTTTAATTCATGATGGCCCATCCGGTGTAGATATCAGTTGCTACAAATATGTCATGGCCAATTGGAGCTTACATAACACATCTTTCTCAGATTTCAAGTTATGGATCTTTAGTTTATTTGACAAGAGTCCAGAACATGAGACGGCTCAAGTAAAGGGATTCATTGTCAAAGAGACCGCAAACGGCCCGTACTGGGTGTTGTGTCAATTGAAGGGGAACAGAACAATTTGTAGGGCTCGTTCGTGACAAGAGTCAAGCACCCTCTAGCGGATTATGCAGCCGGTTTGTACTTTAAGCTTGGTTCTATGACCTACTTCCACCAGTGGGTCACACAGATGTCGGCACTAGTTGCAGCCCGTGCACATTAAAACGGCATGCATCAAGTCCGCCAAGATTCAGAGCTAGTGAATGGTCATAAATGTTTTGCCACACATGTGTGGATGTGTGCGAGTTCTTGGAAGGTCTTGGAAGTGTATCTGACGAAGATGACTCGACAAAAACAGAAGAATCTAATGACTCTGACAAAGACTACGTGAGGCCCCCCTAAGAGTGGCTTGATCATTCTGGGTTTAATTCTGCAGTGTTGCCAACGAACCGGAATTCAAGATGGTGTTCTGACCAGATAGCGTCCAGTTGGAGCAGAAGTTTCATACCAAAGAAGATGTGCAAAATACCATTACTAGATGGTCTCTCGCACTGAACCGACAGTATAGGGTGGTGAAGTTAACCCGAGTTTATGTTGTAGCATGTTTAACACTGGGTTGCCCGTGGAAGGTTCGTGCCTTGCAGCCGAAGGATGACATCGGTTTTTGTGGTGACAAGAGTTACTACGCACACCTCCGTGCTTACTGAGGCATTAGAAAGCCACAGAAACATGACTTCAGCATATGTGAGCAACCTCATCCAGCCTTCAGTGCGGGAGAACATATCGATAACTCAAAGGGAGATTATAAGGCAAGTGGCTGATCGGTGTGGCTACCGTATTAGGTACAGCAAGGCGTGACGAGCAAAACAGAAGGCAATTGAGGACATGTACGACACATTTGAGGATGCATACAACATCATGGTGAGGTTGCTTTGCAACATTGCACTGATGAACCAAGGCACTTTTGTGGATGTCTTTGATTAGCAAGCGGTCGGGCAAGACAACACCCATAGAGAACTGCAGAGTCCCGCATCGTGTATTCTGGGCATACTAACAGTGCATCGAGGCATTTATGTGCTGTCGTCCGGTGATATGCGTGGATGGAACCTTCTTGATGAGAGGTACAAAGGGACATTTCTCATTGTAGTTATTGCAGATACTAATGACCAGTTGCTTCCTTTGGCATATGCAATTGTCGAAGCTGAAAGCACGAAAAGCTGGTTGTGGTTTCTGGTCAACGTGAAGTGGGCGATAATGCATGAAACATAATTAGCTAGGCCATATGTGTGTACATGAGCTGCTTAATTACATTAAATGGATTTGTATATATGAAACCCTAATTAACTTGATGCATGCATTAATTGGAAGAGCCAGCCAGCTCGCTGGTTAAATTCAGCAAGCTATAGCTAGCTAGTCAACCTAGCCTTCTAGCTAGTTTGGAGATACATGTATCTAGTTTAATGAATTGCAAGTAGAGAGAGAGAGGGAGAGTGCATGTGAAAGAGTGATCGAGAGAGAGAGAGAGGTGATGAGAAGATGACAATACTGAGGGGGATGGAAATATGATCAACCTCTCAGCTAGCTTCTCCAGATCACTCTAGCTTGGAGTCGTGCGCGGCTGAAATGATTCCAACATGCAGAGCGCAGAGCAGGGGTCGACCTAATTAAGTTGTCCAATTTTACTATCGGTTCAACAACACAAACCGATAGTAAAATAAGGTCCCCACTGTCATAACCATTAGTTTATATGAAGTCATTTTACTATCGGTTTGTTTTATATAACCGATAGTACTATTTAATATATTGTATCGGTTAGTACAGGAATAACCGATAGTAAAAAGTCAGTAATTTCACTATCAGTTACGCGAGAAAAACCGATAGTACTATGTAATATATTATATCGGTTGATACAGTAAGAACCGATAGTATAAAGTGAGTAAATTTACTATCTGTTATGAACGAAAAACCGATAGTACTGTTTTAATATATTATATCGGTTGGTACAGTAAGACCCGATAGTATAAAGTGCGCAATTTTACTATCAGTTAAAAGTGAAAAACCGATAGTACTATTTAATATATTATATCGGTTTGTACAGTAATGACCGATAGTAAAAAGTATTTGCATTTCACTAACGTTAGACTAGTGTGGAACCGATAGTAAAATGCCTCTTTTCCGCCCCTGTCGTCCTATTCTATCGGATTTTTCCCAGATTGCTTATAACCGTTAGAAAATATGGGTTAGTGGAATGCACTTCTGTAGTAGTGAATATTTCTTGGACTTGATTATCTAATGAGCAGAATTGGAGAATGCTTCCATGTAGCTCATCTGATTCTAACTCCTCATGTGATGCTGAGTCTAACCAACCAGTAACGACTAATATTGCCGCTCTACATGCTTCCATAGAGTCCTTGTGTACTAGTTTCTTTGACTTTAGGTCGGAATTTGCAGAATACATGGCTTCGATGGATTCTAGGATGAACCATCTCATCGGCCGCGTAGATTGCCTCTACGAATATCATGTACACGTAGGCCACATTCTCCCAGATGGCACATTTCCAGGCGCACGTACCCACTACGGGGACTACCTCCACATCCACGGACTTTCCCCACAACTTTATCCACTACCTACCTATCCATCCTATACATCGCCACAGTTCTACCATTCTCCTCCACCGGCTTCCGATGGGTGATCTCCAAGGTATGCAAGTATTTTATTTTATTTTCCTTTTCTTTTTTGTTTCTTTTTTGTTTTTTTAGGTTTTCACTTGCGACTCCTTGAACTGCACCATTGGAGCTACATGGACCACAACATCCTCTTTCATTGCACCATCTTCCACAACATCTACCTTCCTGGCCCACGACCACAAACGGTAATCCGTATCTTTCTCCATACATTGAGGACAATGTATGATTTGGCCTTGGGGGGTGTTGTGAGACCCCCATTTGAGGATCAACTTGGTAACCGCCCAGGTAGGTTATACACAGCAGGATGACACATGAGCTCCAAACCACACAAGCATAATAATAACATTAAACAAGTAGCAGGCCAGCATGGCCAATATTACATAGCCAAAGCACCGAAAATGGCGCTAAGTAGAGTTGCTAAGAAAATAACAAGTTTATCATAACCAGAATCGGTATCCAAGTACCGAACACACAACATAAAGCACATGGCAACGACGAAAAGCTTGACTTCCATCCGCAGCGGGGTTGGAGTGGCTCCTCCCACATCTGACTTGACTTGGTGCGCAATCCTTCTAGAACGTGGGCTCGTCCGGGGCACTTCCATCTTCTGCCGGGAACTCATAACTGAAGGAATCGGGATCCTCGAATCCCTCTTCTACAGTTGGAAGTAAATGCAAGGGTGAGCACTTGGTGCCCAGCAACACTCATTCCGGGGATTATTATAATTGTACTTATATGAGGGTGAAACATATGATTCAGTGGTTTTAGTTTCGTATGGATAGATATATATATATATATTTCCAAGTCACTTGTTCAGTAAACAGTACTTTGTCATGAAAATAGTACTTTAAACATTAAACAGGTTTTCAATAAAAACATTAGATGTAGTGGTCTCCCATGAGTCACTACTTTGTTAACCGCATTATGAAAATATTCCGAAACATTACTTGTGCTATAACCCATGGATAACATCCACTACGAAAAGACTCCTGAACCTGGGAGTACAGAGTATCTGATACTTCTTTTACACTTTGCAAAGGTGTACCTCTTTTTAAATCCACTGGTTCACTCGGCTTTCAAGTCGGATCAGCTCCATGTGACTTATACACATGTGACAAGGCCGAGATCACACAACGCTTTTACAATTCAGTATTAACAGTATCCCTGCCCGGTAAATAGACAGTTAAGTCTCAAGTACCGTTGTGGGTCTTCCCCACTGCCTTACTTCCTAGCCTCTCTGGTCTATGTTCCCGCAGGACACATAGCCTTGGTCTATGTCCACGCGAGACATACGACCATTTAAGATTACAGCCGCTCACGGCTTAATCAGGTCTAGGGCGCCTTCCTTCATTTATGCCTTTTTCTCTCATCATTTTTCTGACTCACATCACTCATGGCCGAACCTTGGCCTTCCAGTTTCCACGCGAGAAACCAGATCGTCAAACCATGCAGGGAACTGCTAATACCAAAAAGCTACTGAGTTGTGCCTGTCCCATACCAGGCAAGTGGTTGGTACGTTTACAATTCGTATAGAGACACAGCACAAGGTTCTTGTCCTTATGAACCAATAGTGAGGAACATTCACAATCCCTGGTGCGCACCGCACCCTCTCCATACAAACCAATCCTCACTACTGATCCCTTTTATCAGTTTTCTTGTCAAAACGGTTTTCATTATAACTTCTCATGTATTTGACCATTTCAAGTTTAATGTGGATATTCAGTATATGAGTCCTAGGGTGACAAAAGCATATATAAGAAGGTTCAATAACAAAAAGGGGTTTCATGATTCATTAGGGAATATCTACTCATGTCATTCAAACATAACTTGTATTTCAACTAAGCATGCATAGTAAGAAACAATGAATATACTTCATATGAAAATATTGGGTGAGACATGATCAAAGGAATGAGGCTTGCCTTGCAATGTGGGGTCTAAAAACTCAGACGGATCTTCAAAGACTTCTTCCGCTCCTTCCGCTTCTGACTCTGCGGCAAACAATTAACACACAAACACATACCACATAAGCATACTGAAAATAGTTTCTATAGAAAGTATTAAGTAAATAAGTCATGTATGCAGGGGAAAAGGTCAGGGCAAGGTCACAAGGGCTCTGGTCGAAGAAACGGCTAAAAAGGATTGAACGTCGAAGGGTCGACATTCAGTTCATGGCTTTGGCATAACTGGAAACTAGTCTTGGGATGGTTTTCTGGAGAAGTGATAGAAGGGAAAGATGTAGGACACAACTCCAGGAATCTAGGGGACAAGGTGGCATTTCAATTGCTCAACCAGAAGGGGTCAAACAAGGCTAATGCCAGTGGCTGACATGCACTGACATAGTGCTGGACATGGCCAGAAACTAGGGCATGGCTTAACTTTTGATCCAGGGCTCCAATTGATGCACCACTTTGTCTGGGAGGTAGGCATTACTAACAGGAACAATATACTCAACAGGCACAAGGGCTGAAAGTGGCCGGAGGGCGGCCAAATCCGGCGATGAACTACGGTGGCCTGGACATGGACTGAGTTACTGGACAGTGATCTTGGCATAGGCATAACTCACAATCTAGGCAGATCCAGGGGCTAGATCGGCCGGGAACAAATTCCGGCGACCGGCGCTGGAGAAGACGACACTGGAGCTTGGGTATTTTTGATACAGGGCGAAAGAGCTCAATTCCAAGCTTGGGGATGATCTCTAGGGCACAACAAAGCTACTGGGGAGGTTAATTTCATCGGATATCGGCCGGAGAAGCTTGGCGCCGAAGTCCGGCGAACGGCCGAGGTTCCAATTTGGGATTTCTTCGATTTGAGCTCAATTGGGGATTCTGATTCTATAGGCTTGCTCTACTAAGCTTACTGATCAACTTCTTCTACAGAATCGAGGGTTAATTTGGGGTGAATCGAACGGCATTGGGGGAACAGGGCAAATCGGGAATCCGGCGATCACCGGCGATGGGGATCGATCTGGTGCAATTGGCTGCTATGACACAGAGAGGGGAACGAGGGGAACTCACTGGTGAACTTGGATTGGAGAAAGGGGCTGTGGAATGGGCTAGCACCGTGAGCTCACTCACTGGCTCGCCGGAGAAGAAAGCGAAAACGGCGAGAAACTGGAAATTTGGCTAAGTCTTGAGGTTGTGCTTCTTCACAGCGCTGAGGGGGGGGTTTAAATAGGCACGGGGACGGAGCTTGCGAGGGAGAACGCAACAACGGTTGCTTGCGCCGGGGAGAAGCTTGTCGGGCGCAGGCGCAACGACGGTGACGGCGACGTGATTTGCTTCAGGCGGTGCTGCCGCTTTGCCAGTTGCGTTGGAACTTCGTCCGGGACGGCGCAGATGCGGAGGCAACAGCAAGGCTCCGGCGATGACACGTACACGCATGCAACTGCCACGGCAACGGGAGCGCGCGCGAAAATGCAGCTGGAGCGCGGCCGTTTATCCGCTGGGCAAGGCGAGGCCACGGCGCTGGCACGTGCGCACGGGGTGGCTTGGTTGCTCGCAACACAGGTGACAAGAAACGGTGGCCGGCGGCGAGCAAACGCGGCGAGAACGCGGCGCGGCAACGGTGGCTCGAGCATTGGTCGTGGCAACGACCAGGGGCTGGTCGAAAGGACCTGAAAATAATGTTTGGGCCGGTTTGTAAATTCTGAAACTTGTTCCAGGGGCTGTTCCGTGAGGAAAGTTTGAATAGGATAAGGACTTGATTGCAAATCTGGAGATCTAAGAGTTCGATCTGACATCTGATTTCGCAGCTAAGATGCAAAAGATTAGTAGAACTTATCTGACCAAAGTTTGGTAAGATCGGGCAAGATCTGAAGGGTTTCGACAAAATTGGGGAAAACGGTTTAGGGTAAAATAGGGTAATTAGGGTTTTAAAATGGCAAGGCTTGAAACTCAGCTTTAGGGTGAGATTTTGGAGATGGTCCCGAAGGGAAAAATGCTCTGAACAACATTTAGAAGGGAATGGCTGAAGCAGATTAGGGTTTGGGGTCCAGATGTGGATTTTGGCTATTTTAGGGTTTAGCAAAAACAGGGGTGTTACAGGTGTTCATTTAACTGTTTGCTTAGTCTGATTTTGCTTGGGGATGTTCACTTCACCATATGTTTAGTCTTCATCGAATCATCATTCTACCACATTCCATCATAAACTGAAAAATAAAAAGAGATTTATCACTTGGAATGCCTGTTTTTGAAGATAATCTTTACTCAATTAGATGATTATTCTATCACATCTTTGCATATGATCCATTGAACTTAGCTCTTTTTCAAAAAATTTCCATTGTATATGTTCAATTTTTATCTTAAATTGACCATTAAAATTTGAGCTTATCTATTAAATTGTACTTGACTTTTTCCAAATTGAAGATTTCTAATAAGGTTACTTTTTATGCCTAGATTGCTAATTGCCTTTTTTTCTTTACAAATAAAAAAATTGTGTAAGAGTAAAGTACAATCGACCCACTGAGGGGAGGCGATGGTGAATCATCGACCAGTTGAGGAAGGGAAGATTTAGTCAACTTATGCCAAGAAAAATATTTTCAATAAAACGGTTGCTTAAGATGCGGCTTTGTCTAGTCTCGTGTAACGAATATGCGACCTGCTGGGGGGAGGCGGTGGTGAATCATCGATCAGCTAGTGAAGGGAAGATATACGAAGCATTGAGGTTGCTTACAGGGGCTCAAGAAACTGACAAAGCTACCTTTCTGTAAGTGCACTTAAGTAAGCGTTTTCAGCTGTGTCTCCTCTTGCCGCGATGGAATGATCCAGTAAAAACATTCTAGCCAAGAGCACGAAAAAGTTGAAGAAGAAAAATAAAAAAAGTGAATAAAAAAATATAAAAAAGAATAAGTGTTTTAATTTTTCTCTAGAAAAAGGCAATCTAGCAACTTTGTATAAATCATAGCATAACTAGTGTTTTCTATGCATGGTTTATTCTAAATCCTATATGAAAGAAGATTATTACAACAATTTAATTGATTAAGCTCTCTCTTTTCTAAGGTTGAAATTTGATAATCTTAATATATGTATTTGAAAAGTTTAAATTGCTAAGATCAATCGCCTCATATGCATAGATGTGTTGTGAATCTTCGGAAGATTGTTTATTGAAAATTAGAAAAACCAAAGCATCTCAATTTTTGGAAAAATCATTCACATTCTTTGCTTGAGGACAAGCAAAATGCTAGCTTGGGGGAATTTGATAAGTGCTAACTTGGTAGAACTTTTACCCTAGGTTTAGTATTGAAAACATACAAAATCATGCTTAAAACTCTTTTGATGTGACATTTTATGTGTAAAATTTGATTATTTTCAAAAATTGCTTTCACGGTTGTGTTCATCATGTTTCAGGGATCAAACCTGCAAAATTTGAGGCAATTTCGACCACATTTGAGCCTCACACGATCAAGAAACACAACTGGAGAAGCAAAAGGACCTGATCGAAGTCGAATTGGCAGGTAAAGAATCTTATCCATACGAAACTGGGTGAAAAATACCCCTACTCGAAAATAATACCTGGTTGAATACAACATGGTCGAAAAAGATTCCCACTCGGTTTCGGTTTGGCCACGTGTCCCGGTCGTGTTTGATTCGGTTTCGCTCATGACACATGTGTGGCCGCAATTGTGCCACATGTCCTGGTCATGTTCGAATTGGATTCCTTGACTTTAAACTGGTCGGTTTTGATCCAAACTGGTCGTTGTGAGTCGGGTTTGACCAGGACTGGTCATCATTAGGCTGTTTTGATGCGGGTTTGATCCAAACTGGTCGTTTGTGGGTTGTTTTGATCCAGTTTTGACTCAAATTGGTCGGGTTTGGTTGGTTTTAGCCAGATTTGGTCGGTTTTAGTCATATTGGATCAGAACTGGTTGAATCTGGTCGGTTTTGACTCAGATTTATCCATTCTCGCACTATTTGAAGCCAGACTTCGTCACCCGCACGTCAAAGAGTTATTTTTGGACTCATTTACTTGTGTTCTATAAATAGAGAAGCTTTTGACTCAATTAGACATGCTTTCTTTAGACTTAGTAGTAGTTTTTAGCTACTTTTTAGTGTAGAAGAGCCCCCTTCTCTATTTTATTGCTTGTGTAAGCCGGCAGGGATGACAATTTTAATTTCCAAGCAATCAAGTGAGTTTTTATTTAATTGTTATTCTTATTTCTGCATTATTATGGCTTTTAGCGAGTAGATCCTCTCTAGGGTTAGGGATGACCTAATCCTGAAGGCGTGATTCTTCCTCGATCTTTATTTCAAGTTTTGGAGTTATTTCCTGATGTTTTCTTCCTCCAAACTCTAAATCCTTGTTTTGGCAACAGACGTAACATTTGAGTCTAAACAAGAATTTAGGGGAGTTCTTGAGTCCTTAGCACTTTGACGCCGGATCCTGAATAGGAGAGAGGCTCTCACCAAATGTGACAGTGGAAGCAATCCTTTGACTGTTGATCCAGTGCCCCAAACTAGAAACTTAATATGTTTTGGAAAATAATTGAAAGTAACTTACAATCCTTGGACCTTAGATAGGATTATGCCGGATGGTTATGGAACTCCCGAAACCCTAGATATTCATTCCAGCTTGCAAACCCTTGATTGATAGACTTAGTTGTAGAAAAACAACCCCCAAAACTCGTCTAGACTTAATCAGTGATCCATTAAGCTAGAAAGACGAATATGCTTGTTCCACGTGGAATTCGACCCTGAAGTGCTCAACATTCAACTATTCACTTGCGAGAAACAAAATAGAGTGAGAAACTTTTGACATGTAGGCGATGGAATCCGGCTTCAAATAGCACGAGAAACAAATAAATCCGAGTTAAAACCACCAAAATCGACCAAAATAGCCCTGGAAACTGAGCCGAGCACGGGTCGTGCCCGCGATTGTGTTGGGCTTGGTCAAGTGGTGACACGACCAGGTGACCAGGTGTGTTCGATCGGGATTTTGTTTGACCGAGACATATTCGATCAGGTGACCAATTGCGTTCGACCGGGAGTCTTCGTGTTTGATCATGGCTCTTTCTCATTCAAGTTTTTTTGACCAGGTGATTGACGAGGATTGACACCCGAGTCAGTTCAAATGAATGCATGACTGGTTCAGGATAGATTCGAACCAGACAAGTGCTTGGCGGTGCGAACTCAAGTCATTCTGAGGGGTACCAGCCCGAGGTCGCAGTCCTTACGCGATCAGACCGCAGCTAGTGCGCGGTCAGGAGTCCGTATGTTGTGCGCAGACAGAAGGCTGAAGATGTTGCTCTATTAGCCAACATTGTGCGGTCAAAATTTTTTCGACCAGGGAACGTGGGAATATTCTGTCCCTGTAACAAGAATATCCCAAGTATCCCGAAGATTCTTCCACGTAGAAGAACAACCGTCAGGAGGTTAATACGTGCAGTTATCCACAAATAACACGTGTTAAACCTGCGTGGGAGTTAGGAGAGGTTCTCTAAACCGCATCCAAGCAACCGTTTTATGCCGTTACAACTTGGGGCCGTTTCGACTAGTATAAAAGGGCGGCATGGTGTATCAAACAAAAGGAGATCAAGAGATCAACGGATCACAAGACACAACACATCTTACTTAGAGAATCAAACAGCCAAGACTGCGGCTTAGATTAGATAGCTTCCATAAGCTTTCCAAGCTTCATTTTTTGTACACTCATACAGGGAAAACCTTCGCCTGTGAAGGTCTTTTCCAGTCACTTTGTAACTCTTTACTACATATAGTGAAATCCCAACAGGACGTAGGGCTATTACTCCCACCATTGAGGGCCCGAACCTGTATAAACTTCTCTGTGCTCCAGTTCTCCATAGTTCTATATACCTTCCCGCAGGGTCACCCTGAAAGGTCTCACTGTTTATAAATTTTGCATAAGTTCGGCTAAGGACCCCAAGTCCGAATCGTCGACAGCTGGCGCCCACCGTGGGGCCTTTCTCAAGGCGTCCTAATTCTCATCCGGAGGTTCGCTGAATCATGGCTGGAGTATATGATTCCGAGAACGATTTCAATCTCGAGGATTATGCTCACATTCTGATGCCTTCTCCAAGCGATCCTGTGCCGATGGAGGAAGTTGGAGGCGAAAATCTTCCAGCGGTCGAATCCTCTCTCCAGGTCATGTCCATCGACCAGGGAGCAACTAGCGCAAGGTCAGAACCCATCGAGGTTCTTAATGCGCTAGAGGGTGAGTCCGGTCCATCATACGACCCCGCTGAGGGGAAGGATGATATTGACTTGGAAATCAGCCCGGGAAGAATCGACCCTGATAACCTCCACCGTCTCTTTGATTTCGAGTCTGACTCGGAACAAACCGAGATGTTCTCCCCCTCGGCGACTTCTCTCCCTAGACAGTTCACTGCCTTATCGGAGGAAACTCCTGATCAACGGGCTGCTAGGGAAGAACAGGAACGCAAACAGAAGGAGGATCAAGATCTCGAGCAACAAAACAACGAACTACGCAGAACGGCCCTCGAGGCTCGTTACGATGTTGCTCCGAGTTCTTCTCGACGATCACGTGGTTGCAGATGCGACCAGACCCCTTCTTTGCCTCCGGAGCGTTTCCCGGTGGACGAAGAAATGGTAACACCTGGTGCCCCTAGGAGAAGTACACATGGTCAACTGCGATCCATCGCGGAAGTCATGCGTAATTTCCCTCCTACGGTCACGGATGCGCAGAAACCGGCCTTCACCAGAATCCTAGCGGAAAGGTTGGATGAGGTCGCATCTGAGGCGACCCCAACAGCCTCTTCCCAGTAGGTAACACGTTCCCGCGAACGAGAGTGTTCTCACTCTGGTTCTGATCGACGAAGTTACCCGCCGCCTATACCGTCCCGCCAAGACAAATACAGGCGGGCACAGGATTCTCGTGGTAGGGATCGAGTCCCTGTCCACTCTCGTCTAGGACCACGGATAACTTCACCATTGCGTGAAGTCTCTCGTAATCCGATCGAGAGTCACAGGGCAGTTCACGGTCCCTACGTTGGTTGTAAAGCTTTCTCGCTCGGCCTTCGTGCGGTCGTTTGGCCTGATAAGTTTCGACCAGGGGCCATTGAAAGGTTCGACGGAACTCAGAACCCATCCGAGTTCCTTCAAATCTATATCACTGCCATCCAAGCAGCAGGAGGCGATGACTGGGTCATGGCCAACTACCTGCCTACAGGCCTTGAAGGACCGGCTCGAACTTGGCTGTTTAATCAGCCCGAGGGTTCTATCTACAATTGGGAAATGCTGTGCGACGCTATCCTCAGCAATTTCCAAAATTGTTATCAAAAGCCGGGTAAAGAGGATGATCTCCATCGACTACGACAAACTTCGACCGAAACCCTTCGTCAGTTTGTCAAGAGATTTGTCGGGGTGAGGAATACCATCCCGAACATATCTCACAGCTCCGTTATCAGGGCATTTAAACATGCCGTTCGATATCAGAGATTCACCGAAGACTTGCTCATCCATCCTCCTCGATCAGTGGCCGATCTCTTTGATATGGCCGATCGATACTCCGACGCGGCCGAAGCGGTCGAATGAAACCGGATGGTCGATAAGGGTGACCTACCACCTCAACCATGTTTCAAGGACGCTAGAAAAGAAGATTCGAGCAAGAAGCCGGAATCTTCGTTGGGTGGAAAGTTGAAGAAGTCGAAGAGGAACCGCTCTGGACAGTACCGCGAGGTCGCAGTTGCAGAGAAGCCTCCGTCGACCAAAGGTAACAAGCCTTCATTTAGGAATAAAACTGCTTCTGGTGGTCATAGTGCCAACCAGCCAGAAAAGTCGACTAATCCGCAGGAAGGCAAGAAGTGGTGTCCACTCCACAACTCCGTGGGCCACGACCTCAAGAACTGCAAGAGTTGGTTGAAGTAGTTGGATGACTTCTACCAGGGAGTTGGACCAATGCCGACCTTACCGGCTAAAGAACAAGCATGCGGACTCAGAGACGCTGACGTAGACGAAGAGATGTCTTACCAGGTGCCTCATAATCACATTAATGTTATTTTTGGGGGTTCCTCCTCTTTTGTTTCCAAAAGGCAATTTTAAGGCCTTTTACCGAGAGGTTAACCAAACGGAGACATCCCTTGGTGGACCTCAGTACCCCCGTTGGTCAGATACACCTTTGACGTTTGATCGCACTGATTGTCCTGCGGGGCTTACTCAATCATTGGGGCTCCCTCTGGTCATTACCCCGATCATCAGTAATGCGAGAGTCGAAAGGGTTCTGATCGATGGAGGGAGCTCCCTTGACATTTTATTGATCAAGGCACTCGACGAGATGCAAATTCCACATTCGAAGATTAAGCCCATAATCCATCCGTTTTATGGGATAATCCCTGGTCCCTCCATGATGCCTTTGGGATAGGTGGTCCTCCCGGTCACACTGGGAGAACCGGATAACTTCCGAACAGAATTGGTTACTTTTGACGTAATTGATTGTGATTCGGCTTACAATGCAATCTTTGGCAGGCCAACTCTTGCTGAGTTCATGATGGCAACGCACTATGCTTATCAGTGCGGTAAATTGCCTAGCCCCAAAGGTGTCATCTCGGTCCGAGGCAGTCACAACGTGGCACTCACGTGCGACCGGCTATCTTTGGAGATGGTCGACCAACTTCCCCTCCGGGATGCTCAGGTCGCCACTGTCGCCACCGACGCGATCAAGGCTGCTCCTCAACCAGATGAGAAACTCAAACTAGTTCCATTGTACCCAGATGATCCATCCAAGACAATTCGGGTCGGATCAGGCCTGGATGACAAATAGGAACTCGAGCTCATTACTTTCCTCCGGACTAACGCAGATGTGTTTGCGTGGAAACCGTCTGACATGCCCGGTGTCCCAAGGGAAATAATCGAGCACAGGTTAGCAATTCGACCTAGAAAGCGACCAATAAAGCAAAAGCTCAGGCATTTTGCTGTTGACCGATAGGAAGCCATCCGAGAGGAGTTGGACAAACTCCTAAAGGCCGGTTTTATTCGTGAGGTCAATCACCCGGAATGACTCACCAATCCGGCCATGGTCCGCAAGTCAAATGGCAAGTGGCGCATGTGCGTCGACTACACTAGCCTCAACAGTGCCTGTCTGAAGGATGACTTTCCCCTTCCCCGCATCGACCAGCTGGTCGACTCAACTGCGGGCTGCGAACTGATGAGCTTCCTGGACGCTTACTCAGGATACCATCAAATTAGCATGGCAGAAGAAGATGAAGAGAAAACTGCCTTCATCACCTCGTTCGGCACCTACTGCTACGTCAGAATGCCGTTCGGTCTCAAGAACACAGGTTCCACGTACCAGCGCTTGATGCAAAAGACCTTTCTTTCCCAGATAGGGCGTAATCTCGAAGCATATGCAGACGACTTGGTTGTAAAAAGTACTAAGAGATTGTCTCATTTGGACGATCTCGCTGAAACCTTCTGTAATTTGAATCGCTTTGAAATAAAGTTGAATCCGGAGAAATGCTCTTTTGGGGTTTCTTCAGGAAAACTTCTTGGTTTCCTTGTTTGTTCCAGAGGCATTGAGGTTAATCCTGAGAAAATCAGGGCCATCGAACAGATGAAGTCGTCCTCGACCATGAAAGATGTTCAACGCCTGGCTGGTCGAATGGCGGCCTTAAGTCGTTTCATATCGTGACTAGGCGAAAGGGGATTACCTTTCTTTAAAGCCTTGCGGAAGCATCACAATTTCACATGGTCCAATGAGGCCGAAAAAGCGTTTCAGGAGGTAAAGACATATCTATCCAGTCCGCCAGTGTTGGTGTCTCCCGACAAAGGAGAACCATTACTTCTTTATCTGGCGGCCAAACAGCACGCGGTCAGCGCTGTCCTGATCGCGGATAGGGAAAGAATACATAGACCCTTCTACTATGTGAGCGAGGTACTTCATGGTCCTAAGGAGCGTTACCCTGAGGTCCAGAAGATACTTTACGCACTACTGATGGCTTCCCGTAAGCTACGACATTACTTCCAAGCTCACAAGATCACAGTACCCTCCTCCTTTCCTCTAGGGGATATTGTCCGAAATCCAGAGAAATCTGGTCGAATCACCAAATGGGCGGTCGAACTCGGTGCTTTTGATGTCCATTTCACGCCCCACACGGCGGTTAAGTCTCAAGTTTTGGCCAACTTCGTGGTTGAATGGACCAACCCTGAGCTACCCGTGCAGGTGTCTGAGGAATTGGAATGCCCCGATCATAGGACAATGTACTTCGACGGTTCCCGTAGTTTCCAATACTTGGGGGCTGGAGTGGTCTTAGTTACGCCTCAGGGCAAACAGCTTAAGTATGTCATCCAACTACACTTTGTTGCGACAAACAACGCAGCAGAGTATGAAGGTCTTCTTGCAGGGCTCCGGGCAGCAAAATTCCTCGGAGTCCGTCGATTAGTGGTGAGGGGAGACTCACAGCTGGTCGTAAACCAGGTAAACAAGGAGTACATGACCTCCGATGAGACAATGTCTCATTACCTGGGGGAAGTGAGGAGATTGGAAAAACACTTCAGTCATTTCAAAGTCCAATACATCCCGCGAAAGGACAACATTCTCGCAGACCAATTATCCAAAATTGGGTCCTCACGCACATCCGCTCCGGCAGGAGTGTTCATGAACACTTGGACCGTCCTTCGATCATGACTTCGGTCGAGGATGACCCGGTAATAGCCTGCGTTACCAACCTCGGTCAGGAGCAGGATTGGATTCATCCATTGAGAGTCTATCTTGAACATGGGATCCTACCCGAGGATGAAACCGAAAGCGATTGGTTAATTCGAAAAGCGCGTCTGTACAAGCTCATAGAGGGAGTTTTGTATAGAAAGGGTACTCAAGGAGTATTCATGCGCTGCATATCTCAGGAGGAAGGTAAATCCCTCTTGAAAGAAATACATGACGGTGTATGCGGTGCGCACGCGTCATATCGCACACTGGTCGGAAAAACTTTTCGACAGGGATTCTACTGGCCTTCGGCACTTGATGATGCCAAGCATATGGTCAAAATGTGTCCTCAGTGTCAGTTCCACGCGAGACAGGTTCATCAACCTGCCTACGCGTTACAAACCATTCCCCTCACATGGCTTTTTGTGGACTGGGGGATGGATATTGTTGGTCCTATGCCACAAGCGGTCAATGGGTACAAGTTTTTGTTCGTAGCTATTGACACGTTTACAAAGTGGATTGAGGCCGAACCGGTACAAAATATTACCGCATCAGCAGCACAAAAGTTCTTCCATAAGAACATTGTTGCTCGATTTGGTGTTCCAAACCGTCTCATCACAGACAATGGATCTTAGTTCGCCAGTGGTCTTTTTCTCGACTACTGCGATCAGATTGGGACCAAGGTGGCTTTGCCTCTGTGGCATATCCACAGAGCAATGGTGCCGTGGAACGGGCCAACGGGCAAATACTGCAAGGCATCAAAAAACATGTTTTTGATCGCCTTAAGACTCGCTCGGGGGCTTGGGCAGACAAGCTCTACACCGTTCTATGGGCACTGCGAACTACCTCTAGTCGAGCCATCGGTGAGATGCTCTTCCATCTGGTCTATGGGGCCGAGGCTGTGCTGCCTATGGAAGTTAGTATTGGATCTGTTCGGACAGAGCAATTCGAACGAGTTGGTCAACCCGAACAGCGATCACTGGATCTCATCCTCTTAGAAGAAAGGCGTGAGCGCGCTTTGATCAAGTCCGCGGCATACTTGCAAGCTTTGCGCAAGTACCATAACAAAAGGGTGCGACCACGTAGTCTTCACGTGGGCGATCTGGTTTTACGAAAAATTCAAGACCAGTCTAATCGCAACAAATTCTCCCCAAAGTGGGAAGGCCCTTACACTGTTGTCTCAGTGCCGCGACCAGGATCAGCGCGATTAGCCATGGAGGATGGTCGGATTCTGTCCAATACATGGAACATCGATCAACTACGCAAGTTCTACGTGTAAGTACTCAATCCCTTTTCCTGTTCAATTAGCATTTTTTCATAAAACAAAAAGTCTTTTGGTTTCATACGATGAACATTTCTCTTTATGCCCATGTGTTACGAATTCAACCTGGGGGCTGGTCGCCGGCAGTTAGATCACTACAACGTTCTAGTCGGATTCGCTGGCCGATCTCATGACCACTTCCAGATAAGTCACTCCTAAATAAGCCGTTCCTCAACGCATACGGAGCTTTCTGGTAAGTCCTTGGTCACCTGAGTGGCTGCCGATTTGCAACAAGATTAGGCGTTACATTGATCATAATTGCTGGTCCGATCGCACACCCCTGGTCGTTACAAATTCTTTGATCTTTAAAGGCTTTCGTTTTGGAAATCTTTATCTTGTTGATTTTCACTCTAAAGATGTATCTCTTTCAACATGTCTTATCTCTCAAACCTCAAAAGGTTGGCTATGGCATAGAAGACTTGCATATGTTGGAATGCATCAACTTAAAAAGCTTTTAAAACGTGATTTGGTTGTTGGCTTAAAAGATGTGAATTTTGAAAAGGATAAACCTTATAGTGCTTGTCAAGCTGGCAAGCAAGTAGCTACTTCCATCAAGAAAATCCGTAGTGATCATGGTGGAGAATTCGTTAATTGAACTCTAGTTGATTTTTGTGATTTGCTAGGCATTAAACACGAATTTTCTACTTCTTACACTCCACAGCAAAATGGAGTCGTAGAAAGGAAAAATCGAACATTATTAGAAATGGAAAGAACAATACTTGCTTTTGGGCTGAAGCCGTGCACACTGCCTACTCACTTTTGGGCTGAAGCCGTGCACACTGCTTGCTATTCTATTAACCGACTTTATTTGCATCCTCTTCTGAATTTAACTCCTTATGAACTTCTTATTGGGCGTAAGCCAAATATTTCTTATTTCTGAGTTTTTGGTTGCAAATGCTACATCCTTAAGAAAAGAAACTTTGGTGGTAAATTTCAAAGAAGAGTAGATGAAGGCTGTCTAGTTGGATACTCTACCACTAGCAAAGCTTATCGTGTTTTTAATAAGAATACTGGTTGCATTGAAGAATCATGCGACATAGAATTCGATGAAACTAATGGCTCTCAAAAGGAGCAAGTCTCTTGTGAAGTTTTAGGTGAAGATCTTCAAGAAGCTATGAAGAACATTACCATTGGAGACATCAAACCAAGGGAAGATGATCAAGAAGATGATGAGAACATTGAGAATGATGATCAACATGTATCATCACCTCATATTGATCCACCAGAACAAGATCAAGAAGAAGCAACACAAGATGAAGCATCAAGACAACATCAAACATCACCAAGGATCACCCTCTAGATCAAATATTGGGTGATGTAAGTAAGGGTGTTCAAACTCAATCTCGTATTGCTTCTTTTTGTGAGCATCACTCTTCTGTATCATCTCTAGAACCCAAACATGTAGATGAAGCTCTTAGTGATCCTGATTGGGTTAATTCTATGCATGATGAACTTAATAATTTTTCTAGAATGAAGTTTGGACTTTAGTAAAAAGACCCAAAGATCATAATGTAATTGGAACAAAATGGGTTTTCAGAAATAAGCAAGATAAAAATGGTGTAGTTATTAGAAACAAAGCTCGTCTTGTTACACAAGATTTTGCTCAAGTCGAAGGTTTAGACTTTGGTGAAACTTTTGCACTTGTGGCAAAACTTGAAGCTATTCGCATACTTCTTGCTTATGCATCAAACTTTAATATTAAGTTATTTCAAATGGATGTAAAAAGTGATTTTTTAAATGGTGAGATATATGAATTAGTTTTTGTGGAACAACCTCCTGGTTTTGAAGATTCTAAATTTCCAAACCATGTGTTTAAACTGTCTAAAGCTCTCTATGGTCTCAAGCAAGCTCCTTGAGCTTGGTATGAACGACTTAGAGACTTTCTTTTATCAAAAGGTTTTAAAATTGGGAAGGTAGATACAACTCTTTTTACAAAAATGATTGAAAAGATTTGTTTATTTGTTAGATATATGTTGATGATATTATTTTTGAATTTACTAATGAACATTTCTGTCATGAGTTTGGAGAAATGATGTCTAAGGAATTCAAGATGTCAATGATTGGTGAGCTAAGTTTCTTCCTTGGACTTCAAATCAAGCAACTCAAGAACTGTACGTTCGTGAGTCAAATGAAGTACGTGAAGGACTTGCTCAAGCGCTTTGGGATGGAAGATGCTAAAGCAATTAAAACTCTCATGGCCACAAATGGACATCTCGACATGGACAACAATGGAAAAGCGGTCGATTCTAAACTCTATAGGTCTATGATTGGTAGTTTGCTTTATCTCGCTGCATCTAGACCTGATATCATGTTTAGTGTGTGTTTATGTGCTAGATTTCAATCAGCCCCTAAGGAATGCCATTTAATTGCCATTAAAAGAATCCTTAGGTATTTGAAATGCTACCCTAACCTAGGCTTTTGGTATCCAAAAAGTGCAAACTTTGAATTGATTGGTTATTCGGATTCAGATTATGCTGCTTGTAAGATTGATAGAAAAAGCACATCTAGAAGTTGTCAATTATTGGGAGATCATTAGTGTCGTGGTCATTTAAAAAGCAAAATTCTATAGCTCTCTCCATCACTGAAGCGGAATATGTGTCTGCAGGAAGTTGTTGTGCTCAAATCTTGTGGATGAAGCAGATGTTTTTGGATTATGAAATTAAATTTGATAAAGTGCCACTCTTGTGTGATAATGAGAGTGCCATTAAAATTGCAAATAATCCTGTTCAACATTCTAGAACTAAGCATATTAAAATTCGGCACCATTTTATAAGAGATCATGTGGCAAAAGAAGATATTGATGTGAGTTATATCAGAGCTGATTTGCAACTAGCAGATATTTTCACCAAACCCCTAGACGAGACTAGATTTTGTTTTCTCAGAGGTGAATTGAACAATATTGATATATCTAATGTTAGTTGATGTGATAATTGTATTAAAATATATTAAAATATTTTTTATTCCCTCTCTGGTCAAATCCTACTTCTGGTTGAAATTGTCCAAACTGACAGTCAGTATGACAAACTGACTGTCAGTTCGACAAACTGACTGTCAGTGTTGTACATTGATTGTCAGTTCCATGTTTTTGGGTTTGAAACTGGCAGTCAGTATATCATACTGACAGTCAGTATATCATACTGACAGTCAGTTGGGCCCCAAAACCCTAAAACTCTCGTTTCCATTTTTGTCTCTTCAGCTTCTCCTCGCCGTTACATCTCGCCGGTGCTCCCTCGCCGCACCACCGCACGTCGCCGCGCCACCGCCGTTGTGCCTCTCGGCGCCGGTGCCTCCTCCCACTGACAAGTCGTGCACCGCCGCATCTTCACCGTGCTGCACCTCGCCACCCTTTGCCGTGCTGTAGCTTCGTCGTGCGCACCTTGCTGTGGCTCGCCGGCATTGAGACTCACCCGTGTTTCTCCTCCCAGTGCTTCTCCTCTTCGCGCCTCTTCTCTCCGAACCGTGCCTCGTCGTCGTCATCACCTCCTCGGCTTCTCTGTTCAGCTTCATCTCAGGTCTATGTTTCTTCTCTCTCTGTTCTGTTTTCGCCATGTCTGATGAGCCGTCTTCGTCTCGACGTGTGGCCCATCGAAAGAACGCTGCAAACAACAGTCGTTCCATGGGTCAGACATCTGAGACTCTCTCCTCACCTCCACTTGAGCGCGTCCCAGTGGACTACTACCGGTGGCACGCGAGTCGCCTCCGCAGCCTTCGCTCCACAAACCCTTATCTCTCGCCGCGTCCCACTGGTGGCGACGCGTGCGATGCCCTCACCTTTTACACAAACATGCAGCTCGATCTCTTCACCAGCGTCTATAGCCGCGTCCCCATTTTCACCCACTGATCTCTGTCTTGGCAGACGATTGCCTCTCGCACAGGCATCGTCTCCCTGGCAGATTCTTTCGCCTCTGTTGGGATCCGCGATCTAGTCGCTGATTCCTCTCTCCACTGGGCCGATGAGCCCATTTGCCAGTTCTATTCCACCGTCTTCGTCTCTCCTCAGCGCGACTTCATCACCTTCATGACAGACCTCCAAATCTATACTGTCACGAAGGAGCAGATAGAGGCCGCGCTTGGACTAGTTCGTCCCGCTTCTGGGCGCCAGCTCCACACCCTACCAGACCTCGAGCATCGAGAGGTGGCCATGCTCTATTCCGGCCCCTTTCAGCTCTGTCAAATCACTGGCTTGCGCCGCGATGTTGACCTGGCTCTTAGGATTCTGCGTCTTACTTTGGTCCCTATGACCAGAGACAGAGCCAGGGTCACCTACCTTGCCCTCCATGTTCTTATATCTATCTTCCAGGAGGAGACCTTCGACGTTGCTGATCTCATCATCAGTGAGATTCAGCACGTCCTTCTTTCTCCGTGTCACCAGCTGCTATACGCTCCGTACATCATGGCGGTGCTTCTGCACATTCGGGCTGTCGATTCTGAGCTCCCGCTGCCCCATCAGCCTCTTCAATTCTATCTGACGAGGATTGACACCCGGGTCATTTCTAATAAACTTTTGGTTCAAGACAAGTTCGAACCAGACATGTATCTGGTGATGCGAACTCAAGCTATTCTGAGGGGCATCACCATGAGGTCGCAAGCTTTACGCGATCAGGTCGCAACTTTACGCGGTCAGACCGTAAGCCTTGCGCGGTCAGAAGTTCGTAAGCTATACGCGAACTACACATTCGGGATATTGCGCGGTCAGCCAATATCCCGCGGTCAGAAGTTCGTAAGCTATACGCGAACTACACATTCGGGATATTGCACGGTCAGCCAATATCCCGCGGTCAGAACATCTGCCGATCAGGATACTTGGGATCTATCTATTTCGGTTGCCCGTATAACAGGATATTCTAAGTATCCCGAAGATTCCTACACGTGGAGAATCAACCGTCAGAAGGTTAATACATACAGTTATCCGTGAATAACACGTGTTTAACCTGCGTGGAGGTTAAGAGCAGTTCCAAAAAACCGCATCCAACCGTCCGTGCAATCGTTTGATGCAGTTTCCTTTACATGGCACCCTTTCAAACAGTACAAAAGGATGGCATGGAGCATCAATGAGGGGAGATTGAAACCGGGGGATGATCAGAAACATCAACCGAGAGATCGGAAGATCAAGAAACCCAAAATCATCCAAGTTAGCCAAGTCTACGGCACACCTCATATAGCATTTTAGTAAGCTTTCTTTGGCTTATCTTTGTACACTCTTACAGGAAAAATCCTCGCCTGTGAGGACTTTTTCCTCCATTTGTAAACCTTTTACCACACTTAGTGAAATCTCAACAGGACGTAGGGCTTTTACTCCCACCATCGAGGGCCCGAACCTGTCTAAACTCTCTGTGCTCCTGTTCACTATTGTTCAGCATACCTTCCCGAAGGGCCATCTTGAAAGGTCTCACAATTACAAATTCTGCATAAGTTCGGCTGAGGACTCCGAGTCCGAATCGTCGACAGCTGGCGCCCACCGTGGGGCCTTTCTCAAGGCGTCCTAATTGAAATTCGGAGGTTCGCCGAAACATGGCTGGAGCATATGATTCCGAGAACGATTTCGATCTCGAGGATTATGCCCATATACCCATGCCTTCTCCAAGCGATCCTGTTCCGATGGAAGAGGTCGAAGGCTAGAATCTTCCACAGGTTGAATCATCTCCCCAAGTCATGTTAATCGACCAGGAGGTAACTGGCACAAGGTCAGAACCCGCAGAGGTTCTTAATGTGCTAGGTGATGAATCCGGCCCGTCATACGATCCCGCTGAGGGAAAATATGATGGTGACCCTGAAGTTAGCCCAGGAAGGTTCGACCCTGATAACATCCACCGTCTCTTTGATTTCGAGTCTGACTCGGAACAAACCGAGATGTTCTCCCCATCGACGACCTCTCTCCCTAGGCAGTTTGCTGCGTTGTCGGAGGAAACTCCCGATCAACAGGCTGCCAGGGAAGAACAAGATCGCAAACAGAAGGAAGAACAAGATCGCAAACAGAAGGAGGAGCCAGATCTCGAGCAACAGAACAACGAACTACGCAGAACTGCCCTAGAGGCTCTTCAAGATGCGCAGGCTCGTTACGATGCTGCCCCGAGTTCTTCTCGACGGTCGCGTGGTCGTAGACGTGACCAGACTCCTTCCTTACCACCGGAGCATTTCCCAGTGGACGAAGAAACAGTAACACCTGGTGCCCCTAGGAGAAGTACCCATGGTCGACTGCGATCTATCGCGGAGGTCATGCGTAATTTTCCTCCTACGGTCATGGATGCGCAGAGACCGGCCTTTTTCAGGATCCTGGCGGAAAGACTGAACGAGGTCGCATCCGAGGCGACCCCAACAGCTTCTTCCCGCTCAGTGACATCCCCGTGAACGAGATGGTCCTCATTTTGGCTCTGGCCGACGGAGTTACCCGCCACCTTTACCGTCCCGACAGGACAAATATCGGCGAATGCAGGACTCTCGTAGTAGGGATCGAGTTCCCGTTCACTCTCGTTTGGGACCCCGAGTAACCTCGCCATTAAGTGAGTTTGCTCGAAACCCGACCGAAAGTCGCAGGACGGTTCACGGTCCTTACGTTGGTTGCAAAGCTTTCTCGCCTGGCCTACGAGCAGTCGTTTGGCCCGATAAGTTTCGACCAGGGGCCATTGAGAGGTTTGATGGAACTCAAAACCCATCTGAATTCCTTCAGATCTATATTACTGCCATCCAAGCAGCAGGAGGCGATGACAAGGTCATGGCCAACTACCTGCCAACAGTCCTCGCAGGACCGGCTAGAACCTGGTTGTTCAATCAGCCTGAGGGTTCTATCTATAATTGGGAAATGCTATGCGATGCCATCCTCAGCAATTTCCAAAACTGTTACCAAAAGCCGGGTAAGGAGGACGACCTGCATAGACTGCGGCAAACTTCGACCGAAACACTTCGGCAGTTTGTCAAGAGGTTTGTCGGGGTAAGAAATACCATCCCGAACATATCTGATGGCTCCGTAATCAGGGCATTTAAGCATGCCGTTCGATACCGGAGATTCACTGAAGACTTGCTTATCCACCCTCCTCGATCAGTGGCCGATCTGTTCGATATGGCTGATCGATACTCCGATGCAGCCGAGGCAGTCGAATGGAACCGAATGGTTGACAAGGGGGACCTACCGCCCCAACCAGGCTTCAAGGATGCCAGGAAAGAAGATTCAAGCAAAAAGCCGGAGTCTTCACCGGGTGGGAAGTCAAAAAAGTCGAAGAGGAACCGCTCTGGACAGTACCGTGAGGTCGCGGTCGCGGAGAAACCACCTTCGACCAAAGGTAATAAGTCTTCTTTTAAAAGTAAAACTGCTTCGGCGGCCGGGATTCTGACCAGCCAGAAAAATCAACTAATCCGCAGGAGGGCAAGAGGTGGTGTCCACTCCACAACTCCGCAGGCCACGACCTCAAAAACTGCAGGAGTTGGTTGAAACAGCTGGATGATTTCTACCAAGGAGCTGGGCCAATGCCAACCTTACCGCCTAAAGAGCAGGCGTGCGGGGTTAGAGACGTCGATGGAGACGAAGAAATGGCTTACCAGGTACCTCAAAATCATGTTAATGTTATTTTCGGAGGTTCCTCCTCTTTCGTTTCCAAAAGGCAGTTTAAAACTTTTTGCCGAGAGGTTAACCAAACGGAGACATCCCTTGGTGAACCTCAATATCCCCGTTGGTCGGATATGCCTTTGACGTTCGATCGCGCTGACTGTCCTGTGGGGCTAACTCGACCATTGAGGCTACCTCTGGTTATTACCCCAATCATCAGTAACGCGAGAGTCGAAAGGGTCCTGATTGATGGGGGAAGTTCCCTTGATCTTTTATTGGTCAAGACTCTCGACGAGATGCAAATTCCTCGTTCGAAGATCAAGCCCATAATCCATCCGTTTTATGGGATAATCCCAGGCCCCTCGATGATGCCATTGGGACAAGTGGTCCTCCCGGTCACTCTGGGAGAACCAGATAACTTCCGAACAGAATTGGTTACTTTCGATGTAATCGATTGTGATTCGGCTTATAATGCAATCTTTGGCAGGCCGACTCTTGCTAAGTTCATGATGGCAACGCACTATGCTTATCAGTGCGGGAAATTGCCTGGCCCCAAAGGTGTCTTTTCGGTCCGAGGAAGTCGCAACGTGGCGCTCACGTGCGACCGGCTATCTTTGGAGATGGTCGATCAACTTCCCCTCTGGGACGCTCAGGTCGCCACCGTCGCCACCGATGCGATCAGGGCTGCTCCTCGACCAGATGAGAAACTCAAACAAGTTCCCTTGTACCCAGATGACCCATCCAAGACAATTCGGGTTGGGTCAGCCCTGGATGACAAATATGAACTCGACCTCGTTACTTTCCTCCGGGCTAACGCAGACGTGTTTGCGTGGAAACCGTCCGACATGCCCGGTGTCCCAAGGGAAGTAATTGAGCACAGGTTAGCAATTCGACCTGGACAACGACCAATAAAGCAAAAGCTCAGGCGTTTTGCCACCGATCGACAGGAAGCCATCCGAGAAAAGTTAGACAAACTCTTGCAAGCCGGGTGTAACACCCTAGTTTTGGGGGTGAAAAGTTTTGCATAAAAACCCTGCATGCATGTATCTCTGTAGTAGTAGCCAGATCAGCTGAACTCTAATCTCTCCCAAACCCTAAAAATCTCCAGATCTATTCTCTAGATCCATATCAAGATCTGACCATCCAGATTTAACCTACCAGTTACCCTGAAGATAAAAGTCTTCAGGAGCCAGATCAAATTCTGACCCTAACTCCCAGTACCTAAGTCTCTCTCTATTTTCGAAAACAGGAAAAATTCAGATTTACCCTAAGTACCCCAGTTTCCAGATGATTGAGTTATCTTGATTTAACCCTATTCAGACTCAAGTAACCCCTGGAATATGTTCCTAGGTTCATCCTCAACTCACTCCAAAAAGTTGGGAGCCAGATTAATTCATCTAAACACTTTTCGCAGTTTAGTCCAAATATTACTGCGAATAGGTCCTTTTCTTTTTACCTGGAAGCCTGAAAAGGCTAAAATCTGCAAATCAATTCCAACTCCAGAATTTCTTCAGGGAACACCTCCCAAATGCTATTTGATACAAATTTCCCTTCTGTTCAGACTTCAAAATCTCTCTCCAATCACCAGAATTCGAGATCGACAAAATCTAGATTTAGTTTACCCTAATTTTACCTTATTTTCGAAAATAGGTGAAATCCCTCAAATCTTTTCAAACTTTCTCCAAATTTGAGCTAAATGAGTACTAATAGAAATGTTATACTCAGCCATGAAATCAATCCTCAAATTAACCATCTCTAAGACAGAAATTGCAAATCAGTCCAGATTTCAAATAAGAATCCTTGCAATTTGGTCCCTGGTTCGACCAGAGACACTGTGCACGACCAGCAGCTGTGCACGACCGCGACCGCCGCGCTGCCACGCCAGGAGCTTCGTCGCCGGTGAAGCCCCGTGGTCGCCACCCCTGCCACCGCGTTCCTGCCACGTGTGCGCACGTCGTTCGCCACCGTGGAGCCACCGCGGCCGCACCAGCATCTCCAATTTTGCCCGCGCGCGCACGCCATCGCTGCAGCCACTGCAGGAGCTCGGTGCCACGTTGCAAGCATGCCGGAGGAGCCCGTCAGTTCGCCGTTGCATCACCCGGGACAGCGCACGCCAGCCTGCAAAGCCGGCACGGCCGCTGGAGCACGTCGCTTCGCTGCTGTCCCGCCCGACCGGTCATTTCGCCATCGATTCGAGCTTCACTTCCCCGTGCAATTCCAGCCGTTGCAAGCCCCTTGCTGTGCCTATAAAAGCCGCCCCAGCCCAGCACGAAGACACTCACACTGGAACCACCCAAAATCTCTAACCACGCCGTCGTCTTCGTCTTCCCCGGCGAGCTCGAGAAGAGGCTCACGGTGCCAAGCCTCTACACTGCTTCCTCCTCGATTCCAGCTACTTCAGTAAGCTCCTCTTACCTCCCTCATCATACTCGAGCATGTAATTGACTTCAAACCTCTCCAGTCGCCGGCAATTTCCTTTTCTCTCCAGCAACTCCGGCGAGCAATTAATCCTTAACCAAGTCAAATTAGCTCTCGAGCCTGTAATCAAACATGATCAGTAGACTGATTAGAACACATCTAAGCAACCAGAATCGAAGAATTTGCTAAAATATGAAAATCCCCAACTTTGCACCTTGCATGTGAACTGGAGCTCGCTGTTAAGCTTCTCTGGTGTTTCCCCAGCCGATCTAGCTTCACACCTAGCTTACTTATGCCCCAGAGACCCTCCTCAAGCAAGGATTCGAGTTCGTTTGCCCTAGAACGGAAATGCCCAATTTTGGTGTCTTCTTCCCTAGCTCCGGTCGCCGGATTTTGTTCCCGGCCGTTTCAACCTCAACCACCTTGTCTAGTAGATGTGCCTCGACCCCAGGAGTATTTTTGCCTTCTAGCTCGACACCTGGATCGGCCCAGATGAAGAGGTATCACCATGCCAAGGTTTTGCCCAGAAACTATTGAGAACAGTTCGGCCACCGTGTTCTTCGCCGGTTTTCATCACCTTCCGGCCATCTCCTACCCTAGGTCCTGTTGAGACATTTGTTCCTGTTACAAATGCCTAACCACCAGACAAAGTGGTGCATCATTTGGAGCCCTGAGTCAAAAGATATGGCTAACCCTAGTTTCTGGCCGTGTCAAGCCTATGCCAGGCTATGTCAGCCAGTGGCATTAGCCCTGTTCACCCACCTCTGGTCATGTAAAACAGAAATTACTTTGTCAAATAGCTGCCTCACTACCTTGTGCACCATATGCTTGAATCAAAACCTACTTTGGCCACTGGAAATTGCTCAAACCATGCCAATGCCATTCTAGAGCACTGTCAGCCTATGTCAGCCAGTGGCATTGAGCCTTTTCACCCATTTCCAGCCATGCACTTTGAAAATAACCTTGTCCCTTAGACTCCTGATGTTGTGATCTACACTTTTCCCTACTGTCACAACTTGACTTGAGCCCTCTATCACCCATTGACCTTATGTCGATGCCTTGAACCGAATGCCAACCTAAGGACATTCGCTGTTTTTTTGGACGAACCAGTCACCACCTTGATATTACCCTGATATTTTGGAACCTTGTAAACCTTAACAGCTAATTTTAACCCTGGTTTCCATAATTAAACCCAAATCGCTTTCAAACCTTGTATCACCAGAGTATTTTCTCCTTGCATCTTTGCATGTAGTGGATTAGTAAGAATAGAATGAATTGTAATGCCTGTTTGCTTGTTTGATCTTGTTCAGAGCAAGAGTCCGGGGTTGAAGATCTTGTCGCTGAACCGTCATCGACTGCTGATACTTACGACGCGGAAGGCAAGTTATACTTTGATCATATTGAAACCCATATTTTATGAATTGCTATGCTATTCCATGAATAGATATTTCATTAATATTGCATATGTTGAGATCAATGATATTATGGCAGTGATAGATTGAATACTTGAGAAATGTGAACTTGATAAGATAGCAAGCCACGAACTAATAAAAGTATAAACATGTACATTTATATTCATGAAATAGAACCCCTAGCCGTGACCAGTATTTTGGTATGGAATGGTGGTAGCACTGGAGGTGCTTGGCTGCACTGGATGTGCAGGCACTGAAGGTGCATGGTTTGTGGTATGATCTGGTCACTGGCATGTAAGGACTAGAACCTTGTGTTATGCGTCTAGTGGCATGAAAAACGTACCAACCACTTACCTGGTATGGGACAGGCGCAACCTAGTAGCTTTCTTAGTATTATCAGTTCCCTGCATGGCTTGTCGATCCGGTTTCTCGCGTGGAAACTGGTGGGACGCAGTTCGTCCATGAGTGATGTGAGATCAGAAAAATTATGAGAGGATAAGGTGTAAAGAAGGAAGACGCCCTACGCCAGATTAAGTCGTGCGCGACTGTAATCAAAAGGGGTTATGTGTCCTGCGGGAACATAGACCCAGGCTAGGAAGTAAGGCAGTGGGGAGTACCCACAACGGTACTTGGGATGGTATTGTCCATTTACCGGGCAGGGATACTGTTAATACTAGACTGCAAAAACGTTGTGTGATCTCGGCCTTGTCACATGCGTATAAGTCGCATGGAGTTGGCCCGACTTGGAAGTCGAGTGAAAAAGTGGATTTAAAAAGAGGTACATCTCTGCAGAGTTTTAAAAATGTATTCGAATACTTCGTGCTCCCGAGTTTTAGGAGTATGCCGCGGTGGATTAAATCCATGGGGTGTGACACAAGTATTGTTTCATAAACTAAAATTTATTAGCTCAAGATTACCCAAGTGGCATGTGTTGTCACGATAAGGGGTGTTGCCGTGGACTGTCATGTGTTGACGTGTCGCGATAATACCATAATATATAGAGATCATATGATAATTAAGAGGCATGTGGTTTATGCCCTAAGTTACGAAATACTGTTATGAGTATAAGATTGAAAGGCTTGAATAAAGATAATGTGATATGAGGATATATCGCCTTGGATATGGGATATATGTATCACCATCAATATGATTTATTTACTGCCATGAGTATGATCAGAAGTTGAGTAAGAATTGAGAAAGAAATGTATTTTGGGAAAAAACCTTTCACTCTTTCCCCAATAGCATAGGTTCATGTCATATATATATATATATGTATCTCTACCTTTCCTATGACTTGCTGAGTACATAAGTACTCACCCTTGCAACAACTCATCAATAGATGGAGCGTTCTACGACCTTGGAGGATACCCAGAAGATGCTGCGGACCCAGGAGATGATGAGCAGTTTCCTCCGGAGCCCTGATGTGGTGCTGTCTGCTGTCAACCTCTGTTTCCTGTGGATTGCTTTTGGGCCTAGCTTCCGCCGATTAGATGTGTTATTTTGTTAGACCCTTGTGCCTTGTAAGGCACTGTACGTCGTTTTGTACTAAGGCTTGATGGCCATACATTTATGACTACTGTATTATTTTGCTGCTTCAAAGTATCCCTGTGATTGACTCATCCTGGGAAGTCAAGTGGTTTAAGGGACCAGCTGCACCGAGCTGGGCTCCTCACAGGTGATGTCACTGTCGTGGCAGACGTGACATAAAATAGTGGTATCAGAGCAGCACATACCTTGACTGTAGGACGGTACCCTTAGGGCTTGGTAGCGCCAGGACCTCGTAAATTATTTAAAAATTATTTCTGAAAAATTTTATTTTTGCAAAAGGTTGTTCTTGCTCTTATAAAAATGTTGATTTCAAAGGGAAGGAGTACACAGACCCGTCTACTATGTGAGCGAAGTACTTCATGGTCCTAAGGAGCGCTACCCTGAGGTCCAGAAGATACTTTACGCGCTACTGATGGCTTCCCGTAAGCTACGACATTACTTTCAAGCACACAAGATCACAGTACCCTCCTCTTTTCCTTTAGGGGATATTGTCCGAAATCTAGAAAAATCTGGTCGAATCGCCAAATGGGCGGTCGAATTCGGTGCCTTCGAGATCCATTTCACCCCTCGCACGGCGGTTAAGTCTCAGGTTTTGGCCGACTTTGTGGTCGAATGGACCAACCCTGAGCCACCCGTGCAGTTGGTAAAGGAACTGGAGTACCCCGATTATTGGACAATGTACTTTGACGGCTCCCGTAGTTTTCAACACTCGGGGGCTGGAGTGGTCTTAGTTACGCCTCAGGGCGAACAGCTTAAGTATGTTATTCAACTACACTTTGTTGCCACCAACAATGCAGCAGAGTATGAAGGTCTTCTTGCAGGGCTCCGGGCAGCAAAATTCCTCGGAGTCCGTCGATTAGTGGTGAGGGGGGACTCACAGCTAGTCGTAAACCAGGTAAACAAGGAGTACAGCACCTCCGATGAGACAATGGCTCATTACCTGGGGGAAGTGAGGAGATTGGAAAAACACTTCAGTCACTTCGAAGTCCTAATACGTCCCGCGAAAGGACAATATTCTCGCAGACCAATTATCCAAAATTGGATCCTCACGCTCATCCGCTCCGGCAGGAGTGTTCATTGAACACTTGGACCATCCTTCGATCATGACTTCGGTCGAGGATGATCCGGCAATAGCCTTCGTTGCCAACCTCGGTCAGGAACAAGATTGGACTCATCCATTGAGGGTCTATCTTGAACATGGGACCCTACCCGAGGACAAAACCAAAAGCGATCGATTAATTCGAAAGGCGCGTCTGTACAAACTCATAGATGGGGTTATGTACAGAAAGGGTACTCAAGGAGTATTCATGCGCTGCATATCTCAGGAGGAAGGAAAATCCCTCTTGAAAGAAATACATTACGGTGTATGCGGTGCACACGCGTCATAGCGAACACTGGTCGGAAAAATTTTTCGACAGGGATTCTACTGGCCTTCGGCACTCGATGATGCCAAGTTTATGGTCAAGATGTGTCCACAGTGTCAGTTTCATGCAAGACAGGTTCATCAACCTGCTTATGCATTGCAAACTATTCCTCTCGCATGGCCCTTCGCGATCTGGGGAATGGACATCGTCGGTCCTATGCCACAAGCGGTCAATGGGTACAAGTTTCTGTTCGTAGCCATTGACACGTTCACAAAGTGGATTGAGGCCGAACCAGTACGAAATATTACTGCATCAGCTGCACAAAAGTTCTTTCACAAGAACATTGTGGCACGATTTGGTGTTCCAAACCGTCTCATCACAGACAACGGTTCTCAGTTCGCTAGCGGTCTCTTCCTAGACTACTGCGATCAGATTGGGACCAAGGTGTGCTTTGCTTCCGTGGCACATCCACAAAGCAATGGTGCCGTAGAACGGGCCAATGGGCAAGTATTGCAAGGCATCAAAAAACGTGTTTTTCATCGCCTCAAGACCCGCTCGGGGGCTTGGGCAGACGAGCTCTATACTGTTCTATGGGCACTACGGACTACCTCTAGTCGAGCCACCGGTGAGACACCCTTCCATTTGGTCCTATGGGGCCGAGGCTGTGTTGCCTATGGAAGTTAGTATTGGATCTGTTCGCACGAATCAATTCGAACAGGTCAATCAATCCGAACAGCGATCGCAAGATCTCATCCTCCTGGAAGAACGGCGTGATCGCGCCCTGATCAAGTCCACGGTATACTTGCAGGCTCTACGCAAGTATCACAGTAAAAAGGTGCGACCACGTGATCTCAACGTGGGCGACTTGGTTTTACGAAAAATTCAAGACCAGTCTAACCGCAATAAATTCTCCCCAAAGTGGGAAGGACCATACACTGTCGTCTCAGTGCCGCGGCCAGGATCTGCGCGGTTAGCCATGGAGGATGGTCGGATTTTGTCCAATACTTGGAACATCGATCAACTTCGCAAGTTTTACGTGTAAGTATTCCAATCACTTTTTCCCTGTTCAATTAGCATCTTTTCATAAAAAGCATGTCTTGTTTTCATACAATGAGTGTTTTCTTTAAGCCCAAATTATACAAATTCGACCTGGGGCTGATCGCTGGCGGTTAGGTTACTACAGCATTTTTTAACCGGATTCGCTGGTCGATCTCATGATCACTTCCAGATAAGTCGCTCCTAAATAAGCCGTTTCTCAACGCACACGGGACTATCTGGCTAGTCTTCGGTCATCTGGTGGCTACCAGTTTGCAATAAGGTTAAAATGTTACTTTAATCTTGACCATCGGCTTGAAGCGCATATCCCTGGTCATCATACTTATGTTTTCCCCTCTGCTTAAAATACTAAGGCTCCAGTATTCACAAAACAGAGGCGGGGGCTAGAGGAATATACTTATAGTATGAAACTTATGATGTGAATATGCACTTTCTTTTGAAAAAAAAAAATATATAGTTTTACATACATTGCATGGTAATTACAATTGTTTGGTTACAAAAATAAGGATCATTCGATCCCCAGCTCAGTCAGGAGTTTATCTACTAGGGGCTGGACTTCCTCTATGACTGCATCGAGCAGCTCTTCACTCTCGACCTCAACCGGACCCACCAGTGCGTTCAGATCTGCATCTGGGCCATGGTGAAGTCGAACCCGGCTGAGTACGGCTGCTGCGGCTGATCGAACCCTGGTTCTGATCGCCTCTTCGCGTCGCCGTGTATCTCCAGGGAGATACTCAAGCAGTGAATCTGCCTGGGCAGTAAGCAGCGATGTCCAGTCATTTATACTGAGGTTGTCTTGCCTCAGTTCTACCACATCGGTCTTCAAAAGATCAGCCACGGCCTTTAGTTTTTCAAAGATCCGGAGGCTCAGTTCTTTGATTGCCCGATCGGTGTGGCGAATCGAGGATTCAAGAATCTCCTTGTCTCGACTGAGCTGCGTAATTCGACCTGCTTGCGCTGTACAGAGAGAGAAGATTATTCGCATATTATGGATTCAAGTCTTCCTAGTCAGGAATCGGCTTACCAGCATTCTCTGATCGAAGTCTGTTGAGTTCAGTTTCTTGTTTCTTAAGCATTGAGACTGAACCGACCACCTCCTTCTTCAAGAATGCAACCTCTCTGCAACAAAATCAAGGCAATCACAACCAAGATATACCCATGTTAACCAGAGGGTAATGGTACTCACCTGCGCAAGCTATCGCGTTCTTTTTGAATGGCTTCTGTACTAGCCATCACAACACGCGAATGGCTTGTTAGCCAGGACAATCCCTGTGGTGCCAAAGAAGAAGGTCAAAGGTGTCCTAAGTATAATTCAGGCACGGAAGCAAAGTCTTATTATACCTTCATAAACTTTTGTAAAACGGCATCATTCAGTTCAGCGGGAATCCTCGCTAGAGCCTCCGACGTGCTCACTACAGGGATAGTTGGTGGGAGTGCCGGCCGGACGCCACCCCCAGAGGCTACTGGTTGTGACCCGATCCCTATACTTGTTTCACCTCCCGCGGTCCGGACGACTTCCTGAACCACGGGAGTAGAGCGCTCTTCATTAGAGGCTCCCTCATCAGCCCTAGTTTCAACCTCCCCAGTGGCGGTTGAAGGGTTAGGCGCTGTCTTCTTTTGCCTAACAGGAAGAATGGGTCAGGCAACTTTTATTTAAGATTACTGTCAAGTAAGAGCTCTTACCTTATTTGAAATCCCATTCGTTCCTGGGACTTCTGGGAAAATTCCCCTTGCGAAGGAGAGCCGTCTCCGGTTCTCGCCTTCCTTATGGTAAACAAGGCAGCACCCCCCTGGAAATGTCATGTTATAGGCATATTCTTAGGGAACAGGTAAAAACACATAAAAAGATCTTTACCTGGGCCACCGGGCTAACTGGTGGGGCTGCATCTGAAGGCCTTGGCAATTCCAGAGTTGCTGGAACCATCATAGCTGGCCTTTGTTCATCCACCTCCTCCTCTGTCCGCAGAGGAGGAGGATTTTCCTCCCTGGAACCCCCAGTGGTCCCAGGGGGAAGCTCTCCTCCCTGTATATACATTAACTTGACAAATGTGCAGAAAGAGTCAAAGAAGGAACGGCCGAAAAAGATTCCTTACCTTGGTCGTCCCTTCGACCAGGGAAGCAGAGATAATTGACCCTGAAACCTCGGGGGCTTCAGGAATTGGAGGGTTACCCGCGACCACAAGATTTTCGGTGGTCGCAGGATCTTCCACGACCACCTCCTCGGTAGTAGTGGTCTCTGCGGGGCAGCTTGGGGCATCGCTGGATGGAAGATCCGCGATCTTCCTCCTTCGAAGGATCAGAGGAACGTCATCCTCTTCTTCCTCGCTCCCCTCTCCCTGTACGACGAAGAAGTGATTCCATGTCGCGCCTGAAAAAGTAGCAGGAATGTGATATCTTACCGCAGTCTTTCTTGCGGGACGAGGAATGCTTCGTGAAGACCCCTCCCCAGGGTTTAGCTTGGTCTTCTTAGGGGCAGGACTCTTTGTCCTGGGTCTCTGAGAGACCTTCTTCACATTCTTCGCCGTCGGCTTCTTCGGAGAGCCGACATTTTCACTTGGGAACGTCGCATCCGCAAACTTCCCTAGGAGCTGGTTCACAGTCCATTACAAGGGATTAGCACTGGACACACACAAGACCTGCAGAGCCAAAGCTGGACAAGGAAATTACCTTTCGGCGCTCCTGTCTGAGGTCATCACCAGCGTGAATCAAGCTCTGCGGGCGAGGTGATTCCTTAGGGCCCTCTACATCGGAATTGTAGGTCCTAAGGAGGGAGTTGGTCCGCCTTTCAATCTCGGATGAAGGCAGGACTGTTCCCAAACTCAAGTCAGAATTTGTACAATTCAAAAAGGAGAAAGTTCAGCACCAAAGAAATAAATACCTTGACTATAGTCCAGGGTGCTATCACCCATGGACCTAATCTCCCACGCCGGATGAGTCCTTTCACGCAGAGGACTCACCCGGTTCTTCACGAAGTCTCGAATGATATCTCGAGCCGTCAATCCTTCATTGACCAAGTGAAGAATCACCTCGGCATGCTTCGAAAGCTCCGAGTTCATCGCCGGAGGAATGTCTAACTCGCTCGACTTCTCCGGTCGCGAGTTTTCAAACCATAAACTGCTTTCGGATGGTGGAGAGCAGTAAAACCACCTTTGGTGCCACCCATGCACAGAATCTCATAGGGGTGGGGAGGGATACTCCTTTTTATCCCTCAGCCAGAAGTAGATGCATCCGGCGGCGTTGGTACTCTTCGACCACGCCGAAAAGTAAAATCGTCGGAAAAGATCCACGCTGGGATATATTCCGACGAAGGCTTCACAAAGGTGCTGGAATACTGCAAGGATCAGCATCGCGTTGGGGTGGAGGTTGATCAGTTCCCACCCGTAATGTTCAAGGACATCCTTAAGGAACCGACTCTCAGGGAATCGGAACCCGCAACGCAAATACTCCTCAAAAACCACCAACTCGCCTTCTTGGACAGTTGGGGTTTCTTGGTCCTTCTCCGCAGGTCGCCAGTTAATGAGCAGCCGCGGAGAAAGGATCTCCTCCTTCTCTAATGCCATCAGGCTCTCCTCAGAATGGTGAATGGATCTGCTCCAGGACGCCATCTTTGGTGTAGAATCAAAGGGGAAGCTGGCGATTTGGGGAAGATGAAGGCTGAAGAAAATAAGGGTTTTGAGTGGCGGGAGTAATAAGGGTTTTTAGCTGTGTGGCTTCTTTGAGAAGACATCTGCTCTTTTTATAGACCCAAGGCGACGCATTAATGAGTAAACGGATCATTTCAAACGTTCCATTGAATGCTTTATTCATTTCCCATAATGGATACTGTCTCTGATGGACCCGATAAAGTACTCAGGCGTCGGATCTGAAACAAAAAGACTTCTTTGTTTTGGAAACTGAAAGCGTAAAAGGACTGAAAAATTTTCAGTACTTTTCAGAGGACGTTTTTCCTTTTTATACTTTGAACATTTTATTCGAAAAAATCATGTAACCCAATTTTTAACGTACTGAAGTGTTTCTAATTGGGTTATGGTTTTATCGAAATCGTGTTTTAGGCTAAAACTTCGATTCTAATCGAAGTGACATCCTGACCGAGTCCCAACTCTGGTCGAACCTTAGTTCTGACCGCGGCTTGAAACTGATCGCGGAATCAGGGCAGGTCGCGGTGCTTTTTTCTTAAAAGTGATTTTGATCGCAGAACTAAAATTTCCTGTGTATGAATGGTCGCGAACGTAAAGTTCATGGCTATATTTTCGCACAGAAGATGTGGAGAACATTTCATGAGAAATAAAGAACTTTTATTTCTTACATTCTTTACATACAAAAGAGATGCAGTCAATCAAAACATCGACTTGCTCTGAAAGAAGTTTACAAAGTTCCCCAAGGGACATGTTGTTGTCAGTAGGATCTACACTGACAACCCCCAGGGAACTAGCAACTACCCTAACTCTATCTATATCGTCCCTAACAACAGACGCACTATTGTCCCTAATCAAGTCAGAGAGTTCTCGCTGTTGCTGAGCGAAGTCCCTCTCTCGACGGAAATGGTGTGCCTCTTCTCGGGATCGATCAAGACATTCTGCTAAACGCAGAATCTTCGAGGCCATCTCCTCGGTCTTCTTCTCCAGGGCATTCTTCTCTTCCAGAAGGGTCTGTCCGGAAGGAAGAGATGGAGCAGCAGAAGGCTGATCACTGGGGCCTCCTACCTCCTACATTTTTGCAAAAGAGGAAGATCATCATATGGTGGAAGAGCAACCTTCCCAGAAGAAGATTGCTTCGCCAACCCAATATGGCAATCATCTGATCGAGGGATAGTCACCGCTTGCCGACCAGGATGTTGATCACCCAAAAGGATGGGAGAATTGGATGTGAAGGGATCTTTTCCTAAGGATAAAGGCCTAACTTGCCGAGAGGCATGAACGGGGAGGGTCAAAGGAACTGAAGGAAGAAAGAAACTCGCTACGTTCTTTACCTTTGTTCCACTGGAAGATCCTTCGTCAACCTTCGGTTTCTTCCTTAAGGGAGACAGGACTTCATTCGTTTGAGACCCTTGTTCGACAATTTCTCCTTCATCGCTCTCAATCTCGATGATTTCATGATCTGCCATTGGGAGGGGTACGTGAAAAGGAAGGAGGCAGGATAACAAGAAAAAGACTTAGACGTGAGAGGGAAATTGTAGATCTTTACATGTCTAGGGGTCTGGTATTTATAGCCGCCTGGGTGACGGTTTGCATTCCAGACGCCTTGGGTTTTGCTAAAACATTTACAATTTTACCTCGAGATAAAAACAATTCTACGGCGCTATCATTGCCCGTCACATAATGTCAGAACTCGTCTTGAAAAACCAACCGTTTTCACTTAGTGCGCCACTAAGTGGAGAAGTTAAAGGGCCGGGTTAAAAATCCAATGCACGGTTTTTAAATTCGAAATAAACACGTCTCTTTGTTTTCTTCGAATTTGGGGGCTAGCTGACGAGGATTGACACCCGGGTCATTTCTAATAAACTTTTGGTTCAAGACAAGTTTGAACCAGACATGTATCTGGTGATGCGAACTCAAGCTATTCTGAGGGGCATCACCATGAGGTCGCAAGCTTTACGCGATCAGGTCGCAACTTTACGCGGTCAGACCGTAAGCCTTGGGCGGTCAGAAGTTCGTAAGCTATACGCGAACTACACATTCGGGATATTGCGCGATCAGCCAATATCCCGCGGTTAGAAGTTCGTAAGCTATACGCGAACTACACATTCGGGATATTGCACGGTTAGCCAATATCCCGCGGTCAGAACATCTGCCGATTAGGATACTTGGGATCTATCTATTTCGGTTGCCCGTACAACAGGATATTCTAAGTATCCCGAAGATTCCTACACGTGGAGAATCAACCGTCAGAAGGTTAACACATACAGTTATCCGTGAATAACACGTGTTTAACCTGCGTGGAGGTTAAGAGCAGTTCCAAAAAACCGCATCCAACCGTCCGTGCAACCGTTTGATGCAGTTTCCTTTACATGGCACCCTTTCAAACAGTACAAAAGGATGGCATGGAGCATCAATGAGGGGAGATTGAAACCGGGGGATGATCCGAAACATCAACCGAGAGATCGGAAGATCAAGAAACCCAAAATCATCCAAGTTAGCCAAGTCTACGGCACACCTCATATAGCATTTTAGTAAGCCTTCTTTGGCTTATCTTTGTACACTCTTACAGGAAAAATCCTCGCCTGTGAGGACTTTTTCCTCCATTTGTAAACCTTTTACCACACTTAGTGAAATCTCAACAGGACGTAGGGCTTTTACTCCCACCATCGAGGGCCCGAACCTGTCTAAACTCTCTGTGCTCCTGTTCACTATTGTTCAGCATACCTTCCCGAAGGGTCATCTTGAAAGGTCACACAATTACAAATTCTGCATAAGTTCGGCTGAGGACTCCGAGTCCGAATCGTCGACACTATCCTCCTGGCCAGGCGGATCGCCGTCTCAGTGCCCACCCTGCAGCTGCTAGCCCTGCCTCTCCCGCATCTGATGATGATGCTGCGGGGGAGTCAGAGGATGAGGCTCCAGCTCAGGAGACTGATCCGGCTCCAGATGCATATGCGAGCATCGAGTCCTCCTCATCTCAACTCCAGCAGGTCATCCAGACCCAGCAGCAGATCCTGCATACTCAGCAGGAGCACCATCAGATCCTGCTCCGTCTGCTTGCCCAGCAGGAGGAGATTCTGAGTCGCTTGCCGTCGTCTGCTTCTCTAGCCCCTCGCAAGAGGGCCCGCCCAGCTACTTCTTCGCCGAGCTTTGCTTCAGGTCCACTGCTCCAGCTCCAGCCGCTACTCCTTCAGTGTCCCCAGCCATCGACCCGACTGGATTCTGGGTGTTTATGATTATAGTTGGTATAGTTGGTTATGGACATGATTTTTATGTTGGATGATTTTGATATATGATGGTTGATTATTCTGAGATCTATTATGTGGATATGTTGGTTTATATATTTGTGATGCTCTGATATTTGTTGGTTGTGATTTATTTGTATATTGGCCTGTGATGTATGCTCTGAACTTATATTTGTGATTATACATGTCATATGTGATGCATACACTCAGGGGGATTCAGGGAGAGTTTTTCATTTATTATTTTTGTATCGAACACTTGTTGTCATCAATCATCAAAAAGGGGCAGATTGTTGCATCTACGCTGTTATGCCTGACCTAATTTTGATGATTAATGAAAACAAAGTGTTTCAGACTAATTATGTTGTTGAGATATTTGATACAGAGTTGTGTTGGGAAGAAATACAAGATGATCAAGATAAACCCGACGTAAAATGGATTAAGCACAAGTCGCAAAGCACAAAGATGAGAAGAAAATTGAGATGCAAAGGACCTCAAGTAATATGAGCTTTTGTTTTCACCGATCTTGGCATATGGAGTTTGATCGGTTTAGGATTTTATTTTTTAGATTTAACCGTCAAAGAGGGGTTGCAAGTTCTCTCTAAATTTCCAACATAAACCAAGAAATTACTATGTCACTGCATTGCATTCATTTCGGTTGGATTTGGCTTTGAAAGATTTGGATTTTCAGTTGAGTTTTTGATAGCAGAAGGGTTTTTGCATTTTCTAGAAATATCTAGGCAGATCTGATTTTTGCTTTTGTTGACAAAAATATAGCCCTTTAAATTATCTTTTGAATGAGCAATTAAACTCTTCAATCGGATCTCTGAATCAAAAGTTATAATTATTTTTATCCATGTTGATTGTCAGTTTGCTATGCTGACTGTCAGTTTGTGTTAACTGACAGTTGTCTAGAGAGGTTGTTTTTTGAGCTGAAATTTTTTTAACTAAACTGACTGTCAATTTGCATTTCAACCTCAAGCTGATTTATTTGAGTTTTTGTTTTAACTGGTCAATGTTTTGGTCGAAACTGACTGTCAGTTTGTGATACTGACTGTCAGTCTGGGGTATTAGTTTCCATATACGACCACAAACGGCTAGCAATTTTTTATCCATAAATTTTGTCAGCCGTTGTGTTTGAAACTAACTGTCAGTTTCCCAAACTTACTGTCAGTTTGTACTACTGATTTTCAGCTCGAGCTCTAACGGCTCTTTTGATTCTTGAGGCTATAAATAGAGGCTTTGAGCATTTGTTTTACATATCTAGTAGCCTCACATTTTTATACATTCTTGAGTTTTAGTTCTTTACAAAAAATCTTGATCTGTTGATCAAGTCGAGTGTTTCTGAGATCCACTGAGTTTTCTGTTCGCATCGTTCTTGCATACTTAGAGTTTCTCGGTGATTGTTGGAGGTCTAGAAGAGACCTTGCTGCTTATTACACTTGGTGAATGCCCTCACCTAGACGGTTTGGTACAGTGGCCGTTGACCTCTCTTGTTTGGAGATTTTCGGAGAGGCTCGGCGTGTTTGTAAAAGACATCGGTGCTCGTCTTTCCGGAGTGGACAAGGAGCAATCACTAGTAAGAAATATCCTTCGTGGATATTGAAGCAAGACTCAATTCACTTGAGTGCTTCAACAAGGATTAGGGGAGATCGGGTGTGTCTCTGAGACCTCGGGAAAAATCTTGTGTTCGTTCTCTCTATCTTTTCTTTTTAATACATTGAATTGCAATTTGGTTCTTCTCTTTGCAAAAATTTGTTTTTATTTGAAGTTTTTAAACCCTCCTCTAGTCGGCATCCTTGATCCTACAGTTTGTTCTTCTCAAAATTCACATCCTTCAAGCCAACTACCAAATCATGTTTTAAAAATTTTTTAAGTTGATGCATTCCAACATGTGCAAGTCTTCTATGCCAAAACCAACCCTTCGATGTTGGAGAAACGAGATATGTTGAAAGAGATGCATCTTTTGAGTTGAAATTAACAAGATAGATATTTCCAAAACAAAAAATTTGATTATCAAAGAGTTGTCTTTTAAACTTTCAACTAAGACATCTTTAGGAGAAAATATGCAACGAAATCCAAGATCACAAATTTGTGCAACATAAAAAATTAAAATTCAATGATTCAACAAGTAAAACATTTGAAATTGAAAGATCATGAGATATAGCGATTTTACCCAAGACTACCACATTTCCTTGATGATTGTCGTCAAAGGTATCTTTTGGTCTTCACTTGAGTTATCTTCCAATGAGGTGAACAAATTTTTGTTATAGGTCATGTGTTCGATGCATCCAATGTTTTCAACCGGTCTTATAGTTCACCTACAAAAACAAAAGAATCAAATCCGTTTAGATACCCAAACCCTTTTGGGTCTTTCGATGTTAGCAATCAAAACTTTGGGCACCCAAAATATATTTCTTCTTCTTATTTAGCATGGGTGCTCCAACAAACTTTGCTATCACATATCCTTTCTTTGACCTCTTAAGCATGTAGCATGCATCAAAATGAGTTGAAGTCATCAAAGGACAAGTATCATGTGAATGACCAATTTCATGACATCTAAAACAAAATTTGTTGCATATTTTTACAAAAATAGTTTTTGTGTTTGATTTATTTCCTTTCTTTGGAAAGTATCCAAGTCCTTTTTTTTCTAAATGAGCATTTTTTCTCACTAAGAAGAAGATCAATAGATGCTTTCCCTTTGTAACAATTTTCTAAGCCTTTGCTAAGTTTCTTGATTTGGGCCTTTAGTTCATTGTTTTCATTTAAGATTATTTCATTAGAGGGTGATACATGGCATTGTAATTCTTTATCACTAGAGCTATATGAACATGGTGTATCAATTAAATCATTGCAACTAGTTGACATATCAATTTTTGAGACTATATTTGGTATATCATCAACTAAGTCACAAGATATAGCAACATCCCTTTTAGTTGGTGAGTCAGTAAGATCCTTGATAAGTAGACTTTCATAAGAGTTTTTTAAATTGGAGTAAAGAGAAAGTATGATCCGTTTGAGACCTAGTCTTGGTTTTCGCACTAGGCTCGCCCAGATTCTAATATGCGAAATAACGGGATCTTACTCGGAAATACCGAAACCCAAAGTAATTGCACAACTCTTTATTTCAAAGAGGGCTTTACACGTCGAACGTTAGACACACTTGTCTACGTCGAAGGAATTATAAGTGTTTAAAACTCAAATAAGTTCTATGACTCTTCGATTAAATTTGATGATCTAAACTAGAGCTATTACAAGGTATTTATAGTCCAATCGTATGAGTACGTATCAGACTTAGAGACCTAAACGTATTAGACTTATATAACTAATCTTAAACAGATAAGCTTAGTTATACACATTCGGATCTGATTACAATTCCGAACAGGGAACAAATTCCTTTTCCTGGTCGCGGACCAATCCATGGTCGCGAATCCTTTCCGAACACGGTTAAGGTCGCGAAGCCGTATGCGATCAGGATTTGGTCGCGAAGCCGCATGCGATCAGGACTTGGTCGCGAAGCCACATGCGATCAGGACTTGGAGATCCTCCCGGATCATGACTCCCTTGTTGAGAAGGAGCCAACCCCTGTTGCGACCTCACGATCAAACTGGAGATGTGGAAATTGGGCTTGTCCATCTTCTTTGGTGTACCACTTTGCCTCACGTGCTCGTTGATCTTTCCGACCGATTCGAAAAGTCTCCTTGGTGCCACGGCGGGTGGTAGTCACATTCTTTTCCAGAATCACATCTTCACGTACAGGTTTGTCTCGTTGATAGACCAAGTCTTCAACAGATAGTACTATAGTATCTGGCTCATCATCCAGCATTGAAGGCTCGAAGACTTTGAATCCTTCCCAAGGTCGCAAACCTTTCCAATGTCGCAAACCTTTTCGTGGTCGCAAATCCATTGCGAACGCGACCTGAGATCCTCCCGGATCATGACTCCCTTGTTGAGAAGGAGCCAACACCCGTTGGTGACCAACTGTGATGATGTAGAGAACGACTGGGAGTTTTGGAACGAACACACGTTGAGCAATGCTACAATCGTCGGATCGAATGTATGGATAGGCGCTCATGGAGCTCAGCACCTCCGTCATGGATTGTGGCCTTGGCCACTCGCGGATAGCCTTCCCCTTGTCGAGGTTAATACTATCACCGATCCCAAAGCTAGGATTGTGAATTTTGAATAGTGGCGCCGTAGAGACAAGTTGCATGTCGTTTTCAACTAGTCGTTGTGGTGATCGACGATATACCTCTGCGAACAGCATGTTGTTTTCTGCAGGCAAGCTCGCCAAACAACCATCATTTTCCATACTCGATGTATCACATTCCCCTTGGCTAACTGGACGCATCACGCTCAGCACACACTTTGAGCATGCATTGACAATCCGTTTTGCCTGATTTGCTGTCAACAAGTCCTTGGTGTCGACGTGGTCGTTTTTGCTGATGATAAATTTCGTCCCATCCTTTGTGAGGTCGTAGTCTTGAGCTCTTCGGTGGTAATGGGCGTCACGATCGTACAAGAACGGACTTCCAAAAATCACTTGGCAAATATCAATGGGGATGACATCGCATTGAACCTCGTCGATGTAACGAGCAGATATTGCAAACTTTAGAGTACATTGACTCTTGATCTGCTGATTCACGTCAGAAGTGAACCATCCCAGAGGATACGGTCGAGGATGTTGAGTCGTCTGCAAACCAAGTCGTCGAACCAGCCCGGAGGAGACCAAATTCTTTTGGCTTCCTGGGTCGAAGATGGCTGCGACCACCTCGTGCTTCACCTATATGTTAACAGTGAACAATTCCTCTATCGGGTTGTGGTCAATTGATGAACCCGAACCTTTCTCCTTCGGCATTGCCATTAGAGACAAGGTCGTGTCCGCCTTTTCAACCAAATCCAACTGGATAATTTCCTCTGCAAGCGGAATAGAAGTAACCATAGCTGTTCGTGTGCTTGGTTCATCCCTCCTTTTTCTTTCTGGTCGCAGTTCAGGATGAAGTTTATAACACTTCTCTTTTGTGTGCCCAGCAACATGACAATGCTCACAAGTGTTACCCGTATCGTGGGTACCCTCTCCGGAGTTTGTCGTGGTTGAAATCTCCCTCAAGTTCTTATCGTTGCGGGTCTTATTCTTCTTCTCAATCGCCAAAGCAGTTGTACTCGCGGTCGAGATGTCTTGAACTCTGAACAGACTTAGCTCAGTACTGATCGATTTCTGAAGTCCAGATGTGTACTTCCGAAATACCTGAGGATCGGACAGTGAGATGCTGATGACCATTGCTTGTCGCCGAAACTCCGTCGTATAATCTTGGACAATCTGGTCGCGCCGTTGATACAATCTCTGCCAACGTTCCCATCTCTCCTCAAGGTAACCCATTGGATAAAATTCTTGTCGCATAAGTCGTTTGAATTGGCCCCACGCAAGATCATCAGCTTCACCACTGATGACAAGGGCCTTCCACCATATCTTGGCGTGGTCCTTCATCTTCAAAGGTGCAAATTTGACCTTTTGAGCGCTACTGAACCCTTTCAGGTCAAAGTAGGTCTCAAGCTGATCGATCCAAGAATCCAGCTTCTCAGCATCGATCACCCCATCATATATGGGTATATCAATCTTAGCGTTGATCTTAAAAGATCCGACAGCTAAGGAGGTGTTGGCGAAGTCGTCGGTCTTGTGATCGCCTTCGTCTTCATCTTGGTCTGCCCTGCGCAAGTCTGCGCAAGTCTTCACCAGTCTTCTCACCCATAACCTTCCCTACTCCAGGAGGTACAATCATGGCCTGCTGCTTAATCCAAGCAAGCACGGTTTCCATGTCGGTGGAGAGCTTAGCCACTTGTTTGGCTAGGTTAGCTTGAACGGGGGTATCGTCAGACATTGTCGGAGACGCGGCTGTAGGAATCATCAACTGATCGCCTGGAATTTCGCCGGAAGTTTTGTAACCCTGGCGAGTCTTCACCATCCACAGGATAGGAAAGTCGCTCTGATACCAACTTGATCCGTTTGAGACCTAGTCTTGGTTTTCGCACTAGGCTCGCCCAGATTCTAATATGCGGAATAACGGGATCTTACTCGGAAATACCGAAACCCAAAGTAATTGCACAACTCTTTATTTCAAAGAGGGCTTTACACGTCGAACGTTAGACACACTTGTCTACGTCGAAGGAATTATAAGTGTCTAAAACTCAAATAAGTTCTATGACTCTTCGATTAAATTCGATGATCTAAACTAGAGCTATTACAAGGTATTTATAGTCCAATCGTATGAGTACGTATCAGACTTAGAGACCTAAACGTATTAGACTCATATAACTAATCTTAAACAGATAAGCTTAGTTACACACATTCGGATCTGATTACAATTCCGAACAGGGAACAAATTCCTTTTCCTGGTCGCGGACCAATCCATGGTCGCGAATCCTTTCCGAACACGGTTAAGGTTGCGAAGCCGTATGCGATCAGGATTTGGTCGCGAAGCCGCATGCGATCAGGACTTGGTCGCGAAGCCACATGCGATCACGACTTGGAGATCCTCCCGGATCAAAGTAAAGAAGAGTGCTCAGCTCTATACTTCATCTTTGTGATTCCAAGAGCATCATTTAATTCACTAATCATTTCAACTAGATCATCATATGAAGAGTCAAGAGAGTGTACCTTCTCATCACCTTTAGTCATAAGGCAAAAAGATGAACTTGTTGATGTGTTGTTGTTGCCAAGAGCTAATCTAGCTAGCTTCTTGGAACAACCTTCCTCATCATCGGAGTTTGAATTGGAGCTCTCTCCTCCGGACATCCATTCTCCGAAGCATGCTTCGTTGTTTCCGCCATTGATTTCTTCAAGAATTTCTTCTTAGGATCTTTCTTCTTCTTATCCCAAGGGTTGTTCTTATTTGGACATCTTGAATTTATATGTCCCTTTTCATGACATTCATAGCATATTATGGCCTTGAAATTTGCTTGCTTTGACCCCTTAGGTCTTGTGTCGACGTTGACTCCCTTCTTGTGCAACTTACAAAGAAGTTTTTTGGTGTTCTTTACAAGAAGGGCTAGATCCCCATCGGAGGAGCCATCGTTTGAATCACCTTTGGAGTCGGCTTTGAATGCCAAGTTCTTTTTCATCTCCTTCCAATGCATCTCATGGGTGATGAGGTTCCCATAGAGATTGGTAGGTGTGGTGGATGATAAGTCAGAGTTGGTGAGGACCGTCACAAGAGTGTCGAAACTTTCCGAAAGAGCCCTAAGCATTTTTCCTACAATCTCAATGTTAGTAAAAACAACTCCAATCCTTTGAGCTCATTCACAATGTTGTTCAACCAAGTGAACATGGAATCCATGGACTCGGTTAGTGACATGGTGAATATCTCATATCTTTGCCTAACCATGAGCAATTTTGCCTCCTTGACCCTAGTGGTGTCCTCATATACCTCCTCGAGGGTGGTCCAAACTTTTTGAGTGATGGTAAGGTTGCTCATGCAGTTGAACTCATTTAGGGACAAGCTGGCAAAGAGAGCATTATGGCATGGGCATTTAAGTGGAGTTTTCTCCTATCGTCGTCAGAGTGACTTGCCGGATCAACCGGAAGAGTAAACTCAATCTTAACAATGTCCCAAACATCAAGCCCCATAGCCTCTGGAAAAACCGTCATGCACACTTTCCAATAGGGATAGTTAGTCTCGTCAAAGATAGGCGCACGTTCAGTGTGACAAAAATGAAACCTCTCATTTGAAGCCATCCTCTCTCTAGGCAGTGAAGCCTACTCAAAAGAGAGACCACGCTCTGATACCACGTGTAGGATCAAGGATACCGACTAGAGGGGGGCAAATAAGACGCTTTAAAATCTCTTTGAATAAAACAACTTTTACAAGATTAAAGCTCAAATAAACTAAGTGCAAATAAAAACTGAATCAATTCAACAATTTAGATTGCACAAATAAAAATGAGAGAAAGAGAATCAAACACAATGATATATCCCGAGGTCTCGGAGACTCGCCTGGTCTCTCCTACTTCTCATTGAAGCACTCAAATGAATGAGTCTTGATTCAATATCCACAAAGGATATTATCCACTAAGGTTGCTCCTTCTCCACTCCGGAAAGGTGTGCACCAAATTTCTCAAAACACACCGAGCCTCTCCAACAAGCTTCATCAATGGAGAGATCAACAGCCACGCCACCAAACTTTCTAGGTGAAGGCGATCACCAAGAGTAACAAGTTGCGAGATCTTCTCTTGACCTCCAATTACCACCGAGAAACTCTAAGGATGCAAATGATATGAATGAATGCTCTCGGAGGCTCTCTCTTAATCACAAAGAATGATACTTGATCAACAGATCAAGATTTTAGCACTAGGAAACTTTGCCTCAAGTGTATATATGAATATGGATCAGAGATATGTAGAAAAATTGCTCAAAGGTGTTTAGCAAACTGCTCAAAAATGTTTATAAAAACTGTTCAAAAGTGTTTATAAAAACTGATCAAAATATGTTCAAAAGTGTTTATAAAAATTGATCAAAATCTGCTCAAAAGTGTTTATAAAAATTGCTCAAAATTTGCTCAAAAGTGTTTATAAAAAGTGCTCAAAAACTGCTCAAAAGTGTATAGAAAATTTGCTCAAAATGTGTACAGAAACTATTCAAAGGTGTATATGAGAATGTAGGTCGAGATGTGATGAAATATTGCTCAAAACACACATATATATAGCCCAACCTCTTAGCTGGCCGTTATGGTCGAATAAGGAAAGAAATCAGTATAGCTAATAGACAACATCGACCTCTAACGCTAGTAAGTAGCCGTTGGAATGAACAGTGCTCGAATGACCTCTGGTCGAATGAACAGTGTTCGAGTGACCTCTGGTCGAATGAGCAGTGCTCAAAAGACCAATTTCAGTCCCTCTTTGAAATCTATATATTTTTTTTATCAGATTCGACCAAGATTGTGAAAGAAAATGAATGCAACATATGACTTAAGAGTTTCTCAGTTTTTGCTGGAACTAAAAGAGATTTTGCAACCCCTCTTAATAGTACGGTTAAAAACTAAAAAGAATTTCTATAAATCCGGTCAATACTTCAAACACCGAGACCGGTACAATAAACAAGCACTTACCTTAGGTCTTTACTGCTTTCTTCTTACCGACCTTGTGCTTGTGACCTTGGCTCGTAACCTTGGCTCGCAGCCTTGGACTGCGACCTCGGGCGACACTGTGACCTTGTGCTTGCGAACTTGGTCGGGACCTATAGATCCGGGCAACACTGTAACCTTGTGCTTGTGAAAGAAAATGAATGCAACATATGACTTAAGAGTTTCTCAGTTTTTGCTGGAACCAAAAGAGATTTCGCAACCCCTCTTAATAGTACGGTTAAAAACTAAAAAGAATTTTTATAAATCCAGTCATACTCCAAACACTGAGACCGATACAATAAACAAGCACTTACCTTAGGTCTTTGCTGCTTTCTTCTTGCTGACCTTGTGCTTGTGACCTTGGCTCGTAACCTTGGCTCACGGCCTTGGACTACGACCTCGGGCGACACTGCGACCTTGTGCTTGCAACCTTGGTCAAAACCTGTAGATCCGGGTGACACTGTGACCTTGCGCTTGCGACCTTGGCTCGCGACCTGCAAACACTACTACAGAAATGCATTCCACTAACCCATATCTTCTAACGGTTCTAAGCAATCTGGGAAAAATCCGATAGAATAGAACGACAGCGGCGGAGAAGAGTCTTTTTACTATCGGTTATACACTGGTACACTGTTAGTGAAACGCAAAAATTTTTTACTATCGGTCATTACTGTCCAAACCGATATAATATATGAAATAGTACTATCGGTTTTCCATTCATAACTGATAGTAAAATTACTCACTTTATACTATCGGTTAGTACTATACAAACCGATATAATATATTAAATAGTACTATCAGTTTTTCATTCGTAACTGATAGTAAAATTACACACTTTATACTATCGGTTCATACTTTACCAACCGATATAATATATTAAATAGTACTATCGGTTTTTCTTGCGTAACTGATAGTGAAATTACTGACTTTTTACTATCGGTTTTTACTGAACTAACTGATATAATAGAGTAAAGTTTAATATCGGTTATATAAAACAAACCGATAGTAAAATGACGTCGCCTAAACTAATTGTTATGACAGTGGGGACCTTATTTTACTATCGGTTTGTGTTTTCGAACCGATAGTAAAATTGTACAACTTAATTAGGCGACCCCTGCTCTGCGCTCTGCATGTTGGAATCATTTCTACTGTATGTGCATCCACGCTCCAAGCTAGGGTGATCTGGAGAAGCTAGCTGAGAGGTTGATCATAATTCCATCCCCCTCGGTATTGTCATCTTCTCATCACCTCTCTCTCTCTCGATCACTCTTTCAGACTCTCCCTCTCTCTCTACTTGCAATTCATTAGACTAGATACATGTAGCTCCAAACTAGCTAGAAGGCTATGTTGGCTAGCTAGCTATAGCTTGCTGAAGTTAAGCAGCTAGCTAGCTGGCTCTTCCAATTAATGCATCAAGTTAATTAGGGTTTCATATATGCAAATCCATTTAATGTAATTAAGCAGCTGTACACACATATGGCCTAGCTAATTATGTTTCATGCATATATGCATGCCCTGAGTCATTAATTATTTATTTCAATTTGTCAATTTTGTGAAATAATTGTAGATGGACCGAGAATATTGGATGTATGGAATAAAACGTACTACTGTTGAGTATTTGGAGGGTGTGAATGGGTTTATTAAATTTGCTGAGCAAGAAAAGGCGAAGAAGGGAGAGAAAGATATGCATTATCCTTGTATAGATTGTATGAACTTAAAAAGGTTCGGCAACTCTGATCAGATTAGAAGTCATTTGATTCGTCGTGGTTTTAACGCACGCTATACCCGTTGGATATGGCATGGTGAAGATCTTGAGGAAATGAGCACCGCTACCAGTCAGCAGCACCCCGAAGTGGATTGTAGTAATGATGATCATGATCAGAACATTGGTAATGTTCATTCGGAAGTCCATGTAGATGACGATAATTTAGATGAAATGTTACGTGATGTAGAAAAAGACTACAGCGAAAACTATTTAGCTGAATTTGAGAAATTAATTGTTGATTCTGAGAAGCCTTTGTTCCCCGGATGTGCAAAATTTACAAAGTTGTCTTCTGTGTTGAGATTATATAACTTGAAGGCAAGCAACGGTTGGAGCGATAAGAGTTTCACGGCTCTATTGGATCTGTTAGCAGACATGCTTCCAGAGGGAAATGAGTTGCCAAGATCGGTTTACCAGGCCAAAAAACTATTGTGTCCGTTGGTAATGGAAATCGAAAGAATACATGCATGCCTAAATGATTGTGTTCTGTACCGTAACGAGTACGAGGATTTGCATGTTTGTCCAAGATGCGGCGCATCGCGGTATAAGCGTGGGGACAGAATTTATCACAATGGATGTGATGAGGTAAAGAAAGGGCCTCCGGCCAAAACTGTGTGATATTTGCCTATGATTCCTAGATTGAAACGGCTGTTTGCAAATCCGAAAGATGCGAAGTACTTGCGTTGGCATGTTGAAGGTCGGAAACAAGACGGAAAACTAAGACATCCAGTTGATTCCATTCAATGGAGAAACATTAACAAAACATTCAGTGAGTTTGGCGGCGAAGTGAGGAATATAAGGTTTGGGCTGAGTACGGATGGTATGCATCCACACGGAAATATGAGCAGTCGACATAGCACTTGGCCGGTTCTTTTATGCATCTACAATCTTCCTCCTTGGTTATGTATGAAGCGCAAGTACATCATGATGTCGTTACTAATTTCAGGACCCAGATAACCCGGGAATGATATTGACGTGTTTCTATCACCGTTAGTCGAGGACTTACATAAATTGTGGAGCGAAGGGGCGCGGGTGTGGGATGCACATAAGCGAGAGAATTTCATGTTGCTGGCCATGATATTTTGCACCATAAATGATTTCCCGGCCTATGGAAATTTGTCGGGGTATAGTACGAAAGGAGGCAAGGCTTGTCCTATTTGCCTGGATGAAACTGAAAGCATGTGGTTATCGAATTGCAAAAAAATAGTGTACATGGGTCACCGCAGATTCCTTCTGATGCATCACGCTTACCGTAAGAAGAGGAAGTCATTCAATGGGAAGCCTGAGAAAGGATCAGCCCCAGTGTTTGTGACTGGTAAGGAGCTTTACTTGCGCGTGAAGGACATCAAAGTTGAGTTCGGTAAATGTTCTAAACCTCCAGGAAAAAATGTTTGGAAGAAGAGATCGATTCTTTGGGATCTGCCATATTGGGAGTACTTACAAGTTCGACATTGCATTGATGTCATGCACGTAGAGAAAAATGTTTGTGACAGTTTGACTGGTTTGTTGTTGAACATTCCAGGAAAGACGAAAGATGGCATGAACGTTCGCCGTGACATGCTCGACATGGGCATAAGGACTGAGCTTGCACCGTTGGAGAAGGGAAAGCGGACATACCTCCCCCCGGCCTGCTATACTTTGTCAAAAAGAGAAAAAACAGAACTCTGTCAGTGCCTACATGGTGTCAAAGTTCCATGCGGGTATTCTGCGAAGTTGAAAAAACTTGTGTCCATGAAAGACTTGAAACTGGTTGGTATGAAGTCCCATGATTGTCATGTACTGATGTCACAAATGCTTCCCATTGCTATCAGAGGTATTCTCCCAGTCAAAGTCAGAGAGACATACAAAGCTATGTTATTTCTTCAACACAATATCTGGCAAGGTACATAAGCTTGTACTCCTAGCAAGTTAATTAGCTCCATTCGTGGAACTTGTCAGATTTTTTGGATCTGAATATTTGCTGCAACTGTGTCCTTGCAGGTAATTGATCTGGATGGACTGCACGATTTGCAACGCAATGTGACTACAACTCTTTGTCAGCTGGAGATGTATTTCCCTCCATCCTTTTTTGATGTTATGGTCCATCTAATAGTTCACCTTGTCAGAGAAATTAAGTTTTGTGGACCCGTGTCCTGCGCTACATGTATCCATTTGAGAGATTTATGGGTATCTTGAAGGGATATGTAAGGAATCGACATCGGCCTGAGGGCAGTATCATTGAAGGTTATGCCGCCGAGGAGGTGATCGAATTTTGCACCAACTATATGGCCGGGGTTGACCCAATTGGCGATCCTACGTCCCGGCATGAGGGTAGGCTTCAGGGCATTGGAACGATTGGATTTAAAGCAGTCGTCCCCTCTAGTGATCTGTATGCAAAAGCTCATTTTTGGGTCTTATAGCACATGATGGGGGTGGAGCCATACATACACGAGCACAAGGAAATGTTACGGAAACAGAATCCCTCGAAGCCAGAGATTTGGGTCACCAGAGAACATAATAGGAAGTTTGTTGGGTGGATCGAAAATAGAGTCCTGCAAGCTTCTGAGGGTGACGTAGATGAAGTTGTTACATGGTTGGCCAGAGGGCCTAGATTTACTGTAGGGACTTGGCAGGGGTATGACATCAACGGCTCTTCATTTTACACAAGAACTCAGGACGAGAAGAGTACTATGCAATGTAGTGGAGTGACACTACTTGCTATTTCGGAGGATGCCAGGGCAGTAAGGGCACTCGACTCATATTACGGTGTTATTGAGGAAATATGGGTGCTCGATTATGTATTACTTAAGATTCCTCTGTTTCGATGCCAATGGGTCGAAATCTCTCGAGGTGTTAAAGTCGACAATTATGGGTTTCCTCTCGTCGATTTCAGTAGAGTCGCACACCAAGATGACCTATTTATACTTGCTGAGCAAGCCACACAGGTGTTCTACATCGTTGACCCGGTCAACCCAAAGTTGCACGTTGTCCTTCACAGTAAGAGACGTATTGTTGGGGTCGAAAACGTTGTGGATGAAGAAGAGTACGATCAGTTCGACGAACTACCTCCATTTTTAGATGGAATTCTTCAATCTGTCCCTACCGAAGATATTAACGAAACAAGTTACCTGCGAGACGACCACGAAGAAGGATTATGGGTGAACAACCATTCTTGACTAATTTGCAATATGTAAGTGACGTATATTACTTGGATCTTTAATCGAAGAATTCTTCAAATCATTTTTCAAAAATTCTTTGGGAAAACATACGTGATGCATTGAGAATCATTTATGCAAATTTTCATTTCAATTGGAGTATATACTTGATTTGAGCAATAATTGATTCTTTTCACAAATCAATATGAAAACTGTAAATTTTCATTTCATGATTGGTCTTTACTGTTAATTTATTTCAAAATTATTGGAAGTCATTTGCATAGGGTTTCAGGTGTCTTTACAAGTGCAAAATGATGTACTGAGACCCATCTGTAATTGTTCTCAGGAAATCTCTTTAGATCAATTTAACAGTATTCTACTATCGGTTTCAACTTCCAAACCGATATGAAATTAACATATACTATCGGTTTATTGTCATAAAACCGACAGTAAAATACAATGCAAAATGATGTACTGAGATCATCTGTAATTGTTCTAAGGGAAATCATTTAGGGTCAATAACATTGTATTTTATTATCGGTTTCAACTGCCAAACCGATATGAAATTAAACTCTACTATCAGTTTATTGTTCATAACCGATAGTGATTTATACTATGTTATGAGCCCCTGTTCTTAGTTTACTATCGGTTTGGAATAATAAAACCGATAGTGAACAATGCCAATATTTCAAACCCTAACTTACATGTTCTTTATTTACTATCGGTTAGTAATAATAAAACCGATAGTGAACAATGCCAACACTCCAAACCCTAACTTACATTGTATTTACCATCGGTTTGGTGGTTATGAACCGATAGTAAATATTCATATATTAGGTTATAACCTCGCACGATTTTCCCTCCAGTGCAACTGATCACATTCCAAATACTCACGCACGGAAAACCCTAGCTTCCCCGACGTTCGCTTCTTCGCTCCTCTGCGCCACCATTGCCGATCACAATCTGGTTCTCCACCGCCTCCGGCCACTGCATTGCGCCACCGCCTCCGGCCACTCTACGAACGACTGTAAGTGTTCTTGACCAAATCGCTCGCGTCAATTGCTTAAATTTGTATGCAATGGTTCATATGTGGTTCAATGGATTACAAATATAAAACTAGAGTAAAATTCATGAACTACAAACTTGATAGTTATGAGAATGACAAAATTGATGAAAATCACTAGCAATTTGTCATACAGTGTAGTCCACTATCGGTTTCTTATTTAGAACCGATAGTAAATACCTTAAACTGAATTTTCTGTTAATTATTTCCCATTTTCTAATTTTCATCTGAAATTTTGGTTCATTTAAATTTTAACAGACTTTATGTTCCTGCAGAGAAACTAGCATAGTTTGCACTGCTAATCTTATATATTTTACTGAATACAAACTTGATTACTATCGGTTTTACTTGGAAAACCGATAGGAAATAGAGTATGTCATAGTTTGCACTGCTAATATGAATTTTCTGTTAATTACTTCCCATTTTCTAATGTTCATCTGAAATTTTGGTTCATTTAAATTTTAACAGACTTTATGTTCCTGCAGAGAGGTTAGCATAGTTTGCACTGCTAATCTTTTAAATTTTACTGACTACAAACTTGATTACTATCGGTTTTTCTTGGAAAACCGATAGGAAATAGAGTATGTCATAGTTTGCACTGCTAATCTGAATTTTCTGTTAATTACTTCCAATTTTCTAATGTTCATTTGAAATTTTGGTTCATTTAAATTTTAACAGACTTTATGTTCCTACAGAGAAACTAGCATAGTTTGCACTGCCAATCTTTTAAATTTTCCTGATTACAAACTTGATTACTATCGGTTTTACTTGGAAAACCGATAGGAAATAGAGTATGTCATAGTTTGCACTGCTAATCTGAATTTTCTGTTAATTACTTCCCATTTTCTAATGTTCATCTGAAATTTTGGTTCATTTAAATTTTAACAGACTTTATGTTCATGCAGAGAGACTAGCATAGTTTGCACTGCTAATCTTTTAAATTTTCCTAAATACAAACTTGAGTACTATCGGTTTTACTTGGAAAACCGATAGGAAATAGAGTATGTCATAGTTTGCACTGCTAATCTGAATTTTCTCTTAATTACTTCCCATTTTCTAATGTTCATCTGAAATTTTGGTTCATTTAAATTTTAACAGACTTTATGTTCATGCAGAGAGACTAGCGTAGGGCACAACAATTTTAGTTATGAACTTTGTCATGTACCTTTCTTCATATCAATTGATGGTCTGTTCATGGAATTTTAGGTAAAGCCATGTCGGCATCTTCCTCGGCTGATAGTAGTGATCGGCGAGGGCGAACGTAGATGGCGCTGCCTTGTCCCAGCACAAGAGGAAGGCGCGAGGCGCGACGATGTTGGGTCGTTTGGCCAAACGCGCGGATCTTTTATGTGAGTTCAACCAATTCGGGAGACTGATTGGGAAGAACGCCGACCACTATGCTGCCTATGTTGGCTTGTTGGCGAAGGAAAGAGTGAAGATCACCGTCCAGAGCTGGAAGGACGTCAAGGCCGACGAGAGGGATAGGCTGTGGGCGGAAGTGAAGGTAAAATTAATCAAAATCACTGAACTCTTGAGTAATCACATTCCCTTGGTTTATCCCAGAGATTAGGTAAGTCCTGCTTATATGCACCATTTGAAACAGGCCAAGTGGAACATCCCCGACGATGGTCCCAAGATAGCTTGCTTGAAGGACATGAACAACACGTGGAAAACCTTCAAGAGCGTCCTCGTCAGTACCTTCCTCGCTAAAGGCAAATCTCCATGCGAGAAGTACCCCTTCATAACGGAGGAGGTATGGGAGCAATTCGCCCAACAGAAGGGGACTCCTGAGTTCAAGGTATGTATGGTTCCTTTGCTTGGTTACACCATTGTATGCAGTAAGCAGCGGTGCATTAATTTTCTTGTTTCTGGTACGAAGGCCCTCAGCGAGAAGAACAAGGCAATCCAGAGGAGGAACGACCACCCACACCAGCTCGGCTCTCGTGGCTATGCGGGGAAGGAGGAGCAGTGGAAGAAGGTTGAAGACGAGGCGTCGAATTTCGTCGACTCCCCTGACCTACCATTCTCCGAGATCCGCGATCAGCGATGCAAGCGCTGGTGGCTGGCCAGAGGGACCGTGTCGGCCACGGGGACTGTGGCGTTCCCAAACCCCGGGGACGTCGAGGTCGTGCAGCGACTCGTAAGTTGGCTAACTTCCTGATTGGAATCATAGAGTGTGGTAGAAAAAACTATGATCACTAGTGTGCACACAAGTTTGTATATATTTCTTCCTCACAATAGAGAGCTTTCAATGTTACAGATCTCTTGCTCAAAGGAGGCGACCGAGGGATTGTTCACTCGCCATAGGGAGAACGGCATCCTTACCTAGGCTCTAGGGAACAAGGAGCATCCAGGGCGGACGCGAACTGTGGGGGCTGTGGTGCCATGGAAAGAAGGCTTCTCGGAGCCCGGGCAAAAGGCGAAGAAGGCTGGCAGCTGGAAAGAAAGGAAAGTGGAGCTATCTCAGAAGATACGGGCAGATGTGACTGCACAATTCGCGGACATGTTCGCTCAAATGAACGAGAAGTATGAACGCCTCAGCCGAGTTGTGCAGTCCAAGGGTTTAGATCCAGCTGCCGAGGTCGACGCTGCCAGGCCGAGTAGTTGCGGCTCGAAGGTTCATGTGGATCCGGTGGACCTGATCGAGGTATTGCAACTCTTGAGCTATATATGCAGTTCGGTTGATGCCACTCCCGTTATGTTAGAATTGTTTCGCTAACCTGTTATAATTGTTGCAAATTGCAGAAGCCGGAGAGCTGTAGCCTATTGATCAACATAGGCGACAAACTTGTAGTGGTTGCAAACGGGGTCGTATACCAGTCTTGGGAGGATGTCCGGATCCACTGCGTACCTCTGGAGCCTAGATTCGCAAAGGTACAGGTGGACATGACCCTCCCGGGCTACAACTCTTTTCCGTTGCTCGTCCCAACGGACGAAATGCGGACAATTGGCGAGGCATTGGGCTCGTAAATACAGTGGCCCAAGAAGGGTGTTAGACTACAGGAGGTAAATCCTAGCCATTCTAGCTTACAACTCAGTTAATATACTCAATTTGCAAAATCTAACTTATGCGTTTGTACTTAAAGTGGACGATGAATACCAGCTCACTTCCTGAGGACACCACCCCCGCCACAACGCATGAGCGAGCTCCTTCGGCCCCCATGCCTCCTCCGACGGCCTCAAACCCTTCGCCATCAAATGAGGCCGGCGGCACCACACCCCAACTTTCGAAGGTATACACTCGCTCCCGGCCCAAAGGCAAGGGCAAAGCTAAAGGCAAGGCCAAACAAAGTCAGCCGGGTACGTTGAAGAACGGGTCCCCACTCGTGTCGGAGTATCTTTTGCGCAATATGGATCAAATAACCAGAAGTCTCCACGAGTGGTACCTGACCCGGTCTAGGCGCCACATCAACTTCTTAGTTCACTTCAGGACAGGTCATTTTCACCGTGAGGCCGGGAGCATATCGGTGGCCCATGAGGATTTGTTCGACCTCCTCAACTGGCGAGAACTTGATATGTCCATCATACGGACTGGAGTCCTGTGAGTTTGCTGTTGTCTGAAGTTATCACAGTTCGTTTCATAAATCTAATCACTTTGTATGCACTACTTACTAATGTCTACTTTGCATCCAGGTGCATGTATAGGTTGGCGTCGATGAGGGCATGTGACAAGGTGGGTTTCCTCGACCCAGAGAAAATAAGCCTCACGATGCTAGAGCACGACCAAGCACATGGGGAGGAATACATATCAAGGGCATTACTAGCGCAGCAGGACCGAGAGTTCATCCTTGCGCCGTACCACCAAAGGTTAGTGCACTTCCTACTAATTTAACTCATTCTTATATGTTACGCCTAACATATGTATGAAACGGTTCGCTTATATATGCAATGTAGGGGCCACTGGGTCCTCGCCGTCATTTGCCCATGGATGAATGAGGTCTATTACCTCGATTCGATGAGCGACAAGGTGGCGCATGTTTTCACCCTCACATGGCATATAGACGCGTAAGTAACATAGTTGTTTTAAATTTTTCTCTGACTAGCTAATTAATGATAACATATTAACCGGCAATGCTAAATTAAATACAGGGCTTTCAAAAATTATGCTAGTGCTGGAGGGAGGCATGACGCGTCGAAGGGCACAACAATTTCTTTGAAAGAATATGAGGTAATTAATACGGATGGAAGTACTCATGATAAGTCTTTTAATTTAACCTTAATTAGTTCTTTCGAGTTAATGTGGGTTTATGTCTTTGCATATGCAATTTTCCCAGTGCCATCAGCAGCCACAATCGTGGGAATGTGGCTTCTATGTCATGAGATTCATGTATGACCTGATCAGGAGAAACTTTGCCCAATTCCCTAAGGTAACCATTTTTTCTTACTCAAAGTCGAACTTTAATTGGATGTGACGTACGATCCTAACTTCATACACGCATATATGCAGAGCGCCATGTTGAAAGAGCAATATGAGTTGCCTCAATTGAAGGAGCTGCGAACAATTTGGGCTCAATATGTCATGGAAGAGGTGGCTATCAACAATCGATAGTAACTGACTTGTGTAATATATATTGAATGTGTTGATTACTGTATTTGTGAATAAACTCAATATGTGAATAGATTCATTGATGTATTTGTGAATAAACTCGATCAATATGTGAATAAATTCAATCTGTCCAATGCATGTGTATATTACTGTATTAGTGTATTTGTGAACAAATTCAATATGTGAATATTGGTGTATATTTGTAAATATTGGTGTATTTGTGAATGATCCAATGTATCTCTGTATTGCTGTATGTATATGTGCAAGATTCCAGTACTAACCATGTCGAGTACATAATCGATAGGAAAAACTACACAGTACTATCGGTTATATACTGCAACCGATAGAATAAAGTTTCCAGTACTAACTGTGTCTACACAATACTATCGGTTTAGATCCCAGCCGATAGAAAAAACATACACATTACTATCGGTTTAGATCCTAGCCGATAGAAAAAACCTACACAATATTATCGGTTTATATACGAGCCGATAGAAAAAATGTACACAATACTATCGGTTTAAATCCGAGCCGATAGAAGAACTAGTCGATAGCGATTAGTGAACGTTGGGAATGTAGATGTTTTACTAACGGTTTTTGAACCGATAGAAGTGTGCTGTGTTTCTACTATCGTACCGATCACTATCGGTAAGAGAACCGATAGTAGAGTGGATTTTTAACCGATAGTGAAAAGCATTTCTGTAGTAGTGAGATCCTCCCGGATCACTTGCAAGCTTTACAGAAATAGTTTTGCATACAAATAGCTCAAAGACACGGTTAGTCCAAGACACTTAATGTCATCAATAATCAAAATCAACCAAAAAGGGTCTAGATGCAACAACCTTCCCTCATAATGAGAAGGGAAAGAGCCTCAAGCAAAGTGCGTCATGTGTCACTCCATAAATTTTGAAAGTATTGCAATGCTCAAGAAACATATTAAGATGCAAAGATGGATCTTCAGTGCGGAGACCACTTGTCGTTGTATTGCGAATACCCCGGCAGGTTTTGTGAACGATCCTAGCGAAGAAAACGCGACGCGGGCTGACCGGGTGACCGGTCCTCCCCCGCCGGACAAACACAAGAATTGACACGAGGATTTATACAGGTTCGGATCCCGGTGGGGGCCCTAGTCCTGTAGGCGTGCTCCCGACCGGAGTCGGCTGGGGAGGCTCTCTCGGGGGAGAGGCTTTCAGAGCACACCTGTGAGTTTTGGCTACTTAACAATAATGAATCACTTGTCTTTACAACAGGGGGTACAAGGGCTATTTATAGCCCCAAAAAGAAGCAAAAAGACTAAACTACCCCGGACGCTACCGTCGGATTGAGGGGTAGCAACGTCCTTCTCCCGGTCAAGCGCCTTGGATGCTTGACAGGAGGTCGCTGATTCCCGAGGCGCTCCTCGCGTGACCTGCACGTGATCAACAACCAAAGACTTTACCTTTAGAAGGGCGATGAGGCTCGGGACATGCACCGGAGGCCAGGCCCCCGGGCCAAAGGCGGCTCCCGGGACCGGCACCGGAGGCCAGGTCCCGGGAGCCAAAAGACGGCGCCCGGGGCAGGTACCAGAGGCCACGTCCCCGGGCGAATGGCGGCGCCCGGGACCGGCACCAGAGGCTAGGTCCCGGGAGCCAAAAGGCGGCGCCCGGGGCAAGCACCGGAGGCCACATCCCCGGGCAAATGGCGACGCCCGGGACCGGCACCGGAGGCCAGGTCCCGGGAGCCAAAAGGCGGCGCCCGGGGCAGGCACCGGAGGCCAGGTCCCAGGAGCCAAAAGGCGGCGCCCGGGGCAGGCACCGGAGGCCACGTCCCAGGGCAAATGGCGGCGCCCGGGACCGACACCAGAGGCCAGGTCCCGGCTGCCAAAAGAGGTCTCGGGAGCCAAAAGGCGGCGCCCGGGGCAGGCACCAGAGGCCAGGTCCCGGGAGCCAAAAGGCGGCGCCCAGGGCAGGCACCGGAGGCCACGTCCCCGGGCAAATGGCGGTGCCCGGGACAGGCACGGGAGGCCACGTCCCCTGGCAAATGGCGGCGCCCGGGACCGGCACCAAAGGCTAGGTCCCGGGATCCAAAAGGCGGCGCCCGAGGTAGGCACTGGAGGCCACGTCCCCGGGCGAATGTGACGCAACTTACCTGGACTTAGTCTCGCGGAGATTTCCCCCAACACCATTGAATTGATTTTGTTGTACCAGATTCAAAAGTGCAGGTTTGATTTCAAAATTGTTTGTTTCGATCGCCGGTCTAAGAATACCTGACTGCAACCCTACGGTGAGTGGGGTTCAATAATCCTTCAGCTTCTTTTGGTCCTCCATTATTGGGTGTCTGTTGTTTACTGCAATGTTCTGTTTTTAATTCTCCTCCAATCTTACTAGTCTTGCCTCATACTATTGTTGGCGAGCAGAATTGACAAGTTCGTCGTCCAAGTTATCCAGTGCGCACTACCTTCTTGAAAGATTAGTGGTGCACAAGCAGAAGAAAAAGAAAAAGGAAAAATAGAAGCAAAGATTGATAAGTGAGATTGATTTGTTTAAACAAAAATAAAAAATAAAAGATGAGTCACTGCTGTTCCCCGGCAACAGCACCAAAAACTTGACATGATAGAGAGAGGCGCGTTTCAGTAATACTGTAAGCGAATGGTAGAACGTTGAGCACTTGAGGGTCTAATTCCATGAGGAATAAGCATATTCATCTCTTAGGTTAAGAGATTGCTGATTAAATTAGGGGGAGAGTTGGGTTTTGTGAGCTACAACTAAAGTCTATCAAAGTAGGGTTTTGAAAGTAGTAAAATTGCAAATATTGAAAATCTAGGGTTTTAGAAACTAAGAAAACAAATTAGAGTTTGGAAATTTAGTGAAAACCTAGGGTTTTGGGAATTCCATAACCATTGGATGTAATTCTAACCAAGGCTGGTGAATTATAAATTAGTTTCAAGTGTTTTCCAAGACAGATTAAGTTGCCGGTACGATTGCCGGTACAACGGTCAGAAGATCGCTTCGACGATTAAGTCTGACGAGAGCCTTTCTACTGTTCAGGGGTTCCATGAGAGAACTCAAGAACTCCCCAAAGTTCTCATCTAGGCTCAATTGTTACTTCTATTGTTCGGGCGAGAAATTAAGGTTGAGGGAAAAACGTGGGAAATAAGTCACAAAACTTGAAAACGGAACCGAGGGAGAATTACACCCTTAGGATTAGGTCATCCCTAACCCTAGAAAGAAATTACTTGCAAAAATCCATAAAAACAGAGAAATAACAAGAATTAAATGAAAACTTACTTAATTGCATGAAATATCGAAGTTTGCTGTCCACGCCGGCTTACAAGGACAAAAACTAGAACAAATAGGGACAGGGCTAAAACATAACCTAACTTCTAAATCTGAAATAAATCTAAAGCACACCTTAATTTAAGCCAAAAGCCTCCTCATTTATATTTAAGAATCCTAAAAATAACCAATTACAACTCATAATGCACATACGACGAAAACCGAATTCAAATGACACGCACAACAGAGAAACAAAGCAAAATTCAGCACAAAACCGAGCCTAGCATGGGCCCTAGCACACTCGTGCCTAGGATTGAGCATAGGCCATGCCAGTGCTCGTGGTGGGCTCATGTCCTTAGGCCTGGGTCCCCTCCTGGGCCCCATTTTGACTGGTTTTCATTCCACGCATCGTTTTTGGTCCAAACGAGCTCAAAATGCTTCCAAATTTTATGTGCGCGATCCCTGAAACATAACAAATACAACCATGAAAGTGGATTGTTAAAATGATACATAAAATCACATAAAATTTTGCGTCAAATGAGTTTTCAGTATGAAAATTGATGCAAACTTAGGGTAAAACTGTTACCACTTAAGCACTTATCAATGCACTCCATGTTTGATTGTTCAGGTTGTCATTGAAGCGGTGGCCAGTATGGTGGTTGATTTTGTTGTTGGTATGACAGCTTTTGTGCTTGGAAGGTGGGGTTCTGTTGGTAAAGTTGCTGCTGTTGGAAACCTTGTTGTTGATGCTGAGGATGTTGTGGTTGCTGATTTTGTCCCAACCAAGCGAAGTTTGGGTGGTTCCATCATCCAAGGTTATAAGAATTCGAAAAAGAATTACCTTGCCGTTGTTGCGCACCTTGAAAAGCACTCACTTGCTCCAAAGATTGGTTAAATTGACATTCATGGCTACATTGGCCTTATATGCCGAACAATTCACATACAGGTGCAATATCATTTTAGGAGATTTAGTAGGTGATTCAAGAATTTTCAAGTTATCAGTGAGAAAAGCTACCTGCTGTGCTAATTGAACCATTACACTTACGTCCACGTTGTTGGTCAGAATTTGTTGTGTAGCTTGTTCAATTCCCCATTGAATGTAGTTTTGTGTTATGCCTTCGATCAGGTTGTACGCTCTGACCACACTTTTATTCATCAATGAGCCGCTAGTTGCAGTGTCTACAGCCATCCACGCATTGTAGTTCAATCCATTATAAAATGTCTAAACCACAAGCCACTTCTCTAGACAGTGGTGTGGACATTTGATCAGTAATTCCTTATACCGTTCCCAAGCATCGTAAAGTGATTCTCCTACCTATTGAGCAAAAGATGCAATTTGGTTATGAATATGAACAGTTTTAGCAGGAGATAAAAAAAAACTAAAGAAAGCGCGTGAGAGATCGTCCCATGTGGTGATTGACACAGGAGGAGTAGTGTACAACCATACCCTCGCCTTTTCTCCCAGTGAGAAAGGAAAGCCTCATGCAAAGTGCATCCTGTGACACTCCATGAATTTTGAAAGTATCACAATATTCCAGAAACATATTAAGATGTAGAGATGGATCTTCAGTGTGGAGACCACTAAATTGATTTTTCTGAGGTCTCGGAGACTCGCCTAGTCTCCCCTAATCCTCGTTGAAGCACTCAAGTAAATTGAGTCTTGCTCCAATATCCACGAAGGATATTATCCACTAGTGGTTGCTCCTTGTCCACTCCGGAAAGGCGAGCACCGATGCCTTTTACAACCTTGCCGGGCCTCTCTGACAATCTCCGAACATGAGAGGTCAAGATTTTGTATAAGAACTAATGCTCAAAAGTGTATAAGGTTGTGAGGCTGCTTGTTGTACAAAACCAATGCTCAAAGCCCTTATTTATAGCCTCAACAAACAAAAGAACCGTTGGAGCTCGAGGTAAAAATCAGCAGCTCAAACTGACAGTCAGTTTGGATCACGACCAGAAAGAAGTAAAATCCGGAGAAAACAAGCTAGCCGTTTGAGGTCGAAAATGGAAACAAATCAGTGCAAACTGACAGTCAGTATGAGGAACTGACAGTCAGTTCCAAACTCAACGGCTGACAAAAATCACAGATAAAACTTTGCTAGCCGTTTGTGGTCGTATATGGAAACTGATAATACAAACTGACAGTCAGTTTGACCACAAAAGCGACCAGATCAAATAGAAACTCAAATAAACCAACTCGAGGTCAAAATGCAAACTGACAGTCAGTTTAGTACAAAAAATTTCAGCTCAAAAAACACACTCTCTGGACAACTGTCAGTTTAACTGAACTGACATTCAAACTGACAGTCAGCATAACAAACTGACAGTCAGTATGAACAAAAATAGTCATAACTTTAAAACCATAAGTCCAAATTGAGATTTTAATAGCTCGTTTGAAAGATAATTTTAAGGGCTATATTTTTTTAAACATAAGAAAAAACCAGATCTGCCTAGATATTTCTAGAAAATTGAAAAACTCTTCTACTATCAAAAACTCAACTGAACACCAAATCTTTCAAAACAGATTCAAATCAAATCCAACCGAAAAGATGAATGCAATGCAATGACCTAGTAATTTCTCAGTTCATGTTGGAGATTTAGAGAGGACTTTCAACCCCTCTTTATAGTACGGTTAAACTAAGCAATAAGGTCCTTAACCGATCGAACTCCAAACGCCGAGATCGGTAAAAATAAAAACTCATATTACCTTAGGTCCTTTGCATTTCACGATTTGTGTCTTGACCTTGTTGTTTGCGACTCGTGCTTTTTATTTTAGTCAGGTTCATCTTGATCATCTTGCATTTCTTCCCAACATAACTCTGTATCAAAATATCTCAGAAGCACAGTTAGTCTAAAACACTTTATTTTTATTAATCATCAAAATTAGGGCTAGGCATAAAGGCCTAGATGCAACAATCTCCCCCTTTTTAATGATTAATGACAACAAGTGTTCGATACAAAATAATAAGTGAATAACTCCCCCTAAATGTATGCAAAAGATTATAATTCTCCCCCTGAGCATAAGAATGATACGTATAATCACAAATCCAGAGCATAAACCAATCATACATATCAGAGCATCACACATACCAACATAAAACAACTCATCAAATATATCCATATAAGAAAACATCCAACAATACAACATCCAACAATAAATATATCCATCCATAACATAAACATCCATCCATCAAAATAGAGTCATACAAAATAATTCTCCCCCTTTGGCATCAAGCACAAAAAGGTGGGAGCAATCCTAAGAGAGCCTAAGGCTCATCATCAGAAGAAAGGCCTAAAACGGTTGTATCTTCGGAGCCTGCAGGAGATCCAGTCGCGACGATAGCAGGAGAAGCTGGAGGAGTAGCAGCCGGAGTTGGAGAAGCTGGCGCTACTGGAGCAGCTGGAGCCGGAGCTGGTGCCGCAGGAGCTGGAGCAGCTGGACTTGAAGCTGAGCTCGGTGAAGATGCAACTGGGCGAGCCATGTTGTGAGGGGTCGGAGAAGCTAAAGCAGGCAGGCGGCTCAAGATCTCCTCCTGCTGGGCAAGCAACCAGATGCGGAGAATCAGAGCCAACAGCAGCCGCAGGCCGGGCACCAAGATGCCTGTCAGCCTGACCCAGAGGGTAGAACTGAAGAGGATGATGAGGCCGCGGGAGCTCAGAGTCCACGGCCCGAATGTGCAGAAGTACCACCATGATATACAGAGCGTATATTAGCTGACGGCGAGGCGAGAGAAGGACGTGCTGAATCTCGCTGATGATGAGATCCGCAACGTCGAAGGGCTCCTCCTGGAAGATGGAAATGAGAACATGGAGGGCCAGATAGGTAACTCTAGCCCTATCACCGGACATAGGAACTAGAGTGAGGCGAAGAATCAGCAGAGCCAAGTCAACATCGTGGTGCAAGCCTGCAATGTGACGGAGCTGGAAGGGGCCGGAATAAAGCATGGCCACCTCCCGATGCTCGAGATCAGGAAGGGTATGGAGCTGACGCCTTGAGGTAGGGCGAATCAGTCCAAGCGCGGCCTCTATCTGCTCCTTCGTGACAGTGTAGACCTGGAGGCCTGTCATGAAGGTGATGAAGTCGCACTAAGGAGAGACGAAGACGGTGGAATAAAACTGACGAATGGTCTCATCGGCCCAGTGGAGAGAGGAATCGGCGACAAGATCGCGGATCCCAGAGGGGAAAGAATCTACCAGGGAGACGATGCCTGTGCAAGAGGCAATCATCTACCAAGACAGAGAACGGTGGGCAAAAATAGGAACGCGGCTGTAGACACTGGTAAACAGGTCAAGCTGCAAGTTCGTGTAAAAGGTGAGGACGTCACACACGTCGCAACCAGTGGGACGCGACGAGAGATATGGGTTTGCGGCGCGAAGGGTGCGAAGGCGGCTCGCGTGGCACCGGGAATAATCCACGGGCACACGCTCAAGTGGAGGCAAAGGCCGGGTCTCGGACGTCTGACCCGTTGAACGACTGCTGTTTGCAGCGTTCTTCTGACGGGCCACACGACGAGAAGATGACGTCTGATCAGACATGATCACGAATAGAAAACAGAGAGAGAGAAAAGGACCTGAGCAGAGAAGCCGAACGAAACAGAGGAACCAACAAACGACGAACGACGAAGCAATGATGACGACCAGATTGGCTGGAGGAAAGAGGCACGGCACGGGCTGGAGAATCACAAAGGTGGTTCACGTCGAAGAGGTGTGGCACTGGAGAAAAGAACTGGCGAACAGAGGAGCGGCGGCCAACGAGGTCGAGACAAAAACAGCGGCGGCGGCGATGAGAAGGGCGACGCGGTGGCGGCGATGGGGTGGCTAGGAGAGGCGGCGGCACAGTGAGGAGGCACTGGCAAGGCTTGGAACGGCGAGGAGGCACACAACAATAGCGGCGGCGAGAGGAGACGGGAAAACAGAACGGGGGTTTTAGGGTTTTGGAGACACAAACTGATAGTCAGTATGATATACTGACAGTCAGTTCCAAACCCAGAAACATGGAACTGACAATCAGTGTACAACACTAACAGTCAGTTCACAAAACTGAATTTTGAAACTGACAGTCAGTTTATGAAACTGACAGTCAGTTTATGAAACTGAGAGCCAGTTTGAGTCTCAAAAAGACCAAGGGCTACGACCAAAGACAATTTGCACATAACTGACAATCAGTTTGTGGAACTGACTGTCAGCATGATCAACGACTTCGACCAGAGGCTAAGACAGGCTCCTAGACAAAGGAACTAACTATCAGTTTGGACAAATTTGACCAGAAGCAGGAATTGACTAGAGAGATAATAAAATATATTTAATATATTTTTAATACATTTAACACATCAACTAGCATTAGATATATCAATAATGTTCAGTTCACCTCTTAGAAAGCAAAATCTTGATTCATCTATGGGTTTGGTGAATATATCTGCTAGTTGCAAGTCTGTTCTAACATAGCTCACATCAATATCTCCTTTTGCCACATGATCTCTAATAAAATGGTGCCGTATTTCAATATGCTTAGTTCTAGAATGCTGAACAGGATTATTAGCAATTTTAATGGCACTTTCATTATCACACAAGAGTGGCACTTTTTCAAATTTAATTCCATAATCCAAAAATGTCTGCTTCATCCACAATAATTGAGCATAACAACTTCCTGTAGACACATATTCAGCTTCAGCGGTGGAGAGAGCTACAGAATTTTGTTTCCTAGATGACCATGATACTAAAGATCTCTCCAAAAGCTGACAGCTACCAGATGTACTTTTTCTATCAATATTGCAACCAGCATAATCTGAATCTGAATATCCAATTAACTCAAAATTTGCATCTTTCAGATATCAAAGTCCTAGGTTGGGATAGCATTTCAAATACCTAAGAATTCTTTTAAGAGCAATTAAATGACATTCCTTAGGATCTGATTGAAATCTAATACATAAGCACACACTAAACATGATATCAGGCCTAGATGCAGTGAGATACAACAAGCTACCAATCATAGACCTATAGAGTTTAGAATCGACCGATTTGCCGCTTTTGTCCATATCCAGATGTCCATTTGTCGCCATGGGGGTTTTGATTGCCTTAGCGTCTTCCATCCCAAAGCGCTTGAACAAATCCTTCACATACTTCGTTTGACTCACGAACATACCGTTCTTGAGTTGCTTGATTTGAAGTCCAAGGAAGAAGCTTAGCTCACCGATCATCGACATCTCGAATTCTCTAGACATCATTTCTCCAAACTCATGACAGAAATGTTCATTAGTAGATCCAAAGATAATATCATCAACATATATCTGACAAATGACAAATCTTTTTCAATTTTCTTTGTAAACAAAGTTGTATCAACCTTCCCAATTTTAAAACCTTTTGATAAGAGAAAGTCTCTGAGCCGTTCATACCAAGCTCAAGGAGCTTGCTTGAGACCATAGAGAGCTTTAGACAATTTAAACACATGGTTTGAAAATTTTGAATCTTCAAAACCGGGAGGTTGTTCAACAAATACTAGTTCAGATATCTCACCATTTAAAAATGCACTTTTAACATCCATTTGAAATAGCTTACTATTAAAACATGATGCATAAGCAAAAAGAATACGAATAGTGCTTCAAGTCTTGCTACAGGTGCAAAAGTTTCGCCAAAGTCTAGACCTTCAATTTGAGTGAAACCTTGAGCAACAAGACGAGTTTTGTTTCTAATTACTACTCCATTTTCATCTTTCTTATTTCTAAAAACCCATTTAGTTCCAATTACATTATGATCCTTGGGTCTTTCTACTAAAGTCCAAACTTCATTTCTAGAAAAATTATTAAGTTCCTCATGCATAGCATTTACCCAATCAGGATCATTTAAGGCTTCATTAACATGTTTAGGTTCTAAAGAAGATACAAAAGAATGATGTTCACAAAATGCAGCAATACGAGAGCGAGTTTGAACACCCTTACTGACATCACCCAAGATTTGATCTAGAGGGTGATCCTTGGTGAGGGTTTGATGTTGCCTTGGTGCTTCTTCTTGTGCTGCTTCGTCTTGATCTTGTTCTGGTGGATCAAACTGAGGTGATGGTACATGTGGATCATCATTCTCAATGTTCTCATCATCTTCTTGATCATCTTCTCTTGGCTTGATGTCTCCAATTATGATGTTCTTCACTGCTTCTTGAAGATCTTCACCTGAAACTTCACAAGAGACTTGCTCCTTTTGAGAGCCATTAGTTTCATCGAATTCTATATCGCATGATTCTTCAATACAACCAGTATTTTTGTTAAAAACGCGATAAGCTTTGCTGGTGGTTGAGTATCTGACTAGAAAACCTTCATCTACTCTTCTTTGAAATTTGCCACCAAAATTTCTTTTCTTAAGAATGTAGCATTTGCATCCAAAAACTCAGAAATAAGAAATATTTGGCTTACGCCCAAGAAGAAATTCATAAGGAGTTAAGTTCAGAAGTGGATGCAAATAGAGCCGATTAATAGAATAGCAAGCGGTATGCACGGCTTCAGCCCAAAAGTGAGTAGGAGTATCATACTCACTTAGTATTGTTCTTGACATTTCTATTAGTGTTCGATTTTTTTCTTTCTACGACTCCATTTTGCTGTGGAGTGTAAGAGGTAGAAAATTCGTGTTTAATTCCAAGTGAATCTCAAAAATCAACCAAAGTTGAATTAACAAACTCTCCGCCATGATCACTACGGATTTTCTTGATGGAAAGTTCGAATTCAGTGGAAACACGTTTTGCAAAACTTTTGAAAACATCGGGGGTTTCAGATTTTTGAGAAATAAAGAAAACCCAAATATAGCGAGTGAAATCATCAACAATCACAAAACCATAGTTGTTGCCCCCGATACTTTGGAACTCAGAGGGTCCAAATAAATCCATATGCAATAGTTCCAAAGGTTTGCAAGTCGAAAGAACACGCTTAATTGGATGTGAAGTAGCTACTTGTTTGCCAGCTTGACAGGCACTATAAGGTTTATCCTTTTCAAAATTCACATCCTTTAAGCCAATAACCAAATCACGTTTTAAAAGCTTTTTCAATTGATGCATTCCAACATGTTCAAGTCTTCTATGCCATAACCAACCTTTTGAGGTTTGAGAGACAAGACATGTTGAAAGAGATGCATCCTTGGAGTGAAAATCAACCAGATAAAGATTTCTAAAATGAAAGCCTTTAAAGATTAAGGAATTATCTTTTAAATTTTCAACTAAAACTTCTTTGGGATAAAATGTGCAACGAAATCCAAGATCGCAAATTTGTGCAACGAAAAGCAAATTAAAATTCAGAGATTCAACAAATAAAACATTCAAAATAGAGAGATCATTGGATATAGCAATTTTACCAAAGCCTACCACATTTCCTTGACGATTGTCGCCAAAGTGATCTTTTGATTTTCGCTTGAGTTGTCTTCTATTGAGGTGAACAATTTCTTGTTGTCGGTCATATGTTCAGAGCATCCACTGTCTAGCACCCAATGCTTCCCACCGGTCTTGTAGTTCACCTGCAGAAGAGAATCAAGTCTTTTTAGGTACCCAAACCTTTTTGGGTCCTTCAATGTTAGCAATCAAAACTTTGGGCACCCAAATTGATTTCTTCTCTTTGTTTAACATGGGTGCACCAATAAACTTTGCTATAGCATATCCCTTCTTCGACTTTTGAAGCATATAGCAAGTATCAAAATAATTTGGAGTCATTAAAGGACATGCTTCATGCGAATAACCAGTTTCATGACACTTAAAACAAAATGTGTTGCATGCTTTTACAAATACAGTTAGTATTTGGTTTCTTTCCTTTCTTCGAAAAGTATCCTAGTCCTTCTTTTCTAAATGAGTATTTTTGTTTGCTAAGGATTAGATCAAGAGATACTTTTCCTTTGTCATAGTTTTTTAAACGTTTTCCAAGTTTTTCAACTTGTGCCTTAAGTTCATTATTCTCATTTAAGATAGTATCATTTGAAGCACATGGTATATGATGACTAGTAGGAATAGTATCAAAATCTAGATCACATGAAATGGCTACATCTACTTTAGATGGACATTTGTAATATCTTTAATGAGCATATTTTCATATGATTCTTTCAATTCAGAGTATTGAATACGTAGAGAAGAATGTTCTTCTTTAAGCGCTTTATACTTCTTTTTAGTAGCTCCATAAAATTCATTTAATTCAGTGATCATTTCAGCTAATTCATCATATGAAGGATTGTTAGAGTGTACCTTTTCATCACCTTTAGCCATAAGACAAAGGGATGAACTACTCGATGTGTTGCCAAGAGCTAGTCCGGTCAGCTTCTTGGAGCAACCTCCTTCATTGTCGGAGTCGGAGTCGGAGTCGGAGCTCTCACCTCCTGACATTCTCCAAAGCAAGCTTCTTTTGTTGCTTCATTTCTCTTCTTGAAGAATTTCTTCTTGTTATTTAAAGTATTGTTCTTGTTAGGACATCTTGATGCTATATGTCCCTTTTCGTGACATCCATAGCATATGATGTCCTTGAAGTTTGTTTGCTTCGGCCCCTTTGGTCGAGTGTCAATGTTGACACCCTTCTTGTGCAACCTGCGAAGAAGTTTTTGAGTATTTTTTACCATTTGAGCTAGATCTTCGTCGGAGGAGTCGTCACTTGAGTCCATTTTGGAGCCGGCTTTGAAAGCCAACACCTTCTTCTTTGTTTCCGAAGGTTCGGCCACTTCCTTCTTTTCCTTCCGATGCACTCATGGGTGATGAGGTTCCCATAGAGATCTGTCGGTGTTGTGGTCGACAAGTCAGAGTTGGTAAGTACCGTGACCAGAGTGTCGAAGTTTTTTGGAAGCACTCTGAGCATCTTTCTTACAATATCAGGGTCAGTAAAAACAACATCGAGACCCTTGAGTTCATTCACAATATTGTTCAACCGAGTGAACATTGAATCCACGGACTCGGTTGACGACATGGTGAATGTCTCATATCGTTGCCTCACCATAAGCAATTTTTCCTCTTTGACTTTAGTTGTGCCCTCGTAGATTTCTTCGAGGGTGGTCCAAACCTTGTGAGCAGTCGTAAGATTACTCACACGGTTGAACTCATTTAAAGACAAACCAGCAAAGAGAGCATTTTTTGCATGGGCATTTAAATATAGTTTTCTCCTGTCGTCATCGGAGTAACTTGCTGGATCATCTGGAGGAGTAAAACCAAGTTTAACGATGTCCCATACATCAAGCCCCATGGCCTCTAGGAATACCGACATGCGCACTTTCCAGTAGGGGTAGTTAGTCCCATCAAAGATAGACGCACGATCAGTATGACCAAGAGAAAAACCCTCATTAGACGTCATCCTCTCTCTAGGCCGTAAGACCTAATTTATCGAGAGACCTTGCTCTGATACCACGTGAAGGATCAAGGATGCCGACTAGGGGGTGAATAGGAGGCTTTTAAAAAATTTAATTTAAAACAACTTTTGCAAAGAGAAGAATCAAATGCAGTTCAATATATTAATAAGAAAAGATTGAGAGAACGAACACAACGATTTTTACTGAGGTCTCGGAGACTCGCCCAGTCTCCCCTAATCCTCGTTGAAGCACTCAAGTAAATTGAGTCTTGCTCCAATATCCACGAAGGATATTATCCACTAGTGGTTGCTCCTTGTCCACTCCGGAAAGGCGAGCACCGATGCCTTTTACAACCTTGCTGAGCCTCTTCGACAATCTCTGAACAGGAGAGGTCAACGGCCACGCCACCAAACCGTCTAGGTGAGGGCGCTCACCAAGAGTAATAAGAAACAAGATCTTCTCAAGACCTCCAAACAATCACCACGAAACTAATAGGATGCAAATGATGTGAACAGAAAGCACTCGGTGGATCTGAAAATCACTCAACTTGATCAAAAGATCAAGATTTTATATAAGAACTAATGCTCAAAAGTGTATAAGGTTGTGAGGCTGCTTGTTGTACAAAACAAATGCTCAAAGGCCCTATTTATAGCCTCAACAAACAAAAGAACCGTTGGAGCTCGAGCTGAAAATCAGCAGCTCAAACTGACATTCAGTTATACAAACTGACAGCCAATTTGGGTCACGACCAGATGAGGAACTAACAGTCAGTGTGAGGTCGAAAACACAGCTAGCCGTTTGAGGTCGAAAATGGAAACAAATCAGTGCAAACTGACAGTCACACTAGTACAGAAAAGTTTTCTTCTATCGGTAAAAAACACCCTTCTACTATCGGTTTCCGTACCGATAGAGATAGACACGATAGAATAAGACAGAAGATTTTCTATCGATAAATAACCAACAGAAGAACTTCACAATTCTATCGGCATATTAGGAGTGTACCGATAGAAAACCCGTCGTAGTCTGACGTTTAGCGGTGGGAAAAGTACCACTATTCTAACGGTTAATTACAAGATTACCGACAGCAAAAAGCTTACTATTCTATCGGCACCTTATGAGTGTACCGATAGAAAACCGGTCGTAGTCTGACGTGTAGCGGTGGGAAAAATACCACTATTCTAACGGTTAATTACAAGTTTACCAACAGAAAAAAAGCTTAGTACTCTCTCGGTTGGAAATGAGATAACCGATAGAAAAAATCTTAGTACTCTCTCGGTTGTGTATGAGTTCACCGGCAGGAAAAATCATACTCTTCTAACGGTTAATTTCAAGTTTACCAATAAAAAAAACTACAGTAGTCTCTCGGTTGTGGATGAGTTCACCGGCAGGAAAAGTCACACTATTCTGACGGTTAATTTCTAGTTTACCGATAGAAAAAGTGGTAGTAGTCTCTCAGTTGTGGATGAGTTTACTGATAGAAAAGTGGTGGTAGTCTGTCGGTTGTGAATGAATTTACCGATAGAACATTCACATATACAGTACGTTATTTGCATTCACATATACAGTACAGATGCAATACATTATAGATTGGATACACAATACAGTACAGATGCAAAGAAGGGTAAATTCACAAAACAGATTGACACATTAGACAGTTATTAACATTTATTCACATATATATTTATTCACATGTATATAAACAGTCTATGCACAGAGTACACGAAAAAGAGAAAATTATCATGGCGGATGGTTGGGCGCAACTTCCTCCATGACATATTGAGCCCAGATTTGTCGAAGATCTCTAATCTTTGCATTTTCTTATGAGTCTTTCGACATGGCGATCTGCAAGCATGTGTGAATACTTAGTAACTAACTTCCTAATTTAGAATGTGACACCCAATTTTCAAATTTGAGTTAGCTATCGATGCTTACCTGGGGGAATTGGGCAAAGTTTGTCTACACTAGGTCGTACATGTAGCGCAACACATAAAACCCGCATTCCCACGATTGCGGCTACTGATGGCACTGAGATAATTGCATATGCGAAGACATGTTAGCTATTGTTTCCATAAACTAATTAAGCATAAACAAAAAGTCTCATGAGTACCTCATATTCTTTCCAAGCTAGTAGGGAGCCCTGCGGTGCGGCATGCCTCCCTCCAGCGGACACATATTTATCAAAAGCCCTGCATTTCAGTTAGTATTGCCGGTTAATGTATTATCATTAGCTAGTGAGGTGAAAATTTAAATCAAACATATAAGTTACTTACGCCTCAATATTCCCCTTGACCACATATTCGATCGATAATCTGTCACGCATAGAATCGAGGTAGTACACCTCGTTCCTCGGCGGACAGATCACGATGAGGATCCAGTGGCCCCTGCATTGTATGTAAAAGAGGACCGCTAGCTCAAAGTATATCTCAGGTGTAACATACAAGATCGAGTTAAATTAGTACGAAATGCACTAACCTTTGGTGGTACGGCACCAGAATAAACTCTCTGCCCTGCTGCACCATCAGCGCCTTGGATATGTACTGCTCAGCGTGCGCGGCGTCGTGCTCTAGCATCGTGAGGCTTATTTTCTCTGGGTCAAGGAAACCCACCTTGTCACACGCAGCCTCTGATGCTAGCCTGTACATGCACCTGCATGCAAAGGACAACATTAGTATTGCACAGAAAGTTACTACATTTCAAATGAACTACAACAATGCAGAGTTAGCAAACAGAGTTAGAAAACAGCAATACATAGCATCAGCAAACTCACAGGACTCCAGTCCGTATGATGGACATATCGAGGTCCCACCAGTTGTAGAGGTCGAACAGATCCTCGTGTGCCACGGATATACTCCCGGGCTCACGGTGGAACTGCCCAGGCCTGCAGGGAACTAAGAAGTTCAGATTGCGCCGAGCTCGGTGTAGGTACCACTCGTGGAGGTCTCTGGTTGATCGATCCAATTTGCGCAAAGCTGCCTCCGACATGAGTGGGAACCCGTTCCTGAACCTCTTCGGCTATCCCTGTCGCCCTTTTCCCTTGCCTTTGCCCTTGCCTTTTGCCAGGGACTGAGCGCATACCTTCGAAGGCAAGGGCGAGGTGATGGCGGCTTTCTTCCGAGGTGAAGGCGTGGATGCGCTGGGTGGGGTCGAGGCCGTCTTTCATGTGTCCAGGGTCGCACGAGATCAGGCCTCATGCCCCGAGCTGGGGGCGCAGTCCCCTGGTAGCCCAATGGCAGGTCACTTCAATTAATGAGCACGTATGTTAGATTATGCAAGTTGAGTGTACTGAGTAGGATGTAATCTAAAATGTGTAGGATTTACCGGTTGTATTAGAAGACACTTCTTGGGCCACTGTACGTAGGAGCCCACTGCCTCAGCAAGTGTCTGCAGTTCCTCTGTTGGGACTGCCAACGGAGAATCGTTGTAGCCCGGCATGGCCATGTCCACCTGTACCTTTGCAAACCCCAACCGCAGACGTACGCAATGGACCCGGACATCCGGCCCAGACGGATATACGAAGCCGTGTCCAACCACTTCCTGCCTGTCACCTAGGTGATTCAGTAAGATGCAACCCTCCGGCTTCTGCAAATTTGTAAATATTAAAACAGGTTAGCGAAACAACTCTAACAGAATGGGAGTGGCATCAACTTAAGTGCACAGATGAAGGCTTTCAATACCTCAAGTAGATCCACTGGATCCGCGAGGACCTTTGAAGCACAACTGCTTATCCGACCCCGCGGGGTACCGTCGCCCTGGGGTTCTGCATCTGCACTCTTGCTCAGCAATGCATCTCTCAACCGTGCAAACTCTTCCCTCATTTGTGCAACCTCAGACTGCACCTCAGCCCGTATCTTCTCGGAGAGCTCCGCCTGTACCTCAGCCCGTATCTTATCGGAGAGCTCCGCTTCCTTTTCCTTCAGGAGCGGGCCTTCTTCCTCGGTGGAGCCGGATCTGCGAAACCGGCCTTCCACGACACAATGGCTCCCACGGCCCGTGTCCGCCCGGGATGCTCCTTATTTCCTAGAGCCCGGGTGAGGATGTCGTTCTCCCTCTGTGGGGTAAACAATCCCTCCACTGCCTCCTTCTCAAAAGAGATCTGTTACATTTAAAGGTACCTTGTGAGACAAATTGCCTTATATACACTTGTGCGCACATAGTTTACGAGGTTAGCCAACTTACCATTCGCCTCACAACGTCGACGTCCCCAGGGGTTGCGAACTGCACAGACCTCGTGGATGACACGGACCCCCTCCCCCTCCACCATCGCTTGCACCTCTCATCCCGGATCTCGGAGAGCGGCAACTCAGGGGTGTCGATGACAGGATTTTGCTCGTATTCCTTCTTCCACTGCTCCTCCTTCCCCGCATAGCCCCGGGATCCGAGCCGATGCGGGTGGTCATTCCTCTTCTGGATCGCCCTATTCTTCTCGCTAAGGGCCTTGAACTCCTCGTCCCCTTCTGCTTGGTGAATTCCTCCCATACCTCCTCCGATATGAAGAGGTACTTCTCGCAAGGAGATTTCCCCGCAGCGAGGAAGTTACTGACAAGCCAGCTCTTAAAGGTTTTCCATGTTCCGTTCATGTCCTTCAAGCAGGCCGTCCTAGGTGTATCGTCGGGGATGTTCCACTTAGCCTGTTTCAAAAAATGCATACAATTAATCACGAGTTAGTTAAACTTTAGTATAAGCCAAGAGAACGTGATTACGAAAGAGTTCAGCGATTTCAGTTAACTTAACCTTCACTTCCGCCCACAACCTATTCCTCTCGTCCGCCGTCACGTCCTTCCAGCTCTGCACGGTGATCTTCACCCTTTCTTTCGCTAACAGCCCAACGTAGGCCGCGTACTTCCCAGCATTCTTTCCAATCGGCCTCCCAAATTGGTTGAACTCACAAGAAAGATCCGTGCGTTTGGCCAAACGGCCCAACGTCGTCACGCCTCGTCCCACCCTCTTGCGCCGGGATGTAACAGCTGCATCTTCAGTTACGTTGGGGTTGGCCCTAGTCGAACCACTGGTACCATCCGATGAAGACGACGACATGTCTTTCCCTACAAAACCATCAAAAATTTAATGGAAACACAAACCAAATCATTTTACAAAGAAAAAGGACCTATTTTAAATATTTTTTCCATCGGTAAACACAAAAGCTACCATGCAATTAATACAAGATAAGATTCTATTTCTCAGCGTTTTTGTCTACACATTTTCATATAGGAAGCAGGCAACATATGGTAATTAATTCTTCTTGGAGTTCCATAACTCAGCCCAGGACTGGAATCTAATTAGGGCTGCAAAAGGGATGTCCGAACAAAATAATACTAAAAGAAATACATGAATAAATTACTTCTTGAACTGTTCAGAAATATTTTCTATCGGTAAACACATGATCTGCCGATAGAACATAACAATTTTTCTATCGGCAAACACGTGAGATACCAATAGAAAATAACAATGTTTTCTATATATGGAATTTTGTTGATAAGCCACTACTCACTGTCATCACATAACATTCTCAATGATTTTCTATACTAATATTCATGGGCCAGCATTATTATTTCACACGTAAATATGCACACAAGCATCTAAGTGCCACTGTGCATAATCTGACAAACCTAATGCTAATGGAATATAAAGATATTGAAGTAGCACAGAAAGTAGGTCACAACCAAAAAAGGAATAATATGGTCTATAGCACCCTCTCTTGGTTATCTTTTGCATTACCTGTATGCAAGTCATCAGGACTTCATCACATCTATGAGTTTGGGAAAAGTCATATATATATGTATATGCATTTGAAACATATACTTCGAAGACCCATCCACATTGCCATATATTCATACCAAGTGAGTAAAAATTCCCAACCAAACTAGTACATTGCATGCCTCATGTCCTTCCAGATCCAAAGTTTTAATACTTGTTCAGAAATATTTTCTATCGACAAATACAGGAGATACCGATAGAATATGTGTACGAACAACTCCAACATATAATGTGCATTACATGGCAGTTGCATACAATTGATCACACATACAGCAGTATAGATAAGTTAAAATCTCAAAATAGGTTCATTACAGCACTGGAACATATTATGTCAACCCTAATTTAAATCAACATTGCCTGCGGAATGTACATAATCCAACACAATAGGGAACCCTAGTGTAATTGTAAAACTCGAAGAATTAGTACGTACAAAACACTAGGATCAAATAAGGAAGATGCTGGAAATAGAACGACGAATTAGTGTATTTACGGTGATCAGTGCTGGTGATGGAGAGGCGGTGTAGAACGCAGCAGCGGCCGGCGAAGGACGAAAATAAGAACCGGTGGCAGTGGTGAACCAGTGTCCAGCTGGCGATCGTCGTGTGGGAGAGAGGAAGTGAGTGGTCACGGCGGAGGTTGTGGTTTTCTTCACTCTCGAAGAGACGCAGTGCTCTAAGTTGGAACTGTTCTACTGGAGGGAAACTCAAGGGCAGTGTACGAGTAATAAAGTAGTGGATGACCTTTTCTATCGGTAAAACAAAATAATACCGATAGAATTATTTCCGTTTCTATCGGTACAACAAAATAATACCGATAGAAAAAGTAAATTTCCCGGAAAAATATTTGAAGTAGTGGATGCCTTTTTCTACCGGTATAAACAATAAAATCCCGTGAGACCAATTTTCCCCAGGAAATTTTTTTAATTAAGTGCCTGAGATTATAGTATTGGGTGCCATTTTTCTATCGGTAAAAACAACAAAATACTGTCAGAAAATGAAAAGGTACACACAATTTAACATCAAACAGACCGTGCTTGAAAGTTGCAGAATGATAAAGAAAGAGGGAAGATAGCTGAAAAATTGGAAAATTGACATAAAAAGAAATTGTTCATTCATTGTTGTTTTATCACTTATAAAAAAAAATAAAACCCAAAATGCTAGGTCAAGGGGTGGTCTTAGCCCTGGCTGCATGTAGAATAGAATCAATTTGACTTGTAGCCAGGACGCAGGACTCCTCTAGCGACAAGTTGTCCCTAGGATCAACTACTACCGCGTCGTGAAGGCCTGCGACCTCCCTCAGCTTCGCTATGGTATCCTTCATAGTCAAACCGCAGCCAGCGATGGTCATATCCGCTGCTTTCTTCTCCTCGCGAAGATGCCTCGTCCTGGCCCTAGCATTGTCACCATCCGTCTTCATGCGCTGAATGTGCTGGAAGAGATCGTAAGGTCAAGCCGTAGCTGAGTGTGCTTGTCCGTAAGGAGCTTGTGCTCCTCCTGAAGGGCCCTCAGGTCGGCCTTCACTTTGCCAGTGTCTTCCACGGCTCCCATTCCCTGTGCAAATCAACAGGTCAAGAATGTAGTAAACATGGATTAACAATACAGGGGTAACCCAGGAGATTTAGAGTTCTTGCCGGGGAGGGCGTGGCTGACGATCCCATGGAGGTTGCCATTGTGAAAGAGAAGATGAGGAGTCGAAGCGTTCGAGAATTAGAAAAACAACAAAATACCGCGACGCATGGCGAGGTACTTATAGAATTTCCAAGGCGACACATGGCGACACGGTTGAGAATTCAAAGCGCCAGAGTATTTTTCTATCGGTACAAACAGCAAAAAACCGTCAGACAACAAATACCGTGAGACTAACGAATTTATTCTAATGGTAAAATATAATAATACCGATAGAATAAGTAAACTTTCCCCAGCGAAACATTTTAAGTGCCTGAGACACATTAAAGTAGCTGATGGCCTTTTCTATCGGTAGAAATAACCAAATACCGTCAAAAAAATTGATTTTTGGAGAGCTTAATTTGAAGAAGCAAGAGGCTGCGATGAGATTTTTGCAAGTGCTATTTGAAGGGAAGAATTAAGTATTTACAGGATAAAGGTACTGTATATGTTAGAACTCATGCTGTGGAGTAAAATTGAGATATATTAATGCTGTGAACTAGCTTATCATTAAGTTCTAAAGAAAAATGTACTGCCTGATGTATTAATGATAAGTTCCTCACCTTGCTGCAGAACTTGTGGGCTGTTTGCTTGGCATTTATCCCTGAAATAGAAATTAATCATCAATGGTTCTCAACCCATAATCCTTCTTCGTGGTCATCTCGCAGATACGTTGTTTCGTCAATATCTTCAGTACGGATAGATTGAATGTCCTCTAAAAATGGAGGTATTTCATCGAATTGGTTATACTCCTCTTCGTCGACAACATCTTCGACCCCAACAATACGTCTCTTGCTGTGGAGGACAACATGCAAGTTTGGATTGGCCGGGTCAACGATGTAGAATACCTGTGTGGCTTGCTTTGCAAGTATGAATGGATCGTCTTGGTGTCCGACTCTACCAAGATCGACGAGAGTAAACCCGTAACTGTCAACTTGAACACCTCGAGGGATTTCGACCCATTGGCATCGAAACAGGGGAATCTTAAGTAATCCGTAATCGAGCTCCCATATTTCGTCAATAGCACCGTAATATGCGTTCAGCGCCCTTACTGACCTAGCATCCTCGGAAATAGCAAACAGTGTCACTCCACTACATTGCGTGCTACTCTTGGCGTCTTGAGCTCTTGTGTAAAATGAATACGCATTGATGTCGTACCCCTGCCAAGTCCCTACAGTGAATCTTGGGCCTCTAGCCAACCATGTCACAGTTTCACTTACGGAGCCCTCGGCAGCTCGCGTGACTCTTTCTTGGATCCACTCAGCAAATTTCCTGTTATGTTCTCTGCTGACCCAAACGTCTAACTTCGAAGGATTATGTGACAGTAACATTACCTTGTGCTCGTGTATATATGGCTCGACCTCCTTCATGTGTTGTAAGACCCAAAAATGTGATTTTGCGTACACATCACGAGCGGGGACGATAGCTTTGAATCCAATCGTTCCGATGCCCTGAAGCCTACCCTCGTGTCGGGACCTAGGAACGCCAATTGGGTCAACCCCGGCCATATAATCTGTGCAAAATTCAATCACCTCCTCGGCGGCATAACCTTCCATGATACTCCCCTCGGGTCGACGACGAGTCCTTACGTATCCCTTCAATAAACCCATAAATCTCTCAAATGGATACATGTAGCGCAGGCACACGGGTCCACAAAACTTAATTTCTCTGATAAGGTGAACAATCAGATGAACCATAACATCAAAAAAGGATGGAGGGAAATGCATCTCGAGCTGACAAAGAGTTGTAACCACGTCGCGTTGCAAAGCGTCCAATCCATCCGGATCAATTACCTACGAGGACACAGTTGCGCCAAATATTCATATCAGAAAAATCTTCTAATTAAGCTCCACAGATGGAGGTAATGAACTTATAGTACGAGTGCACGTACTTACCTTGCAAGATATTGTGTTGAAGAAATAACATAAGTTTGTGATTGTCTCTCTGACTTTAACTGGGAGAATGCCTCTGATAGCAATGGGAAGCATTTGTGACATCAGGACATGACAGTCGTGGGACTTCGTGCCAACTAGTCTTAGGTCATTCATGGACACAAGTTTTTTCAAGTTCGCGGAGTACCCACATGGAACTTTAACACCGCGCAGGCACCGACAGAGTTCTGTTTTTTCGCTCTTGGACAACATATAGCAGGCCGGAGGGAGGTATGTACGCTTTCCATTATCTAAAGGTGCAAGCTTAGTCCTTATCCCCATTTCCACCATGTCACGACGAGCTTTCACACCATCCTTTGTCTTTCCTGGAATGTTCAACAACAAACCAATCAAACTGTCACAGACATTTTTCTCTACATGCATGACGTCAATGCAATGTCGAACTTGTAAGTGCTCCCAGTACGGTAGATCCCAGAGAATCGATCTCTTCTTCCAAACATTTTTTTCTCGAGGTTTAGAATCCTTACCGAACTCAGCTTTGATGTCCTTCACGCGCGAGTAAATCTCCTTACCGGTCAGAAACACTGGAGCTAATCCCTTCTCAGGCTTCCCGTTAAATGATTTCCTCTTCTTACGGTACGTGTGATGCACCGGAAGAAACCTGCGGTGACCCATGTACACTGTTTTCCGGCAGTTTCGCATCCACATGCTCTCAGTTTCATCTAGGCAAATAGGGCAAGCCTTGGCTTCTTTCGTACTATACCCCGACAAATTGCTGTAAGCCAGAAAATCATTTATGGTGCAAAATATCAGGGCCCGCAAGATGAAATTCTCTTTCTTGTATGCATCCCACACCTGCACCTCCTCGCTCCACAATTTCTGTAAGTCCTCGATTAAAGGCGCTAGAAACATGTCAATATCATTTCCGGGTTGTCTGGGTCCTGAGATTAGTAACACCATCATGATGTACTTGCGCTTCATGCATAACCAAGGAGGAAGATTGTAGATGCATAAAAGAACCGGCCAAGTGCTGTGCCGACTGTTCATATTACCATGTGGGTTCATACCATCTGTACTCAGCCCGAACCTTATATTCCTAAGTTCGCCGCCGAACTCAGCAAATGTTCTGTTGATGTTTCTCCATTGAATAGAATCAGCTAGGTGTCTCAGTTTTCCGTCTTGTTTCCGGGCTTCAGCATGCCAACGCAAGTGCTTCGCGCATTTCGGATTTGCAAACAGCCGCTTCAATCTGGGTATCACAGGCAAGTACCACACAGTTTTCGCCGGAGGTCCTTTCTTTACCTCGTGACATTCACTGTCAATCCGGTCCCTACGCGTATACCTCGATGCGCCGCATCTTGGACAAACATGCAAACTGGAGTACTCGTTACGGTACAACACAATCATTTGGGCATGCGTGTATTCTTTCGATTTCCATTCCCAACGGACACAACAGTTTTTTGGCTTGGTAAGTAGATCTTGGCAACTCATTTCCCTCTGGAAGCATGTCCGCTAGAAGATCTAATAGTGCCGTGAAACTCTTATCACTCCAACCGTTGCCTGCCTTCAAGTTATATAATCTCAGCACAGAAGACAGTTTTGTAAATGTTGCACATCCAGGGAACAGGCTTCTCAGAGTCAGCAATTAGTTTCTCAAATTCACAGAAGTCGTTTTCGTTGTAATCTTCCTCTACATCACGTAACATCTCATCTAGATTATCATCATCATCATCATCTACGTGCACATCGGAATGAACATTACCACAATTCGGATAATCATCGATATTATTGCAATCCACATCCGAGTCCTGCTGATTGGTAGTAGTGGTGCTTGTTTCCTCAAGATCTTTGCCATGCCATATCCAACGGGTGTATCGCCCGTTAAAACTACGACGAATCAAATGACTCTTAATTTGATCAGAGTTGCTAAACCTCTTCAAGTTCATACAATCTGTACAAGGACAGAGCATATTTTTCTCTCCCTTCCTCTCCTTTTGTTGCTCAGCAAATTTAATAAACTCATTCACACCATCCAAATATTCAAAAGTAGTACGTTTTATTCCATACATCCAATATTTCCTGTTCATCTACAATTAACAAAATTTAACGAGTCAGCCATGCATGCATGAAACCTGCCCGATTAAGTTATGTATATGTACATGTACAGCCTCTTACAACAGATGTGTTGAACCCTAGCCTAACAAAATTAACACTAATTAACCTAGCTAACTACACAATACAAGCTAGTTAGCTCCTAAAACATGACGCATTTCCAGCTATCTAGCTCCCAAGCTTACAGCTACAAACTTAATTGGAACTACACAATACAGCTAGCTTGCAAATAGAGAGGGAGGGAGATCTAGAGGGAGAGAGAGATAACTATCGACAATTAATCATACCTTAAAGAGAGGGGCGCAATCAACTTCCCTCCAGCTTGCGCTGATCACCCTAGCAGTGTAGCTGCGAGCGTGGAACTTTCATCACAAACAGAGGGACAGAGAGTGCAACAGAACAAATTACAGCACAGCTCAGCAATGGTCGAGTGGGGTTTTCCTTATAATGGAGCTTTTTCTAACGGTAAATACATGAAATAACCGTTAAACTAACTAAGGTAATTTGCCTCTCACATATTCTATAGGTAAAAACACACATATGCCGTTAGAGAATGTACATTTCTGAACAAGTACAGTTTTTTTCTATCGGTAAATACATGTATTTACCATTAGATGATGCATGACACAGCACGTACATGAGTTTTTCTATCGGTAAATATGTGTATTAACCGTTAGATGATGCATGACACACCAACATGAGTTTTTCTATCGGTAGATTTGTGTATTTACCGTTAGATGATACATGACTGAGCAAATATATGTGTTTTCTATCGGTAAATATGTGTATTTATCATTAGAAGAGGTACTTGTAACGCACATGACACCAGTTCTCACATCCAAGGAATCATACCAATGTAACATCAAACAGATCTTAACTACAAGATAAAGCAATATTTCAAGAAATGCTAATTTGTGGATTAACTTGGAGACACAAAAATACTTTTCTTAGGTACTCGGGACTTCATTTTGCCAAAGAAATTACATATGCCAGTTCACAAATTCAGGTACAAACATACACATGCCAGTTCACCAATACAAATTCAGGTACATGTCTGAAACAGCAGTACAAATACACACATACCAACCAATACAATTAAATACACAAATACTCCCTACACATTCAAGTTCATGTCCCAATTAGCAATACATGATACACAAATATACAACAATATACAAATACAACAATTCACACATTCGATGTATATTAGAAAAGCCACGTCTGAAATTAACAACAGATCACGACGAGGACCCAGTGGCCCGTACATTTTACATAAAAGAGAACTTTTGCAGGTTGCGACAATGCAACTAGCGACTACAAGTTAGACCTGATACATAACAAATCCATTCATCCAAAACAACAAATGTCTGAACCACATTGGACTTAACCATACGAGTTCAGTTCGAAGACGCCCGAGGAGCTGGAATTGCCGTCAACTTACATTTGTACGTATTGGTGATTTCCTCGGACTCAAACTCGATCAACTCAACTCAACTCAACTCCATTAACAAAAAGAACCGACCTTCCAAGATGTTGTTATGTGTAGTGATGGTGTAGAATGGCTGTGCAAATAACAACAATTCTTCTTCTCCAAGCAGGTAAGCATCTGGCCACAAGCTGATGCATGCAAAAAAATGTAAGATGCTTTCTATAGGTCCTGATTTGAGAAACACGCAGGGCTTAAGGATCTTCTCGACCGAGCCAACCAAGATCTCGCATTTCACGTCCTTCCAGCTCTCGACGGTGATCTTCACCGTTTCTTTCGCCAACAAGCCAACGTAGGCAGCGTACTACGATGAAGAACCGTGAAATACGTTGCCCCTCATGAGCATCATCCAAGGACCTGCAAAGATCATAATCATATTGAAAAGAAGACACATCAAAATGAAGGATACAAAAAAAGTAGAATAATTGCCATAATCGGATTAGAATGATTTACGTACCTTGCTTGGGATGCGGAAGTCTAGAGGGCGTCGATGGAGGTGCGGAGGTGCAGCGGTCGCCTGTAGAGGTGCGCCGGCCATCCATGGAGCTTACGGGTTAGGACTACGAGCCCCAGATGAACTGTGAGAATGAAGAGACATACCTCTGTATTTATAGTACTAGATAAATTCTATCGGTACAAACACCGCATACCGTTAGTCATTTTATGTATATTCTAACGGTAAAAAATCAATTACCGATAGAAAAAAAAACATCTGTAGAAGTCGAATGGCTCTATCGGCATAATACAAATTACCGATAGGAATTTTTGTCCACACTCTGTCGGTATATACGTACATTGCCGATAGAATCATACTAGTTGTAGAAGGCGAACAGTTTTAAAATATTTTTTCTATATTCTAACGTTATAACCATTCATTACCGATAGAATAAAACTATTTGAAGACGAACAGTTCTAAGCAATTTTTGATATATTCTAACGGTAAAAGAATACATTACCGACAAAATAAAAATATTTGTAGAAGGCGAACGGTTCTATCGGCACACTACATATTGCCGATAGGAATTTTTGAGATATTCTGTCGGTATACTAATAAATTTTCGATAGAATAAGTCTAGCTTAAGAAGTCGACCAGTCCTATCGACGCACAACATTCTCCCGTCAGTACTTATGCATCTCTTCTAACGGTAAATATGCTCATCACCACTAGAGTAAATCATAGTATTTATTCTATCGGTAAGTTTCTTACAAACCGATAGGAAAAATACACCCGTTGGCCTTTTTTGGCCGCGAGGCACATTTTCTATCTGTTTTCTACTAAAGCGCTAATAACTGATAGAATATAGGGGTTAGTAGACTGCATTTCTGTACTAGTGTCAGTATAAGGAACTGACAGTCAGTTCCAAACTCAACAGCTGACAAAAATCACGGATAAAATTTTGATAGTCGTTTGTGGTCGTATATGGAAACTGATAATACAAACTGACAGTCAGTTATGCAAACTGACAGTCAGTTTGACCACAAAAGCAGCCAGATCAAATAGAAACTCAAATAAACCAACTCGAGGTCGAAATGCAAACTAACAGTCAATTTAGTACAAAAAATTTCAGCTCAAAAAACACACTCTCTAGACAACTATCAGTTTAACTGAACTGACATTCAAACTGACAGTCAGCATAGCAAACTAACAGTTAACATGAACAAAAACAGTCATAACTTTAAAACTATAAGTCCAAATTGAGAGTTTAATAGTTCGTTTGAAAGATAATTTTAAGGGCTATATTTTTGTCAACAAAAGAAAAAACCAGATCTGCCTAGATATTTCTAGAAAATTGAAAAACTCTTCTACTGTCAAAAACTCAACTGAAAACCAAATCTTTCAAAACAGATTCAAATCAAATCCAACAGAAAAGATGAATGCAATGCAGTGACCTAGTAATTTCTCGGTTCATGTTGGAGATTTAGAGAGGACTTGCAACCCTCTTTATAGTACGATTAAAACTAAGCAATAAGGTCCTTAACCGATAGAACTCCAAACGTCGAGATCAGTAAAAATAAAAACTCATATTACCTTAGGTCCTTTGCATTTCATGATTTGCGTCTTGACCTTGTTGTTTGTGACTCGTGCTTTTTATTTTACGTCAGGTTCATCTTGATCATCGTGCATTTCTTCCCAACATAACTCTGTATCAAAATATCTCAGAAGCACAGTTAGTGTAAAACACTTTATTTTCATTAATCATCAAAATTAAGGCTAGGAATAAAGACCTAGATGCAACAGTTCGCTCCAATGTTCTTGTGTGAATTCTCCTCCAATCTTGCATGTCTTGCCTCGTATCGTAGTTGGTGAGCAAACTTGACAGGCATCCGAGTTATCCAGCATGCACTACCTTCCTAAAAGATTAGTGGAGCAATAACACAAGAAAAGGAAAATAAAAATAGAATCAAAGATTGAGAAGTGAGATTGATTTAGATTAGCAAAAATCAACCAAAAAGATGAATTATCATTGTTCCCCAGCAACAATGCCAAAAACTTGACATGCCCGAAACCGAACGCGTTTGAGTAATACCACAAGCGAACAGGTGAACGTTAAGCACTTGAGAGTTGAATTCCACGAGGAACAAGCGCATATTTGTCTTTTAGATTAAGAAACTGCAGATTAAATCAAAGTAATAGTTGGTTTTTGTGAGCTACTACTAAAACTACAACTAAAATATATCAACCTAGAGTTTTGAAAGTAGAACAATTGAAAGTATTGCAAAGCAAGGGTTTTAGAAACAAGAAGCAACAAAATTAGTGTTTCAGGAATTGAGAGGGAATAGTGTTTCAGAAATTCCATAACCATTGGCTGTAATTCTAACCAAGACCAGTGAATTGTGATCAATCAATTTCAAGTGTTTTTCAAGACATATTAAGTTGTCGGGATGATCATCGATACAACGATTAGAGGATTGCTTCCATGGTTATGTCTGGCGAGAGCCTCTCTCTTATTCTGGAGCTCCACGTTAGAGCGCAATTACTCGATCGAAAGAACTCAAGAACTTCCCTAAGCTCTCGTCAAGGCTCAGCAGTTACACCTATTTTCTAGCCAAGAAATTAGGGTTTGGAGGAACAAAACTCGAGAAAGTAAATCACAAAACTTGAAAACAGAGATAAGGAAGAGTTACACCCTCTAGATTAGGTCATCCCTAACACTAGAAGGGAATTACTCAGAAAAAGTCATAAGAATTGAGAGATCACAAAAAATTAAGGAAAACCTACTCAATTGCATAAAAATCACGAAGTTTCCATCCACATTGGCTTACAAGGGAAAAACTAGAACAAACTAAAAGAAATAGAGAGGGGGACTAAACAAACCTAAAAACTAATCTAAACTAAAACTAATTAATTCGTAGATTCGAGGATCCATGGATTTGTGGATGTCTCTCTAAGCCAAAGCCACTCTATTTATACACAAGAATCCTAAATTTTTTGCAATTACAATTCATGATGCATAAACGATGAAAACCAACTTCAAAAAAACATGAAACGGATAAAAGACTTGAGAAATCTGGTCCTTGGGTCCTAGGCTCCGTTTTAGGTCTGATTTTTGTTCTTAACTTCATTTCCAACCAAACGAGCTCGGAATGTTTCCAAATTTTGCTCACTTGATCCTTGAAACATTACGAATGCTATCATGAAAGAAGATTATAAAAATGTTACAAAAAATTACATAAAATGTTGCATCGAATGAGTTTTCACCATGAAAAATGTTGCAAACTTCGGGCAAAATTAATGCCACTAAAGCACTTATCAGCCGGACCTATTGTGCCCTAATAGAAGAGGTCAACTTCAGTTCGTTGGTAGAAGTTCCTGGAACAACCTTGCCTTTGCTTGAGCTTCCTCCTCCAAGAGCAATGCATAAGCAAATTGGTGAGTAGAATATCTCCTTCAAAAAATTGAAGAAAAGAGGTAACCTGATCATTTACTATCGGGATCGTCGAAATCACGATGATGATGGGACATCAACTTGGATGCCACTTGAGACCGCATCCACAATGGAGAAATTCATACTCTCAAATACTCCATGATGATGTCCTGCATCATCATCGTAGGTTGGAGTTGGGCGATCATTTTAGCCCATCCATTTTCTTCACCCAACAACTTGGTTTGATCACGAAATTTCTGCCCCGTCACTGTCGTGTGGGGCATCAGATCGCCCACAGTAGTGTGGGCCCCATGCATGCTTACCTCGGCTATCCAGGATATAGTTGCACACACTTTCAGAGATGTATTTCAAACACTAGCTCAGGGTCACAAGAAACAACAAAAGAGTTTATAAAGTACAACTTAGGGCCTTCAGGCCATAATGCATATGATCATATATAGGGCCCGCACGGCTTGATATTAGAGTTCATAAAAGATAGTTTTAACAAAATAACTGTAGCAGACTATAGGACCCTTCCATAGTCATAGCTTGAGTGCAATTCGCAAGCCATCTAGACTCCAGGTGGACATACTCTCCAAAAGTTTTGGTACCCTCTTTAGCTACATTTAATTATTAAGCATAGGTGAGTACGACATACTTAGCAAGTCATATATAACTCATGCATTTATATACATACACACATATACATGAAACGGGTGATCAATGGAGCAGGAAGTAAGTTTGTGTTGAGTTGAGAATAAACATACATAGCTGAATGAAAACAGCAGTTACATACATTTATGCAAAATCTAAGCTACATTTTAGGGGGTTTCTTGATGGTTAACCAATAATCATCCAAGTTTTAATCTATCAATTCACAGAAACACTACTTTTGTCACATTGACATGGGTAGAACCCAGCGCACACATGCCCCAATGGTCCTAAGGACTTGGAGTATTCGAATACGTTTTAAACTTAGGTGAAGTGTATCAATTTACCCATAAGATTCCTCAATTTATTACTGTTAGATCATTTACATACAACAGTTTTATATGCGACTGAGCTAAGGATGACATTTTGTTTGCTCTTTCTTGCAACAACCTTCGCTTACCCAGTAAGGGTTCCCACTAGCAAGATGGGTTCTGAAACAGCTGTTGCAAGTTAAACTTCCACCTCAACCCATTCCTAGTGCTAAGCTTGTGAAGAGGGGTCAACCCTCACCTAGCAGTGAGTCCATATAAGGGATCCAATCAAGTTATTAAGTTCAATTATTTAATGTTACACACACCATCCACGCAGAACTGAGTTGAATACTCGGTAGAGTTTCTAGGCAGTCTCTATCCCATACCAGGCTTATAATTATCATGTTTACATGCTATATGGAAATACAACATAAGATTCTAGTCCTTCTTAGGAACTGATGTCCGAGGTAAGGGCCAAACCACATTCCTTTGTGCCTTACGACACCAGCCATACCATCCAAACCTTACCATCACATCCAAACCTTACCATCAGACAACAATTCAACAAAATTCACATAAAATCATAATGTTGAATTCCACAAATGTTCATCAAGTATTTTAGGTGATCAATGACAATCGTTATATATGTGCATATTTTCCACATTTTTACCCTAGATTCATGCACATTTTAGTCATGTATAAGGCGAAAATTTGCATTAATCATATAAACATTTATCGTCAAATCGACTAGATTATTCGTTTTGTAATTTTTATTGCAAGTCGACACAAAATAGACGATTTCTGGCTGATTGAATGTGCTTCATTGATTGGATATATCCATGGACAATTCCGGACAGAAGTGCGCATTCCTACGGAAGCGTAGAAGTTGACCACATTGAAATCGGAGTTTCCGGGGACCCAAAACCCTAAAATCCTTTCAGCCATTGACCCATATGTAATATCTAAAAACCGTCTACACCAAATTGCAAAACAACCTACACTCAAAAACCTAAACCCTAACTAAGGAAAGATCTCTCCATAATTTCCTAAAATTATGAGGATCTTTTTACAAAATAACCCATTCTTCTTAAAATGAACAGGCCGGTCATTTTTTCTCTTTAAGTCTGCCTCCTTCCTCACGATCCACACCTCCTACCACCACACCAGCAGTCGCCAGGCCATAAACTACCCGTGGAGCTTCTTTTCTACCTCCCCCCGTTTTTCCATACCTCCGGCCTACTCCACCCAAAAAAATCCCCAGATCTACAACGCCCCGCGCCACTTTCTCTCTCTCCCTTTTCTCTCTACGCCCGAGCGCCACCTCCTACCAGATCCGCCGTCGCCACATGCACCGGATTTCAGTCGCCTCTGCGCCCTCTCTTCCCGAACGCGCCACGTGCCGCCTTCGCCGGCGCCGCCTCCCCTTTTCTCACTGCGCCCTCACTATGCCGCATTAGATCTACGCCTCCAAGCCACCGCCGCCTAGATCTATTCCATCTCACGCGCCAACTTCGCCTCCCTCCATCGCCGCCGGCCCGTGCCAAATCTTCACCTTCTGCACCGCCACCGCCCAATCACGAGCCACGCCGCCAGGTCCTGCCGCACCACGATCTCACGCTTGTGCCACCCTCGCCATAGATCTGAAGCCCCACCGCGCCACGCCTTCGACCACGACCTCAACACCAGAGCCCGGCGACTTTGGTCGTCATCGGGCTCCGACCTCGACCAACTCCTTTTTGGACCACGGCCAAGCTCCAAGCCGAGGACAGCTCCCGCTTAGCTTCTTCACCCACACCTGGGTCGAATTCGGGCAAGACCTTAGCGAGCACCAGCTTGCCATCGTGGCCGTCACCAAGTTAAAGCTACTTCTTCCTCGGCAAACCCCAGCAGCGAGCTAATTTGGTGATCAATCTTTCTCTCAACCCCGTCTTAGAATACTGATGAACTGCAATGCTATGTGTATGAGATGAATGCGTGTATGTAATTGTTGAATTGAATTCTCAATTTCCAATTTCTGAGTTGAATCAAAGTGAATCTGCTCTGTGATGCCTGGACAAGTTGTTCTGAGATGTAAGGATGTCCAAAATTCTAGTAACAAGGATGAATTTGATTGAATCAAGCAAAACATTTCCTAGAATTGCAATTTAGAATCTGACCTTGCTGAATGCTGAGTTGAATTGAATCTGAGTTGACTTAATTGTTGTTTCTGCTTGAGAGCTTCTAATTTGAATTGTTAAATTTTGTGATCTATGGGTTTAACTTCTGATTTTATTTCTAGCTGCAAAAGTATTTTTATTGCATCTCTCTCTGAATTGGTTGGATGGTTGTGTTTTTAAACCTTTATATGCAACTACAACCAATTTCTATCTATCCTGTACTGTTGTCCTGACTAGTGATGATGCAGTAGTGATTTCGGGGTAAATATAGTGAATCTTGAGTTCATTGTTAATCTAATTGCAGTTGAGTTACATTGACTTATTGCCTGCTAAATTCTTTTCAACAATTTGTGTGATTGTGACCCAGTAGTGCTGGAGAAATTAGTTTCAGTGTTCAAGTGAGTTTGATCTATCTCTATTCCTTTTGTATCTGTTCTGAGTAATAGATGGATTGAAGTTTTGGATTCCAAGTTCCATTGATCTTTGTTCATAAGTGTCCAGGAAGAGCCTAGCTCTGACTGATTATTTGTTTGTCTTGTGCTTGTTGTTGCCCAGTTGAAGAGAGCTGGGGAATTGTGATTAAGTTAGTGTTTATTTTTGTACTAGTTGATCGTCGATACTCACCGTAGAATGTAATCGTTATAGCTGTTTGCGCTACCTTGTGCGCGGTCATTACGCGATTCATCTCTGCTTCGCATATCTATGAAACGCTAATCCAGATCAAACACTGGTTAGGTTCTGAGCTTTCCACCTCTTTTTTTTTTCTTTATTTCTTCAGGCATTTTCTCTCTTTTTCTCGTCCATTTTAATTTCATTAGTCATCAATTTAGTTTAGTTCTATGCGTTTCACTTTTCTAATTCTTGTGGAAATAACGACAAAATATCCACCTTACTGCATCATGCGAGACGGTTTAGACCAGCCTCAATCAATTAATTCATGAGAGTGGAAATATTCAAATATGGTTATTACCCTAAATTTGCAGCGACATGGCATGTGTACGGCTATATTATTCTAGTAGGGTTGGTCACATGTTTAGGTTCCAACTAAGTAATTGGTTATTCAACACTAACATGTATCAACTTGGTCATGCATATTAGTTTTAAACACAAGATAATAACAAGTAGTTCAAATTAATGGGTTCAACGTGATCAAGGATAATGACTTGTCTTGCTAGAAGTATTGACTGTTAGTTGAAGGAGCCGAAGCAGCTCGACTCGCTTGATACCTAATAGAGACGACGACAATTTGGACTTAAGACCAACAAGTAGAAAATAGTAGTTGTATATATATACATAGATGCATGCTTGATGAATGCATAGATGCAATTGAGGCTGAATTTAGGGTTTGACGCGATTAGGTCTCATAATTGCTTCGATTATATTCAAAGTGGGGAATGGCTTAGTTTGGGTTCATGGAGCACGAATGAATGGCAACAGATCAACACAACAAACATATGCATGAGAGTTGCCGGGGACGATAAGCATGCTTGACATGCATCTGGCAAACTCTCGCATGCAAGGTGCAGTGGTGATTAAGTCAAACTAGGGTTTGGTGAAGGCTAGGATCGACTCAGTCGGACTCGTGCTTGACTTGGATCAGGTTCATGTTCTTCGAACAAGTGACCAAGACTCTGGACATGGCATGAATGGCAGGATGGCAAGCTCAGAGATATTGGTTTTAAGGGTCAGGGACTTTTCTATATTTTTTTTTCAGTTTAGTCTCGGAGCAGTTTTAATTACTTTAATTACTTTCTAGTTAATAGATTAGGAGCAGTTTTAATTAGTTTCTAGTTAATAGATTAGCAATTTGTAGTTAAGATCTGAATCTCAGGCCCTAGCAAGACTAGTAACCCTAGATTGAAGTTTCGCATTAATTATTTTTTTAAATTTAATAATTATTTTTCTGTTTTTCGATTGAAATCATCAGATTCATTGTCGAACATGAGAATAGTTTTCGAGAAAGAATTTTCAGATTTAGCAGATAATCAAGATAAACTGTATACACCACCTTTGATGCATGTTTGATCTGATTATGCAATTACTAATACTCTCTTTGTGGAATATCTAGAAATCACGTTATTCTCTTGTCTTTTTGAACATAATGGGCAGTGTCTCAACATAGCCTCAATTACTCTCGTTCAAGACCTCTTGCTTGTGGCAGAGGTGTAAAGAAAGGAAGAAACATATGATTCGACGCTGGATTTACATCAACATTTAACTTTTTCTCCTCCACGTCACTGTTCTTAGCTAGGAATGCAATACACTTCTCATTCAATTACTCTTGCCTGTGGTAAGAGAACCCTACACTACTAAGTAATGCGGGTGGTTGTACCATTTCCCTTTTCTTGTACTGGAACCTTGTATTTTTCTTTATTTATTGGATTTTCAGTAGGATTCTCCTATGTTTCTTTCAAAAAATAATAATAAATGAGCACGGAAAAAACCTGGAAAATTTATGTTGCAGTCATGCAAATTCACATGGTTGAGTAACAATAGGTTCGAGTAAAAAAACTCTATTAGATTGTCTCCAACCCATCGGTGTTTCGCGATGCGTTTTAACAGAATATTCTTCAGTATATTCTGTGTCATTGTGTGAAACACCACCCAAAGCACCTCCTTCTCCAACACAAAGGCGCTTCGCGAGGCGCTTCGTACGGACCCACAAGTGGTACATTCAGGTGATTTTAGTAAAACAGCAATAACTTTTAATTCAAAAATCGAATATATGAGATGTTTGGTCTCTATATAAAGATAATTAAAAGATCTACAACTTTCTCAATATAACCATCTAATTTGAATTATATTAATGCATAAATCAAGAAACAAAATTGTATATAATTCGGTTACACAAAAATCAAGACAATTAAAATAAAAAACACCGACGCTCTACTGCCTGGCGAGGCGTCTCCTCTCATCAATTGAATTTTTTATTATTTTTTTGACGCGGTGCCTGCTTGTCAACGCGTGGAAGTGCCTGAGTTGGAGAAAGTCTTATAGGTGTCGGCAGTGGAGAACACATAGCTGAATAATTACAATAGGCACTTCATTGTAATGAAAAAAATCACTATCCAATATAAATCTGGTTGAAGACAAGAAATCAGCAATGCGACCTGCACATTACTGCAGGCATTTCAATAGATTGTTTATGAATAATCTATATTTGAAATATAATCTTAGAGCTTCCCAGTTCCAACCCATTAACCAATGGCTTTGTTCAACTTGTGATATGTGCATATTGTTCAGTACTAATTTGCTCCAGCTCTAATATAATCTACACATCAGTAAACATTATTTACATACATGTGCATTCGGTAGCAAGATGAGATTGAGATAGCTATTCTAATATCCAAAAAATAGAGCATAAATTTTTTTTTTAAAAGACCTACTCCAGAATGAGTTTCTTTTGTTTTAACCCCAGAATCTAAACTCTAGTTCTATTTTCGAAAACCAGAATTCCTAAATTACTCTAATTACTGAGGCAACCCGGCATCCCACCCACGTGGTAGCATGCCTGATCTATGAACATTGCCCGACAAAAGCATTTTTTCCCTAACAATGTCCGATTCAGAGTAGCGAAACAGAAGCATGGATTTTAAGTTAAACATATTATAACATAAAGGGTTTGTTAATAGAAACAACCCATACTACAAAACATCAGTTTTTACCAAAAATTATACATCTTACTAGCAAAAGGGCTAATTTTGCGGTAGCTTTCAAAAGTCTTCATCTCCAGATCCAAAGTAAGTGTGGTCGTAGCTGTAGATGTCCATCTCTAGATTCTCGGGGTCTTGGGTTAGCTCTGCTCCTCCGTTGCCTTCTTCAGTAGATTCTTCTTCAGCTGAGAATTCTTAGTCTAACAAGGATTTACATAGCAAGGGTGAGTACAAAAGTACTCAGCAAGCATCAATCATAATGCAGGATGATCTAGGTTAACTAGATTCAAGGATAATATGTTTAAGCATATAATAAGTCAAGGAGTATAAGTTTTACTTTAAAATATTTGTTGTAAACAAACTCCATTTGGTCATTTAGAGCAATTCTACTGAGCACTTTACACCACAGGACTAAGGCCACCTGTAGGCCTCCTTTCCTGCCGCGACGTAGTTCTCGACCTGAGAACAAGGAGTGAATATCCACGTTTTACTCTGCAGAGGTGTACCACTTTACCCACAGAATCTCTTGACTTCTGTGTCGGTGTTCGTCAACAGTACTCCGCATTTCTGATAATGCCTGACACCGTCAAGAGAACAAAGTCTTTTTCAAATCCATCCACTAAGCATCTCCACTCCACCAGTTGAGCATATAGCGTCCTGAGTACTTATTGGGTGACCCGCGGAACCCATCTGGATTATTTTGAGCGATCGGTGACGCCCCCTAGGTTATTTTGAGCGACCCGTGGCACTTATACATATAATAATACGTTTCCGTGGAGATGACCTTAGTTTCCAGATAAGATACTTGACTAGGCACGTCTCATACCTGGTCTGTGGTTGATACAGGATTTACGGCGCTGGATGAAAGAGTCAGTTTGTTACAGTCCTTATTAATTTACATCCATAGTATAGATAAGGAAGTCCTTCTGTCGCGATATTCAGAGACATCCACTATCATGCTCAATATCTCATATATGTCATATCATATTCATATAATCTCCATAAATCTTTCTAGTCAATCTTTGAAAAATACTCTTTTCATGCAAGTGATACATTTCGACTACATAAGAAACTATATTATAAGAAATTAGTTCGAGCAATTTCAACATGATCAAGAAAGAACTTGCCTGTGTAGACGGGATTGAAATTAGAGTTCGGCAATTTACCCCGATGTTCCTCGCTACTGTCAGTTCCTGAGAATATAAATATATACATACATCTACATACATATATTTAGAATATTGCTATAGAAGAAAATATAAAATGCAAAGATGAATGCATCTATGCGTTTGTTCCCTGGATCCGTGGTCGAACACGACCAGTCGACACTCCAAAAGAAGAGAAATTTTAGTTATAAAAAATATATTTGAACTGCATGATGTAATAAAAACCTCGAGTTGGGTAGCTCCCAAAACAAATATACTATTTGCATTTGTTTATAAATTATTAAAATAGGAGTAAGTTGTAGTTTTACAATTATTGAAATATAAATCTAAAATAATTTGAGTCAAGATATTAATTTAGTGTTAAGACTATTTAATCAGTAATTAAATTGATTAGCTATTTGAAATAAAAATTATACATAGCTTTGAAAATCTTTTGTCTGAATAGCTGTTCATACGAAAGAATTGGAAATAATTTGATTTATTAAAAGCGTGAAAATATATTCATGTGAATATACAAACTTCTATTTTGATTAAAATCTTATTAATTTAGATGTGTATGTTAATTTGCCAAAACTATTGAGTTAGTTAAAGCTCTGCCTTAAACAGATTTTAATCAGATATAAAACAACATTTAATTAGGCTTAACTTCAGTATTTAAAATAAAATCAAAATTGGAAAAAAAAACGAAAATAAAAATAAATAACAGACCCTTGGTTGGGCCCAAACTGGCCCAACTCGCGCGCTTGCGCCCAGCTCGGGTTGGGCCGGCGCACTCCTTCCCTCTCTCTCTCGCCGGCCCCTCACACACTAAACACACACACGCACGCCACACACGCACGGCCGCCCCTAACCCCGGCCGTTGCCGCCCTTGGCTCTAGCTCCGGCGCCTCCCCCGCAGCGTCTCCGGCGAACCCACCTTTCTCTATCTCACGCGCTACCCCTCTCTCCTCTCCTCTCCTCGCGCCCTACAACCTCATGGCTAAAACCCTAACTTTCGTTTTTGGCCTCGCCCGCGTTTGGTTCTCGCTGGTGCTGGCGTCGCGGCCGGCCGTAGCCCGGGCCGCGCCGCTGCGCCTCCTCTCCCACGGCTCGCGGCCGCGCTTGGCCGCGCCCTAGCGGCGTGGCCGCGCGGTAGCTTGTCGCGCGTGTGCGGATACGCCGCCGCCGACCCGCCGGTTACCCGGTCCTCGACGTCGGCGCCCCAGATAAGCTCCCTAATCACAATCGTGGCTGTGGCGCCAGGTTTTCAATTCGCGTAGGGTTTTGATTTCTTTGATTCTGGTACTGTGTTCTACTTGTTCTATGGGATTTTGGGGTCTAGTTGCTTTGTTCCTGTGTGTGATGTGTGATTGTGCCTATGCATATGTGATTGTGATGTTGTTGATTCTATGTTTCATATTGTGTAGCTGTGTGATGATGCTGGATGTGTGCGGATCATGTGGCAGCAATAATCTGCAAGTTCTAGGGGGTATTTGGGATGGTCCTTGTGTACTGCCATCACTTGCTGTTTAAGTCTTTAACTAAACAACTAAAAGCTTAAATGAGTTTCAAAACCCAGCAACTAAGACATGTTAAGCAAACTTGGAATTGGGGTTTAATTCACCTTGTTGTTATGTCCTGGGGCTCCTCCTCTTTGCTCCTGATGACTCCCTGCTGTTTGCTCCTGTGGCTGCTTCACCCTGGGCCTTGTTGGTTTACTTTAACCTCTAATGTCTGTGTGTGAATTGTGCTGTTGTGTTTGTGAAACTATATGCTATGATGCTACTGTGTATGAGGTTATATTGTACGGTGCAGTTACTTCGTTTCGTCTGGTGTATAACATGTAACCGACCTTCTCTGGGCTGAGGTGGCTATTTGCACTATTCTGTTGAACAGATGGCAGTGCCCTGGTTAAGCTGGGTGTCCATTGGGTTGATTTGAAATTTTGGTAAACTTAAGGGGGGGTTTTCTGTAAAATTTGCAATGTGGCTGAAATTAGGAAAATCCAGGGACTAAAATGTAACTAGGGCAAATTGGGCCTTTTGGGCCCAGGGCCTAGGTTTTGGGCTGGATTTTCCAAAAGAAAAACTCTTTTCTTTTTATTTTTGCTTTATGGCTCCTAGGACTCGAAACTATCTCGAGATGGCCCGAAATGAAAATGAACGACCCGAAAATGGACCCGATTCTTAAATGTTGGATGATGACAAGCAAATACAGGGGCGAGTAGCGACACTCGCTCAGGCTGAGAGGTGGCTGTAAGGAATCCCTGACGGATACTGCACAGTTTGATAGCAATCTATCCAAAAACTAAAATACTTTCAGTGCTTAGACTTAGGTCTTAGCCCTATCAGCATCTTGGTTCCTTTGTTGGCCAGCCACGTGGCCTCCAAATAGTCGACCAGTATCGTGGTCATTACATCCTGCCCCCGTTAGAAAAATTTCGTCCTCGAAATTAAAAATTTGCCTTACCCAAATAAATGGGGGTATTGATCCTTTAGTTCTTCCTCTCGTTCTCATGTTGCTTCTCTTTCTGGATGATTATTTCACTGAACCTTACAATATCTGATTGTCTTGATGCGAAGCTTCTTATCTTCAGTTGCTAAAATTCGTGTAGGACACTCCTCATAGGTTAGATCCGATTGTAATTGTTCTTCAAGTTGGGTTAGGTGGTTGGAGGGTTCCTTCAAACATTTCTTTAACTGGGACACGTGAAACACATCATGAATTTGTGACAATTCAACTGGTAGTTCTAGTTGATACGCCATAGTCCCTTTTCGGGTTAAAATACAGTAGGGTCTGAGGTATCGGGGACTCAACTTGCCCTTTACTCCAAATCGCTTTATACCCTTCATGGGTGACACCTTTAGGTATACTAAATCTCCGGGCTTAAACTGTAGTTCTCGTCTTCGATTATCTGCGTAACTCTTTTGACGACTCTGAGCAATTTTGAGTCGATCTTGAATGATCCAAATCTTATCTCCAGTTTCTCCAACTAAGTCTGGTCCAAGAATTTGTCGCTCTCCTGTTTCTATCCAACAGATTGGGGATCTGCATCTTCTGCCGTATAAGGCTTCAAATGGTGCCATCTTAATAATAGATTGGTAGCTGTTATTATAGGCAAATTCTGTCAAAGATAGACACTTGTCCCATGACTCTCCAAAGTCAATGTCACAAGCTATCAATGTCTTCAAGAATCTAGTTGATTCTTTCTGTCTGACCTCCAGTTTGGGGATGATATGCGGTACTGAAGTCCAATTGGGTTCTTAGTACTTGCTGTAGTTGTTTCCAAAACGATGAAGTGAAGATAGATCCTCTATCAGTGACAATCTTCTTAAGAATGCCATGTAATGCCACAATCTTTTCTAGATATAGTTCTGCCAATCGCTCATAAGAATAAGTCTGGTGGATGGCAATGAAATGTGCAGATTTAGTTAGGCGATCCATGACTACCCAAATGGAATCCTTCTTTTGTTTGGTCTGTGGTAATCCTATAATAAAGTCCATACCAATTTCTTCCCACTTCCATTCTAGTATTGGTAAGGGTTGCATTAATCCTGCTGGTCATTGATGTTCAACTTTAACTCGTTGGCAATTATCACACTCTGTTACGAATTGAGCAATTTCTTTTTTCATATTCCTCCACCAAAATACACCCTTTATGACTTTGTACATCTTTGTACTATCTGGATGTATGGTGTATGGAGTTTGATGGGCTTCCTTTAAATTATTTCCTTTAGTTCTGGGTTTTCAGGTACACAAATCCTACCATTGTACCATAGAACTCCATCTTCTGCTAAGCTGAATTCCGAAGGTCTTCCACTTCTGATCCTCAAAATTTCTTCTTGGATAATTTCATCTGTGGTCTGCTTTTCTTTGATCTGATCTTGTAATCTGGGTTGTAGCGTCATGGTCGCTATTATTCCTTCTGTTGGATGATTAAGTACTTCAATTTCCATTCGAGCTAGGTCTCTGATGATTTCTTCTGGCACACCCATTGTTGTCATTTGGTTGCACATCGACTTCCGACTTAAGGCATCTGCGACAACATTTGCTTTTCCTGGGTGGTAGTTGATCGATAGGTCATAATCCTTAATTAACTCTAGCCATCTTCTTTGACGCAGATTTAGTTCCTTTTGAGTGAAAATGTACTTCAAACTCTTATGATCAGTGTACAATTCACATTTGACTCCATACAGATAGTGCCTCCATGTCTTTAGAGCAAAAACCACTGCTGCCAACTCCAAGTCGTGAGGGGTAATTTACGTCATGCTTCTTCAATTGCCGTGAAGCGTATGCAATTACTTTTCCATCTTGCATTAGCACACATCCTAGACCAGCTCTTGAAGCATCATAGTATACTATATAATTCTCTCCGCCTTCAGGGTATGCTAAGATAGGCGTAGAAGTTAACCTCTTCTTGAGTTCTTCAAAACTATTTTCACAATCTTTTGACCAATTAAATTTCACATCCTTTCTCAATAACTTAGTCATAGGCGCAGATATCTTGGAAAACCCTTCAATGAATCTTCGGTAGTAGCCTGCTAATCCCAGAAAACTTCTAACTTCAGTGACACTCTTAGGCCTTGGCCATGCTAATACAACATCAATTTTTGCCGGGTCCACCGATACTCCTTGTTCTGATATAATATGTCCAAAAAATGATATTTGATTTATCCAAAACTCACATTTATTCAACTTCGCATACAATCGGTGATCTCTAAGAGTCTGCAATACTATGTGCAAGTGTTCTGCATGCTCCTCTTTGTTCCTTGAGTATACTAAGATATCATCGATGAAAACCACTACAATTTTATCCAGAAATGACACAAGCACTTTGTTCATCAAATTCATGAACACAGTTGGAGCATTTGTTAAACCAAAAGATACTACCAAGAATTCATGATGCCCATATCGAGTTACAAATGCTGTTTTTGGTACATCCTGTTCTCGGATCTTTAGCTGGTGATATCCAGATCGAAGATCAACTTTTGAAAATACACTTGCTCCTTTCAGTTGATCAAATAGATCATCTATTCGTGGCAAAGAATACTTGTTCTTAATCGTAACATTGTTCAAGGCCCTGTAATCAACACATAGCCTCATACCTCCGTCCTTTTTATGTACAAAAAGTACTGGTGCTCCCCAAGGTGATATGCTGGGTCTTATATATCCCTTTTGTTCTAGATCATCTAATTGCTTCTTCAATTCTTCCATCTCTCCTGGTCCCATGCGATATGGTCGTTGTGAAATTGGAGCTGTGCCTGGAACTAGATCGATGGTAAATTCTATTTCTCTATCTCGCGGCATTCCAAGTGGCTCTTCTGGAAACACATCTGGATATTCATGTGCCATCGGTATCTGATCTAGTGTGAGGTTTGTTGTGGTTGTATTTACACTTGTCCTTGGTTTAGGTGATCCTTCTCCATGGAAAAGGATTCGGGTACCATCTTTTTTCCTAAGGGATATTGTTTTCTTCACACAGTCGACTGTTGCCCCAAAAAGTGCTAGACAATCCATTCCTAGGATTACATCTATATCCAATAAGGGAATAACCAATAATTTAGCTTTGAACTTATTCCCCAGTATCTCAATAATTTGGTCTGGCCTCTCATGTTCCACTATCATTAGTCCTCCAGTAGATTGCATGGTTATTGGTTTTTCTAAAACAGTGCAAGACAGTTGATGTGGTGAAGATAATTCTTAGATATGAATGAATTCCTTGCACCATTTCCATCCAACAACATATCTTTGTCATCGTCGTCTGCCCTTCTATGGTCATTGATGGGGGTGTTGCTACCGGACTAGTGAGAATATCCTGGCCCCCATTGCTGTTTCCTCCGCTTTCTCCACCCATGATATTACTAAGGAAAAGGGCTCTAGCTCAATTCTAACCATGCACAACCAAGATGCACACTCGACCAAAGATAATATGTTGAACAGAGTAACTCATAATGCAAAGAGAGGAAAAATATAGTTTTTGTGATATTTAGCATAGCTGGGTTTACACATATACCCTTAAGTTTCATATAGGTCCGCAGGGGACCCATTGTCATTCAATGGGGCTTGTATAGGCCCACCTATACTTATAACTAATGACTGGTAAAAATACGCCCATACAGGTTGAAAAGATATCACTTATGTCCATATAGTATGAACTACCCTATTAGTAATTCTTAATCTCATCACTATATTTCTAGGATAGTACTGCTAAAGAAAAGATAAGATAAGTCTAGAAGAATAATGACCTTAGGGATATTACAGTCACCTTCTAAATCTGGGTAAGCGTGTTTTGGCCAAGATCATGCTCTGATACCATCCTGTGGCGACCCGGCATTCCACCCACGTGGTAGCATGTTTGGTCTATGAACATTGCCCGACAAAAGCATGTTTTCCCGAACAATGTCCGATTCAGAGTAGCGAAACAGAAGCATGGATTTTAGGTTAAACATATTATAACATAAAGGGTTTGTTATTAGAAACAACCCATACTACAAAACATCAGTTTTTACCAAAAACTATACATCTTACTAGCAAAAGGGCTAATTTTGCGGTAGCTTTCAAAAGTCTTCATCTCCAGATCCAAAGTAAGTGTGGTCGTAGCTGTAGATGTCCATCTCTAGATTCTCGGGGTCTTGGGTTAGCTCTGCTCCTCCGTTGCCTTCTTCAGTAGATTCTTCTTCAGCTGAAAATTCTTAGTCTAACAAGGATTTACATAGTAAGGGTGAGTACAAAAGTACTCAGCAAGTATCAATCATAATGCAAGATGATCTAGGTTAACTAGATTCAAGGATAATATGTTTAAGCATATAATAAGTCAAGGAGTATAAGTTTTACTTTAAAACATTTGTCGTAAACAAACTCCGTTTGGTCATTTAGAGCAATTCTACTGAGCACTTTACACTACAGGACTGAGGCCACCTGTAGGCCTCCTTTCCTGCCGCGACGTAGTTCTCGACCTGAGAACAAGGAGTGAATATCCACGTTTTACTCTGCAGAGGTGTACCACTTTACCCACAGAATCTCTTGACTTCTGTGTCGGTGTTCGTCAACAGTACTCCGCATTTCTGATAATGCCTGACACCGTCAAGAGAACAAAGTCTTTTTCAAATCCATCCACTAAGCATCTCCACTCCACCAGTTGAGCATATAGCGTCCTGAGTACTTATTGGGCGACCCGCGGAACCCATCTGGATTATTTTGAGCGATCGGTGACGCCCCCTAGGTTATTCTGAGCGACCCGTGGCACTTATACATATAATAATACGTTTCCGTGGAGATGACCTTAGTTTCCAGAGAAGATACTTGACTAGGCCTGTCTCATACCAGGTCTGTGGTTGATACAGGTGTTACGGCGTTGGATGAAAGAGTCAGTTTGTTACAGTCTTTATTAATTTACATCCATAGCATAGATAAGGAAGTCCTTCTGTCGCGATATTCAGAGACTTCCACTATCATGCTCAATATCTCATATATGTTATATCATATTCATAAAATCTCCCTAAATCTTTCTAGTCAATCTTTAAAAAATACTCTTTTCATACAAGTGATACATTTCGACTAGATAAGAAACTATATTATAAGAAATTAGTTTGAGCAATTTCAACATGATCAAGAAGGAACTTACCTGTGTAGACGGGATTGAAATCAGAGTTCGACAATTTACCCCGATGTTCCTCGCTACCGTTAGTTCCTGAGAATATAAATATATATATATACATATACATACATATATTTAGAATATTGCTATAGCAGAAAATATAAAATGCAAAGATGAATGCATCTATGCGTTTGTTCCCCGGATCCGTGGTCAAACACGACCAACCGACACTCCAAAAGAAGAGAAAGTTTAGTTATAAAAAATATATTTGAACTGCATGATGTAATAAAAACCTCGAGTTGGGTAGCTCCCAAAACAAATATACTATTTGCATTTGTTTATAAATTACTAAAATAGGAGTAAGTTGTAGTTTTATAATTATTGAAATATAAATCTAAAATAATTTGAGTCAAGATATTAATTTAGTGTTAAGACTATTTAATCAGTAATTAAATTGATTAGCTATTTGAAATAAAAATAATACAATCTTTTGTCTGAATAGCTGTTCATACGAAAGAATTGGAAATAATTTGATTTATTAAAAGAGTGAAAATATATTCATGTGAATATACAAACTTCTATTTTGATTAAACTTTTATTAATTTAGATGTGTATGTTAATTTGCCAAAACTATTGAGTTAGTTAAAGCTCTGCCTTAAACAGATTTTAATCAGATATAAAACAACATTTAATTAGGCTTAACTTCAGTTTTTAAAATAAAATCAAAATTGGAAAAAGAAACGAAAATAAAAATAAATAACAGACCCTTGGTTGGGCCCAAACTAGCCCAACTCGCGCGCTTGCGCCCAGCTCGGGTTGGGCGGGCCCACTCCTTCCCTCTCTCTCTCGCCGGCCCCTCACACACTAAACACACACACGCACGCCACACACTCACACCACACACACACACGGCCGCCCCTAACCCCGGCCGTTGCCGCCCTTGGCTCCAGCTCCGGCGCCTCCCCCGCATCGTCTCCGGCTAACCCACCTTTCTCCATCTCACGCGCTACCCCTCTCTCCTCTCCTCGCGTCCTACAACCTCATGGCTAAAACCCTAACTTTCGTTTTTGGCCTCGCCCGCGTTTGGTTCTCGCCGGTGCTGGCGTCGCGGCCGGCCGTAGCGCGGGCCGCACCGCTGCGCCTCCTCTCCCGCGGCTCGCGGCCGCGCTTGGCCGCTCCCTAGCGGCGTGGCCGCGCTGTAGCTTGTCGCGCGTGTGCGGATGCGCCGCCGCCGACCCGCCGGTTACCCGGTCCTCGACGTCGGCGCCCCAGATAAGCTCCCTAATCACAATCGTGGCTGTGGCGCCAGGTTTTCAATTCGCGTAGGGTTTTGATTTCTTTGATTCTGGTACTGTGTTCTACTTGTTCTATGGGATTTTGGGGTCTAGTTGCTTTGTTCCTGTGTGTGATGTGTGATTGTGCCTATGCATATGTGATTGTGATGTTGTTGATTCTATGTTTCATATTGTGTAGCTGTGTGATGATGCTGGATGTGTGCGGATCATGTGGCAGCAATAATCTGCAAGTTCTAGGGGGTATTTGGGATGGTCCTTGTGTACTGCCATCACTTGCTGTTTAAGTCTTTAACTAAACAACTAAAAGCTTAAATGAGTTTCAAAACCCAGCAACTAAGACATGTTAAGCAAACTTGGAATTGGGGTTTAATTCACCTTGTTGTTATGTCCTGGGGCTCCTCCTCTTTGCTCCTGATGACTCCCTGCTGTTTGCTCCTGTGGCTGCTTCACCCTGGGCCTTGTTGGTTTACTTTAACCTCTAATGTCTGTGTGTGCATTGTGCTGCTGTGTATGTGAAACTATATGCTGTGATACTACTGTGTATGAGGTTATATTGTACGGTGCAGTTACTTCGTCTGGTGTATAACATGTAACTGACCTTCTCTGGGCAGAGGTGGCTATTTGCACTGTTCTGTTGAACAGATGGCAGTGCGCTGGTTAAGCTGGGTGTCTATTGGGCTGATTTGAAATTTTGGTAAACTTAAGGGGGGATTTTCTGTAAAATTTGCAATGTAGCTGAAATTAGGAAAATCCAGGGACTAAAATGTAACTAGGGCTAATTGGGCCTTTTGGGCCTAGGTTTTGGGCTGGATTTTCCAAAAGAAAAACTCTTTTTTTTTTATTTTTTTTTTATTTTTGCTTTATGGCTCCTAAGGCTCGAAACTATACCGAGATGGCCTGAAATGAAAACGAACGACCCGAAAATGGACCCGATTCCTAAATGCTGGATGATGACAAGCAAATACAGGGGCGAGCAGCGGCACTCGCTCAGGCTGAGAGGTGGCTACAAGGAACCCCTAACGGATACTGCACAGTTTTAGGTCTTAACCCTGTCAGCATCTTGGTTCCTCTATTGGTCAACCACGTGGCCTTCAAATAGTCGATCAGTTTTGTGGTCATTACAATTACCTTGCTTGACTTGTCAGCCTTTAGTTCGGATGATTCCAGAGTAGATTTCTTCTTGATTTCTCTGGAACCTTAAATCTTAATGTGCTTTCATACCAGTCCTAAAATTTTTCAGCCAAACAAGTTCATTTGACCACTTTTCGCGATTCAGTCCAGATTTCATCACAAATCAGTCCTTTTCCTGTTTCCAAAAACGCAAAATGGCTAAATTCTCCAATTCATCTCCGAATTCCAATCTAATTGAACCATCATGTTTCTTTAGCTATTCAACACAATTCCTCCAATTGTACCAAGTTCAGATTCGGTCCCGAAACCTAATTAGTCGCATTTTCATTCGTTTTGGTAAAAATACTATTCATTTTTACCCTAATTCCATTTCCATTTTTGTTTTCATTTCATTTTCATCTTAATCCAATTCACCCCTAATTTGATTAACCGGCCAGAATTTATGTATGAGACTTAAGTCAAAATTAACCTCCAGAACATGACTATCTGCAATTAGTCGAACTTGCTAGTTCACACTCACATCATAGACTTGAATACATACAACTCCTCACTCAAGTTACACACATATACTTCAGTGCATACACCAACATACTTACACACACAAACATCAAACCACAATTCTGTCCAGAATTACACCTGTACACCCTCATACATCTGCCAGGACCATATTCAACCACATATACACAAATGTGCACATATATATATATATATATATTCATACACCCACATACACAGTCATATACATACCGAGACGTAATACATGTGCACAACAATCTATACACACACCCATATATAGACCAATCAGCATACACATATATGAATATAGGAGAAAACACATATCCAAATTCCTTCAACCCCACAGATACATTCAGATCACATATATACACAACTACTCACATATCTATACCTAAATGTACACATATACACACCACCATTACTTAACTCAGAAGCCATCCAAAACAGCAAAATGCACACGGCAGCACAGCCACCTGTTCCCTTCCTCTACACGCAGCAGCTTGGGTGTTTGCTTCTCTTCAACTCAACAGTAACCACACATATACGTAGCTGCTTGCCTAATAGTGTATATGTGTATATGCAGCAGTAGCAGCATCATCTTCTCCTCCATGCACTCCATTTCTTCCTCTACACTTTGCTTCCAGTAACCAGCAAGAAATCCAGTAACAGCCAAGATCATCCTCTCCTTCCTAATCTCCACCTTCTTCCTCTAGTAGTTCCTCCAGCAAACACATCAGTGTCTTGAGGTAGCAATGTTAAAGAAAGAAACAGCAGCATAATTCATAGCAACACAGTTAGTGAAAACCAGGGGGCAGCAACCACAGGAGCAAGCAGAAAGAAACCAGGGCTACAGCAAGGTAACCATTGGATCCCAAACTCCCATTTATTAGGGATTATGTTCATTCACACAAGAACTGATTAGAAGATAGTAACAGCATTAGTAGCCTATGCATCAGAGATCAGGAATCATCCCTTAAACACATGAAACCTTCAGACCATCACTGCCACATGAGATGCATACCTCCAGCAGCACAATCTCAGTCATAGACATCACAAAATCATACATCTCATACATAGCAACAATAGAACACCTCACCATCTTGCACCTCTGGCCATCCCAAATCATACACACAAGCGTAGGACCAAGACAGGAGCAGACCAAATCAAAACCCCCGGGAGAAGTTGAGACCTGGCGCCACGGCCACAATTGAGATCAGAGAGACTTACCTGAGGCGCCGGCGTCGAGAACCAGGCAGCCTGCGAGCCGGAGGCGACGCGTCCACGCGCCCGGCGGGCTACCAACGCGGCCATGCCGCTAAGGCGCAGCCAAGCGCGGCCGCGAGCCGCGAGGAGGCGATGGCTTGGATCGGGCGGCGGTGAGGACGAGGTCGGCGCGGCGCGGTGGCTGTAGCGCGGGGCGAAGGCCGGCCCGGCGGCGGCGCGCGCGGGATCAGCGGCGGTGGCGGCGTCGTGTCGCGCGCAGGAGGCAGCGGCCGGATCGGGCGCGGAGGTGCGGCCGGGCGCGATGGAGGTGGTGCGCCGCCGGAGTGCAGCCGGCCACCGGCCGCGATGTGAGCAGAGAAGTGGAACAGGAAGGCTTGGGGGAAAAAGAGAAGAAAAAGGAAAGGAAAAAGAAGATAGAAGAAAGAAGGGAAAAGGGTAAAAGAAAAAGAGGCAGGAGAGGGAGTGGCGGCCAGTAGGGCAAAAAGGACTTTTGGCCACTTTGTAAAAAGGCCCTCCATAAAGGTAAGAATAGCAAATACGTCCTTTTTAAGTTTTAGTTATGTTCTAGGCCCCCGGGAACTCCGATATCAGCGCGGTCGATTCCTATGCGTCCATAAAATCGTGCATTTCTATCTGAAATCAACCGAAGGTCATGTTTAATTGATGAAGAGTATCCATTAATCAAAATCTGTCCAGCGACACCATACTTCGCCGTGTCGCCACGTTTGTGTTCGACCTAGAATTTGTCTTCACCCTAGTAATCGTGACTCTCAACGAAAGCACAATATTTCTACCATTCAACCAAAGCCCTAGTTATGTTATGTATTCGAACCTCAACGAAAACCATAAAAAGTCAGCCTAAGCCTTGTCAGCCTACGTTCATTGTCGCTCTGGTCGAAATGCTTATGTCGTTTGCAATCCTAGGAACCTCAGATCGAAAATCCGTTCGCGTCACCTTGCCCGCCTTATCTCTAACCTTGCACATATATAATCTGATCGTCCATCCAAACGCTAGATAAAATTTTTCCTATTTTCTAAGTTAATCCAGTCAAGACCAAGCTTATCAATCACCTTTCGACCATTCTTTTAATCCTATTTCAGCATTCGACCACTTGAACCCTATCAGTTATAAACATATGTATTTATAAACAAATATAATCAATATTATTTTTGCTTGCTTATTGTTTGGCGTCGAAATAGATACCAAGTGAAGTGAGCTCCAAGACGTCAGTGCCTTGGTAGTTCTCTCAGCTGGATCCCGTGAAAAGCAAGGCAAGTCCTTATTTCTTGATTATATTGAACCTGTATATTATAAATGCGTATATATGTTGTTTTGATAAAGTGTGAGTACATGCATGAAAATGACTAATCACAAGTGGTTGATGGTAGAATTTTTACAAAAGAATTTGATCAGTTGAAATAGTAAGGATCCGAGCCACCGTGAGTGGGACATCCTTACTGATTGATTGAGAGAGCAAGGATCTGGGCCACCGTGAGTGGAATATCCTTGCTAATTGATTTGAGGCCGTAAGGATCCGAGGCCACCTTAGGTGGAATATCCTTACTGGGCCCTGAAAGTATTTTGGCAATGATGCTTATTTGAAAACCAATGAATATTGATGGTGATGATGGTTTGATTGGTGGGCAAATTTTGCCTAAGTGGAATAGTGGTTGAGTACTTCACCCTAGTAAATAAGGATATAACAAATTGTGCTAAACTACCATGGACATCTTAACGTGCCAACCACATGATCGAGTAATTGAACTCGGCCAGTAGACTACTGCGTATCGATTTTATCCCTGCATGGTGGTCGTTCTCATTCAGGCTCCAAACTGAGATGTTTGGGTGGATCTTGCTAAGTTTAGTTGTCTAAACTTAGGCCTGAATGGGTGAGGGGGAGATGTGAAGGGAGAGTTCGTGCGGTTACTCTGACCTTGAGTAACTCGTGAATTTTGGGTGTGTGGGTACTTCTCGCTGATGTACCTCACAATGACAAGAACGACTAGTGCGGTCGAATTGCCGGGCAGGGATATAATTAATACAATGTTTTTGAGAGCCTTGTCTCCTCAATCTAGTCGCATGTAATAATGTGCGTGTAATTGGCTTGACTGGAAAGATTGATGGACTCATGTGGGCAAAGCAGTGCCCCTCTGCTCCGTACCCTGGACAGGGGTATGTCATGGGTAGTAACTGGATAGCACAATAGTAATAAAGTATTTGACAAAAAGGGGCAAACTGAGAGGTTTCCCAGATTTAACTCTTGGATCATAAATGTTTTCTACTATCATTTTGCTAATCAATTGTATTTCAATGTCCTTGGGAAATGTGTTTGTGAAATTTACTATTCTGTATCACATAAACTGTTAAAGTAGACATAGCCTATCATGCATTGGATAAATTCTTATATAGAGACTTGCTGAGTACTTTGTACTCACCCTTGCTTAATAACGAAAATACAGTTGAAGAGAAGCTAGAGATGAGCGAGGCAGGATCACTCGGAGTTTAGAAGGGTTACGTGCTGCACTCGAGTTTTTGCCTGTGGGATGGTCCCGGAGACCAGATAAAACTACTTTTATGAAATCTAATAGTTGGCCTTGCTGGCCTTTGTATATCGATGTGTATTAAGGCCTGACGACCATATATTGCTTTTGTCTATAAACCAAGTTGAGTTGATTGTCTGTTTATTACTCTGTGCATGACTGCATCCTGGGTAGTCGGGGTAAGTGCACACCTGGGGCCTACTACAGCGGGTGGGTCCCTCACAGCTATGGTCCAGGAAAATGCGTACAATGTGAAGCATCATGTTGGCCGCACTAACTGAAATGCATGAGTTCAAGCAACACACTGTTGAATTTTTTTGCCTAATAACCCACAAAAAAACAAATTTGAAAACTAACCCATAGCTTTTAAATTTTGCAAAAATAGCCCTCAGTTGCGAAGTGGGCGGCTAGCGACTGAGCGACTGAAGACGTGGCACGGTCCAACGCCCCGCTGGCCCAGGTGTTGTGCCACGTTTCAGTCGCTAGCCCGGTTAGCGACTGAAAGGCAAAAGTAATTATTTTGCAGTTTTGAGTGGAGTGGGATTTGAACCCGGGCCAACATGCTGGGTTGGTGCGTCCAAACCAACTGGGCTATGTACCATTTGTTGTGTTATATTCACATTGTACATATTAATATCATTTGTTGTGTTATATTTACCTACTAATTGAATGTTTAAATGCAAATAGCACATATCGCATTCCTTTTATATAAATTTTAGACAACCTACTCCGTAGAAATACATTCCTTTTATATAAATTTTATGAATGTGTATTAATTTCGCATTTATACCATGCTTTTTATACCTAGTTTTGCATGTTAATTTATGAATATGTATTAATTTCGCATTTATGCCTGCAAAATAAGGATGGTATAAATTTCATGAATATGTATTAATTTCGAGTTTATACCTAGCTGCATTTATACCTAGTTGCATCTATACCATGCTTTTGCACATATGAGTACTGTACTTATTAGTTGATTGATTAAATGCAAAGAAGACATTGCATTAGTCGAGAATTACATGTTATATAATTATAGAACATGTAAACAACCTTGTAGAATTATATTCTTCTTATATAAATTTTATGAATGTATAATTGTGAAAAGTAAAAAAGATGTGTTATATAATTATAAAATGTAAGGATTAGAATTGTATGTTGATTACTAATGTGGTACAAAGTTTAGGGTTTCGGTTTCAATTTCCACAGATGGCAATGCGGAAGCGTACAAAGTATAGGGTTTTGATATTCAGTACAAAGTCTTGATATGGTAGATAAAATATAAAGTTACACGTGTGTGTGACAGTTGCAAAAACAATTAGAACGAGGCCCACAGCAGCAAAAGGTGATCAAACTGCTGTGTGCCACCTGATCTGAGTAGAGAGTGTCAATCTCGCCTAGAAGATTATTTATAGTGGTCCTCTCTACCTCATTCCAATCTGGGTCGAGCCACGACATGTAATTGCATCTATCCCTTTCCTCTTGGCGGCCACAATGTAGGTACTTTCTACCAGTAGTGTCGTAGGCCCAAGACGTACTTACTCTAACATCACCTCGACATCTGCACATAAAGTCATCTGTGTCAGAGGCATCGTCGGGCCAGTTGAACTCCTTAGCAGGACGCATTGTTAGGTACGTGTCTCCATGGCAAGAGCAAAACACGGACGTCTGCAGCAACACATGTATTGAATGTCGTGCATGTTGATCGACAACTGTTGCATGAAGTCGAGCTGCTCGCGAAGTCTCTTCTTTCTGCAGAGAAGATAGAGTATCATACGTGCAGCTTTGTGCTCCACTCGGGGTCGAGCCAAAGCAGGAAAGTGCACTTGCGAGCATCTTCCCTCGGACACTCGAAAAATCTCCTCCCATAGTCACCCTGAACGGAGGACGTGGTAGTCTTCGGTAATAAACCGCAGTTGCAATGACATGGCCCTGAACTTTGTCCGTCATCCTACGAACAGAAGGGAATAACCCAGAAAGTGACGCATAAATTTGCGCTTCGTTTATGCGAGCTGATTATGTACTTACCTTGTTGCGTCTTCTTCTCCGGTCACAGCTATTGTCGCCCGCCATGTTTAGATGGGTGTGTTAGAGGAGTGCGAGTTGTGCTTTGAGCTGAACGACTTAATTTATAGAAGTGCTAATCATGAAGAGTTGTGTTGTTGGTTGGACGCATCTGTATGAAACCAGACGTCTCCGCTCAAAAGATGAAAGGTGCAAAAGCTGAAAAGACTAATCATAGAAAAGATGAAAAGCTGAAAAGATGAAAAGCTAAAAGCTGAAAAGCAGAAATGCAGAGTCCTACAAAAGTTGAACAGTAAAAAAATGCGACAGATGCAAACCCAAAAAGTAGGAATGCTGACAAAAACGTACTAACAAACTGAATAGTCTGACGAAACCCTACATAAGACTACTACCCCCTCCTCCCCCTCTGTGGGGGGACCTTGATACTCCGATGGTGTGTAGCGAGAGGGGGGCTGACGATCCCTGACGTGCCGCCTCCTCGCTGGTGGTGTCTGCGCAGACGGCGGGGCCTGGGAAGGCTGTGTCGGCTGCGTAGGCGGTGGAGCATCGGCAAGAAAGGCAGGCTGTGTAGGATGCTGCTGTGTCTGGTCGAGAGGCTGGTGCCACGCAGGAATATCGAGCTCTTCATCCGAAGAGCTATCGACAGGCACGAAACGCGTGTGCGGTGGTGGAGGGCGCGACGATGACGGACGGTCCGCTGGTGGCGCATGCGACGAAGTACCCAGTGCCGACGGTGATGGTGGGGGAATCACGGTCAAGTGAGGTGGCAGGAGCACTCTGAAATCGATCAGAATCTGATCGGCCTGCTGCTCGACCTCTGCACAATATGCGTGCACATCGTCGCTGGGCATGGTGGGTCTGAGGCGGGACTTGAGCATCATGTCCCGTGCACCAGCAGAGATGCCGTCGAGGATGTCTAGCTGTGCACAAGAATTAATGTAATTATAGAATGACAATCCATGTGAAAGTAAGGTTGCAAAGAGCTAAGGAACTCACAGAAGAGTGGATTCGTCCTGCAAGGCGTCGGTCGTAGCCCTCGTCGATGGTGGTAGGAGGGATGGGCTCATCAGGCGCGGCTGGTGGACCACCCGCCAATCTGTAGATCGTTCGAGGTCGGTACCAAGACAGGTACAAAAAATGGATGTCGTGGCTGTACGGCCTGTGCTCCTCTACTGTGCGACTGTGGGCCCAATCCATCCACTCCTGCACATAGGGCCGTTGCCGACGAACAAAATCGTCCCTCACTCGACCCTTCCTCGATTGCCTGCGGACAAAGTAATTAGTTAATGACAGAAATCATGTATAAAAATAACGTGTGAATGTAATGCATATTTGACGTACTCGTGGATATGGTGCGGGATCTCTCGAGGAGGCAGCATGGGGACAAGTTGGCATAGGCCGAACTGGCGCATAGCTCGCTCAGGCGAGTACTCCTCAATCATGTGCGAGAAGGCGAGAAGAACCTAAGTGCGCCAGTAAACAGCATCCTGCGTACAAAGAGAAGAAAGGCCAATCGGAGCGACGGATTGCAAGTTGGAGGTGGTCCACGGATCCCAGATGACACGGTCGTCGAGGAGCAGATCGAAACTCATGGCGTACGAAGGATAACAGAGGTGCGCCTGATCTGTGGACCACCTCAAACTCAGCCTAGCCCACCTCCATCCCATCACGGGGCTGTCCCTCGCATCACCGGCCAACGTGAACTGATCCCGCGGCACCAGCGGTCGACCGACGGGGAAATGCTCGTATGACCACATCTGCAAGAGGATGGCGCACCTAGCGAAAAGAGAGCTCACCTGGTCTCTGCTCGTGGCGTCGTACAACCACCTGTAGGTGTGGCAGAGCACGGCAAATCTGAAACTGAACCGCGGCACGTGCCCCAGGTCCGAGTCGGCAATATTCCTGGCGAGCTCAACGTACTACCACTCGCAGATGTCTCTGTGGATGCCAGGGAAGAGCAACCACTCAAACAGGTACAACAAGTACGCCTCAATGTGGCACCTGAAGACCTCCTCTGGAGCGGCCAAGGGGAGAGAACCATCACGCACTGCGCGCAGGTAACTCTGGAGAACTCTCGCATCCTGCGCAAACCCCCCGCTGGCCCTACTCCCTCGAAGCGCTGTAGGAAATCTAGGCGCCATGCAACTCTGTCGGTGGCCGCGGGGACATATATCTCCCCGCGGGTAGGCAGCCCAAGCAGCATGCTGATGTCCTGAAGTGTGATGGTGAGCTCGCCGAAGCTGAAGTGGAACGTGTGTCTCGGGCCTCCATCGGTCCACAAGCGCGGTAACCAGGGCTCGGTCGAAGGGGAATCGCCTCGCTCGATCTACCATGCGGGCGAACGGCAACAGTCCGCCTCAAGCAAATAAGGCGCGAACCGCGCATCTAGGGGCCACATATCATGCGGTGTCTGTTGCATCTAGGCCTTCATGCCTAACCCTAATTTTGATGATTAATGAAAACTAAGTGTTTCAGACTGACTGTGCTTTTGAGATTGTTTGATACAGAGCTCCGTTGGGAAGATATGCGAGATGAATAAGACGAACCCAATGCAAAAGAAATAAAAGCACAAGTCGCAAGGAATAAAATCGAGACGCAAGTCGGAAAAACGCAAAAGACCTAAGGTAACATTGTTTTTATTTTTATCGATCCCGGTGTTTGGAGTTGATCGGTTTAGGAAAATTGTTTTTGGTTTTAACTGTACTATAAAGAGGGGTTTGCAAAAGTCCTCTCTACATTTCCAATATAAACCGAGAAACTTAGGTCATTGCATTGCATTCTTTTTGGTTGGATTTGATTTGAGTTTATCTTGAAAGATTTGGATTTTCAGTTGAGTTTTTGACAGTAGAAGAGTTTTTCAAATTTCTAGAAAGATCTAGGCAGATCTGACTTTTGCTTCTATTGACAAAAATGTAGCTCTTAAAATTATCTTTTAAACGAGCTATTAAACACATCTTTTGGATTTCTGGATTTAAAGTTATAGCTGTTTTTGTTCAGGCTGACTGTCAGTTTGAATGTCAGTTTGTGTTAACTGACAATTGGCCAGAGAGTGTGTTTTTCGGGCAAAACTTTTTGTACTAAACTGACTGTCAGTATGCCCATGTTGACTGTCAGTTGGGGTTTCGACCACAATTGTTTTTATCTGAGTTTCTTTTAAACCGGTCGATGTTTTTGGTCGAACTGACTGTCAGTTTGCCTAACTGACTGTCAGTTTGGGGTTTCAAGTTTCCATATACGACCACAAACGGCTAGCTATTTTTTATCCGTAAATTTTGTTGGCCGTTGTGTATGTAACTGACTGTCAGTTAGGTGAACTGACTGTCAGTTTGAGTTGGTGATTTTCAGCCCTAGCTCTAACTGTTCTTTTGATCCTTGACGCTATAAATAGGGGCTTTGGGTATGTGTTTCATACAACAAGCAGCCTTGCATTCTTATACACTCTTGAGCTTTAGTTTTTCTACACAAAATCTTGATCTGTTGATCAAGTTGAGTGTTTTCTGATTCACCGAGGGTTCCAGTTCATTGCATTTGCATATTCGTAGTTTCTTGGTGTGTGTTTGGAGGTCTAGATAAGACCTTGCTGCCTATTACTGTTAGTGAGCGCCCTCACCTAGACGGTTTGGTGGAGTGGCTGTTGACCTCTCTAGTTCGGAGATTGTTGGAGAGGCTCGGCAAAGTTGTACAAGGCATTGGTGCTCGCCTTTCCGGAGTGGACAAGGAGCAACCTTTAGTGGATAATATCCTTCGTGGGTATTGAGGCAAAACTCAATTGACTTGAGTGCTTCAACGAGTATTAGTGGAGACTGGGCGAGTCTCCGATACCTCAGTAAAAATCATTTGTGTTTGTCTTCTCCTCTTTGTTGTTTAATTGTTATTTGATCTTTTGTTTTTTATTTAAAAGTTTTAAAGCCTCCTATTCACCCCCTCTAGTCGGTGATATTTACTCGATTTGCCTCATTTTTCTGTACATTTTTCCCCATGCTTTTGCACATATTAGTCATATACCTCGGCATATGTACCTATATTATTCCAGATTAATCGCCAAATCGACCGGATTACTCGTTTTTCAAATTTTTATCGCAGGTCAGCGACGATTGGATGGATTTTTGGCTAACGGATGCGCTTCATCGACTCATTTCGACTCCCGATCGATTCTTGATGGAAGTGCGTGTTCCCGCGGTCACGTAGGAACCAACCGCGCTGAAATCGGAGTCTCCGGTGGCCCAAAATTCCAAACCCTAGCCACGAGGTCCAACTTGTGATTTTTCAGTACTCCGGGGCCTTTTCTGTGAAACTGCCAACCAAGGGCTTTAACCCTAGCCAGCCACCATGGAAGAAGCTTGAGCCCGGTTTTTTTTTTTCTTACCTTCTTTTCTTTCTCCCCCAAAGCCTCTTCTACACCTCCGTCCACCTCGCCGCCGGCGACCGGGCCATACGCCGGCGGTGCTCCACCACTCCTCGACGCCTCCTCTCACCGGGATCACGGGATCCAATCTCCACGTCGCCGCCTCGCCGGATCCGACCTCTCCACCGAACGGCGCCGCTTGATCCAGATCTGGCTGATCCCGTGCGCTGCGCCTCCCGTGCGCCACCTCACACCGCCACCGCGTCGCCGTCTCCGGACCGGTGCCATTCTCCTCCACAGCCTAGATCCAGCTGCCGGAGCCACCCGATCGCGCCGCTGCGCCGTCTTGCGTCGTCGCCGCCCAGAACCGCCATAGCGCCACGCAGCGCCACCACGCTCCCGATCCCGTGACTCCACCATCTCCGCGCCGCGCCGCCCTGTCCTAGCGCCGCGCCGCCCTGTTCCACGCCCTTGCGCCGCTGCCGTTCCTCTCCACGGTCGATCCTGAGCCACCACTGCCGGATCTACATCTCACGCCGCTCCACGTTGCAGCTGCCTCAGATCCACGCGCCTCCACCTCGCGTCGACCCTCTACGGCGCCGCCTTCTTCATCAACCACGGCGGCCTCTTCTTCTCCAACGCCGACGACCACTACAACTTCACCGGCTTCTCTTCCACCTCTTCTCCAGCAGCCAGGAGCGATCTCCTCTACGGCTGCAGCTTACAACATCGACCACAGCTAACTTCCAGATCATACGCTAAAGCTCCGGCAGCAGAAAACTGGTGATCAAATCTCTTCCCATGTCTTGTTCTTCAATTCTAACATGAACTGCATGTGATGTATGAAATTCAGTGAATGTTTGTTAATATGAAATTAGAACATGTCCTGAGAAACAAGTCTAATTTCTAAATGAGGTTGAATTGTATTTTCTATTTTGAGTTGGACTTCGTTCTTGTTCCATCAACTGTGTCAGGTCTTATGAATTGATTCTCCAACAGGATGTGTGAAATGAAATCTTCTATGATTATAATTGCATTTGTCTTCTGTTGATCTGTCCTGCTATGCAGTTGAATGCTTTTCTCTGTTCTGTGATGCATGTTTTGAATCTGTGGGTGTTATGTGTGGTTTGTAGATGATCAGTTGCATGAAATCGATGTAATAGGATGCTGAACTCCAGTTCTAGATGTCATGCATGAAATCCCATGTTGCACTAATTGATATTTTCTTTCTATTGATACCTGGTCTATCCTGTTTTATACTGTTCTATTCTCCTGAATGTATTGCCGGAGATCCATGGATCACAGACGCTCTCTCTCCCCATGGCCTTTCGCCTCAGAAAGCGTCCTTCCTTCTCAATGCCCGGGCATCCATCCAATGCATGATTTTCGAAGTGTCGAATTGAATTCTTATTATTTGTTTATGTTTATTGTCCCCTGTGATTGATTGATGATATGAGTTTGTGAGGGATGATACATTTTCATTGAATTCCCTGGCTTTTGCATGCCCAGTATAGGATTGAGATCTTGGAGAGATTAATTCCAGAGATCTTGATTGAGCTATGCCTTTGTGTTCTGAAGAATTGAGCTCTTAATTTGTTGTAATTTGAGTCTTCAGTGAGCTACTATTCTTCGAGATGAAGGCTTGTCTGTGTCTGCCATTCTTGAGAAGCATATTCTGTATTGCATGTTTTGAAGTGTTTGTATTCATATGCCTGCATTATCTGAGATTGTGACTTGAGCCTTGGTTGAGTGCTGTGTTGTTAGTTGTTCGTGCTTGTTGATGGCTGTTAGGGGAGTGATTGACGTTAATTCTTTACGCACTCTTCTGTTGACACCGCTGATGGACGTATTTGTCTTAGTTGTCTTCGCCTCCCCTCACGAGACCACTAGATGATTACAATTCCATCACTTGTGCTCACGAATATGCGTATAGACTTAGCATTGATCGACGGTCGCGGTGTGATCACCTCTCTCTTTCTCTTTATTTCTTCCAACATTTTCTTCCTCTTTCTTTCGTCTAGTTTATTTTCATTTGTTATTGATTTAGTTAGTTTTACATGATTCGTTTTCTCTAGTCCCTGTGGAAAGAACGACAGAATACTCGTCTGTATTTCACTGATCTCGTTCTATTGCGAGACGGTCTAGGCCGGTATCAGTCGGCATCCTTTATCCTACACGTGGTATCAGAGCAAGGTCTCTCGATTCATTAGGCTTTACCGCCTAAAGAGAGGATGTCATCTAATGAGGGTTTCTCTCTTGGTCATACCAGTCGTGCGCCTATCTTTGATGAGACAAACTATCCGTATTGGAAAGTGCATATGTCGGTATTCCTAGAGGCCATGGGGCTTGACGTATGGGATATTGTTAAACTTGGTTTTACTCCTCCGGATGATCCGGCAAGTCACTCTGAGGACGACAGGAGAAAACTGTATTTAAATGCCCGTGCAAAAAATGCACTCTTTGCCGGTTTATCTTTAAATGAGTTTAACCATGTAAGCAATCTCACGACTGCTCACAAGGTTTGGACCACCCTCGAAGAAATTTACGAGGGCACTACAAAAGTTAAAGAGGAAAAGTTGCTCATGGTGAGGCAACGATATGAGACTTTCACAATGTCGTCAACCGAGTCCGTGGATTCCATATTCACTCGGTTAAATAATATTGTGAATGAACTCAAGGGGCTCGGAGTTGTGTTTACTGACCTTGATATTGTGAGAAAGATGCTCAGGGCTTTACCAGAAAACTTCGACACTCTGGTGACGGTTCTCACAAACTCCGACTTGTCGATCACGACACTGACTGATCTCTATGGGAATCTCATCACCCATGAGATGCACAAAAAGGAGAAGGAAGCAGCCGAACCCTCAGAGACAAAGAAGAAGGCATTGGCTTTCAAAGCCAATGCTAAGGACGATTCAAGTGATGGCTCCTCCGACGAAGATCTAGCACTCATGGTAAAGAATACTCAAAACTTCTTCGCAGGTTACACAAGAAGGGTGTCAACATTGACACACGATCCAAGGGACCAAAGCAAACCAACTTCAAGGACATCATTTGCTATGGATGTCATGAAAAGGGACACATAGCATTAAGATGTCCAAACAAGAACAAGACGTGGAACAAGAAGAAGAAATTCTTCAAGAAGAGCAATGACACATCCAAAGAAGCATGCTACGGAGAATGGATGTCCGGCGGAGAGAGCTCCGACTCTGACTCCGACGATGAAGAAGGTTGCTCCAAGAAGCTAGCCAGACTAGCTCTCGGCAACACATCGACTAGTTCATCCCTTTGTCTTATGGCTAAAGGCGATGAAAAGGTGAACTACAAGACCGGTGGGAAACATTGGATGCTAGATAGCGAATGCTCCGAACACATGACTGGTAACAAGAAGTTGTTCACCTCACTAGAAGACAACTCAAGCGAGAATCAAAAGATCACCTTTGGCGACAACCGTCAAGGAAATGTGGTAGGCTTGGGTAAATTGCGATTTCAAACGATCTTTCAATTTCAAATGTTTTATTGGTTGAATCTTTGAATTTTAATTTGCTTTCCGTTGCTCAAATTGCGATCTTGGATTTCTTTGCACATTTTATCCCAAAGAAGTTTTAGTTGAAAGTTTAAAAGACAATTCTTTGATTTTCAAAGGCTTTCATTTTGTAAATCTTTATTTGGTTGATTTTCACTCAAAGGATGCATCTCTTTCAACATGCCTTGTCTCTCAAACCTCAAAGGGTTCGTTATGGCATAGGAAACTCGCACATGTTGGAATGCATCAATTGAGAAAACTTTTAAAACGTGATTTGGTTATTGGCTTAAATGATGTGAATTTTGAAAAGGATAAACCTTGTAGCGCCTGTCAAGCTGGCAAGCAAGTAGCTACTTCACATCCGATTAAGCGCGTTCTTTCAACTTGTAAACCTTTGGAACTATTGCATATGGATTTATTTGGACCTTCTGAGTTCCAAAGTATCGGGGGTAGCAATATGGTTTTGTGATTGTTGACGATTTTACTCGCTACACTTGGGTTTTCTTTATTTCTCAAAAATCTGAAACCCCCGAACGAGCCCAGTGCCTCGCCAATTGTCCGCATTTCGTCTGTTGGGACGGGCAACGGAAAAGAGCTGTAGCCCGGGAGGGCCATGTCCATATGTACCTTTGTGAATCCAGGCTCCAGAGGTACGTAGTGGATCCTGATATCCTCCCAAGACTGATATACGACCCCGTTTGCAACCACTACAGGTTTGTCGCCTTTGTTGATCAATAGGCTACAGCTCTCCGGCTTCTGCAATTTGCAACAATTATAATAGGTTAGAGAAATAGTTCTAACGTAACGGGAGTGGCATCAACCGAACTGCATATATAGCTCAAGAGTTGCAATACCTCAATCAGGTCCACCAGATCACGTGAACCTTCGAGCCGCAACTACTCGGCCTGGCAACGTCGACCTCGGCAGCTAGATCTAAACCCTTGGACTGCACAACTCGGCTGAGACGTTCATACTTCTTGTTCATTTGAGCGAACATGTCCGCGAATTGTGCAGTCACATCTGATCGTATCTTCTGAGACAGCTCCGATTCCCTTTCCTTCCAGCTGCGAGCCTTCTTCACCTTTTGCCCGGGCTCTGAGAAGCCTTCCTTCCATGGCACCACACCCCCCATGGTTCCCGTCCGCCCTGGATGCTCGTTGTTCCCAAGAGCCTGGATAAGGATGTCGTTTTCCCTATGGGGAGTGAACAATCCCTCGGTTGCCTCCTTCGAGCAAGAGATTTGTTACATTCAAAGCTCTCCATTGTGAGGACAAAATATATACAAACTTGTGCTCACACTAGTGATCATAGTTTTTTCTGCCACACTCTATGATTCCAACCAGGAAGTTAGCAAACTTACTATTCGTTGCACGACCTCGACGTCCCTGGGGTTTGGGAACTCCATAGTCCCCGTGGACGACACGGTCCCTCTGGCCAGCCACCAGCGCTTGCATTGCGGATCGTGGATCTTGGAGAGCAGTAGGTCAGGGGAGTCGACGAAATTCGACGCCTCGTCTTCAGCCTTCTTCCACTGCTCTTCCTTCCCCGCATAGCCGCGAGAGCCGAGCCGGTGCGGGTGGTCGTTCCTCCTCTGGATTGCCTTGTTCTTCTCGCTAAGGGCCTTCGTACTAGAAACAAGAAAATTAATGAACCGCTGGTTACTGCATACAACGGTGTAACCAAGCAAAAGAACCATACATACCTTGAACTCAGGGGTCCCCTTCTGTTGGGTGAATTGCTCCCATACCTCCTTCGTTATGAAGGGGTACTTCTCGCATGGAGATTTTCCTTTAGCGGGGAAGGTACTGACGAGGACGCTCTTGAAGGTTTTCCATGTGTTGTTCATGTCCTTCAAGCAAGCTATCTTGGGACCATCGTCGGGGATGTTCCACTTGGCCTGTTTCAAATGGTGCATATAAGCAGGACTTACTTAATCTCTGGGATAAACCAAGGGAATGTGATTACTCAAGAGTTCAGTGATTTTGATTAATTTTACCTTCACTTCCGCCCACAGCCTATCCCTCTCATCGGCCTTAACGTCCTTCCAGCTCTGGATGGTGATCTTCACCCTTTCCTTCGCCAACAAACCAACATAGGCAGTGTACTGGCCGGCGTTCTTCCCGATCGGTCTCCCGAACTGGTTGAACTCACATGAAAGATCTGCGCGTTTGGCCAAACGGCACAACATCGTCGCACCTCACGCCTTCCTCTTGCGCTAGGACGAGGCAGCGTCATCTACGTTGGCCCTTGCCGAATCACTACTATCAGTCAAGGAAGATGCCGACATGGCTTTACCTAAAATTCCATGAACAGACCATCAATTGATATGAAGAAAGGTACATGACAAAATTCATAACTAAAATGGAATGGCAATGATGAACCACCTCTTTTTGTTAAAATGTCAAATTTTCATTCAAAAGGCCAAAAATCATCAATTCCTATCAACATGGTCTTCAAAATGGATTTAAAAGGTTTTTAGAGGCTTTCGACTATCTTGTTTTTTAACCAAATCAGTTTCGAGTGCTAATCAAAATTTATTTGAATTATGCCAAAACTTGTTTTACAAAAGTCCTAGATATTATTACCCCGAAGAAGTTCGAAATTGAAAACTTTCTCAAAAGAGTTTCAATTTGAATAGATTTTGGGTGTTTGAATCTCACCGGAAAACTTACTTTGACTCGAAATATCTTATACATGCAAAACATGAGCTTCGGCTGTTTCTATGGTCTTTACTCGTGACCTTCGGCTCAAAATGATATAAATAACTGATTCAAGCTCTTTCATGTCAAAAATCTCATGAAAATCAAATTTGAACTCAATTTGCAAAAGGTTGTCGAACTTCAACCTTCTTGCTAAACATAAAGATCATTTGACCATAACTCTTGATTGTAAAATCCTATTTGGAAAATTTTTTCAGAAAAATATATTTCATGCAATGAAAATCATTTCTGTAAATTTTCATTTCAAATGTATTTGATTTGAGCAATAGTTGATTCTTTTCACAAATCAAATATGAAATCTGCAAAATTCAGACTTTTCAAATATACTATCGGTTGAAAATAAGAAACCGATATGAGATACTCTATTTCCTATCGGTTTGACAATTAAAACCGATAGTATTCAAGTTTGTATTCAGGAAAATAGATAAGATTAGCAGTGCAAACTATGCTAGTCTCTCTGCAGGAACATAAAGAATCATGGCTTTGTGATGAAAATTTAAATGAACCAAAATTTCAGATGAAAATTAGAAAATGAGAAATAATTAACAGAAAATTCAGATTATGGTCTTTTACTATCGGTTCGAAATAAGAAACCGATAGTGGACGACTATCTAACGAAATATTCTTAGTGATTTTCATCAAGTCTGTAATTCTCATATCTATCAAGTTTGTAATTCATGCACTTTTCATCTAGTTTTATATTTGTAATACATTGAACCACATATGAACTAATCAATATAAATTTAAGAAATTGACGCGAGTGGCAAGATCAATGATACTGCGGTTTGGTCAAGAACACTTACAGTCGTTCGTGGAGTGGCCTACGATGGCGCGATGCAGTGGCCGGAGATGGTGGAGAACCCAATTGCGAGCGGCAATGGTGGTGCAGGAGCGAAGAAGGGAACTTCGGGGAGGCTAGGGTTTTCCGCGCGTGAGTATTTGGAAATGTGATCAGTTGGACTGGAGGGAAAATCGTGTGGGTTTGACCTAATATAGGAATATTTACTATCGGTTAATAATCATCAAACCGATAGTAAATACAATGGCAGTTAGGGTTTGGAGTATTGCCATTGTTCACTATCGGTTTTATGATTATTAATCCACTGTACAAGATCAAACCAAAATGTAGAACACGGTCTCATAACACAATATGTATTACTATCGGTTGGGAACAAGAAACCAATATTAGATCTTAAATTCATATCGGTTTGGAATTTGAAACCGATAGTAAAATACAATGTTATTGACCCTAAAGGGTTTTCCTGAGAACAATTACAGATGGGTTTCAGTACATCATTTTGCACTTGTAAAGACACCTGAAACCCCATGCAAATGACTTCCAATAATTTTGAAATAAATTAACAGTAAAGACCAATCATTGAACATAAGGAATCATGCATATAGAAACTTTCTTCGAATAGCCAATCAAGATGGAGATATCAAAATGACAAACCAGCCAAAATTAAACCACGTGGAATCTGAACTTTGCAGTTTTCATATTGATTTGAGAAAAGAATCAATTATTGCTCAAATCAACTCCAATTGAAATGAAAATTTACATAAATAATTTTCATTGCATGAAATATATTTTTCTGAAAAAAATTTTCAAATAGAATTTTACAATCAAGAGTTATGTTCAAATGATCTTTATTGCCATTGTATTTCACTATCAGTTTTATGATTATTAACCGATAGTAAATTAATCCACTGTACAAGATCAAACCAAATAGTAGAATAGGGTCTCATAACACAATATGTATTACTATCGGTTGGGAACAAGAAACCGATATTAGAACTTAAATTCATATCGGTTTGGAAATTGAAACCGATAGTAAAATACAATGTTAGTGACCCTAAAGGGTTTTCCTGAGAACAATTACAGATGGGTTTCAGTACATCATTTTGCACTTGTAAAGACACCTGAAACCCCATGCAAATGACTTCCAATAATTTTGAAATAAATTAACAGTAAAGACCAATCATGGAACATAAGGGATCATGCATATACCAACCAGTTTCAAGTCTTTCATGGACACAAATCTTTTCAAGTTCGTAGAATACCTGCATGGAACTTTGACACTATATAGGCACTAACAGAGTTTTGTTTTTTCTCTTTTTGACAAAGTATAGCAGGCTGGGGGGAGGTATGTATGCTTTCCCTTCTCCAACAGTGCAAGCTCAGTCCTTATGCCCATGTCGATCATGTCACGGCGAACGTTGATGCCATCTTTCGTCTTTCCTGGAATGTTCAACAACAAACCAATCAAAATTTCAAAAACATTTTCTCTACGTGCATGACATCAATGCAATGTCAAACTTGTAAGTGCTCCCAATATGGCAGATCCCAAAAAATCGATCTCTTCTTCCAAACATTTTTTCCTGGAGGTTTAGAACATTTATCGAACTCAACTTTGATGTCCTTCACGCGCAAGTAAAGCTCCTTACCAGTCACAAACACTGGGGCTGATCTTTTCTCAGGCTTCCCATTAAATGACTTCCTCTTCTTACAGTAGGCGTGATGCATTGGAAGGAATCTGCGGTGACTCATGTACATTGTTTTTCTGCAGTTTGGTAACCACATGCTTTCAGTTTCATCCAGGCAAATAGGACAAGCCTTGCCTCGTTTCGTACTATACCCCGACAAATTTTCATAGGCCAGGAAATCATTTATGATGCAAAATATCATGGCCCGCAACATGAAATTCTCTCTCTTATGTGCATCCCACACCCGCACCCCTTCGCTCTACAATTTATGTAAGTCCTCAACTAACGGTGATAGAAACACGTCAATATCATTCCCGGGTTGTCTGGGTCCTGAATTAGTAATGACATCATGATGTACTTACGCTTCATACATAACCAAGGAGGAAGATTATAGATGCATAAAAGAAACGGCCAAGTGCTATGCCGACTGCTCATATTTTTGTGTGGATTCATACCATCCGTACCAGCCCAAACCTTATATTCCTCACTTCGCTGCCAAACTCACCGAATGTTCTGTTAATGTTTCTCCATTGAATAGAATCAGCTGGATGTCTTAGTTTTCCGTCTTGTTTTCGACCTCCACCATGCCAACGCAAGTACTTTGCATCTTTCGGATTTGCAAACAGCCGTTTCAATCTAGGAATCACAGGCAAATACCACACAGTTTTGGCCGGAGGCCCTTTCTTTACCTTGTCGTGGTGTTACGAACATCCCGGCAGGTTTTGTGGACGATCCTAGTGAAGAAAATGCGACGCGGGTTGACCGGATGACCGGTCCTCCCCCGCCGGACAAACACAACAAGTGACACGGAGGTTTATACAGGTTCGGGTCCCGGTGGGGGCCCTAGTCCTGTCGGCGTGCTCCCGACCGAAGTCTGCTGGGGAGGCTCTCTCGGGGAGAGGCTTCCGGAGCACACCTGTGAGATTGGCTATTCTAGCAATAATGAGCAACTTGTTCTTACAAGAGGGGGTACAAGGGCTTTTATAGCCCCCCAAAAGAAGCAGAAAGACTAAATTACCCCGGGCGCTACCGTCGGATCGAGGGGTAGCAACGTTCTTCTCCCGGCCAGGTGCCTCGGATGCTTGACAGGTGGCCACTGATTCCCGAGGCGTTTGGCACGCGACCGTCACGTGACTGAGGCGCTTGTCACGCGACTCGCACGTGACGTGGGATCAAGGGCTCCTATCCCCGGAAGGACGATGACGCCCGGGACAGGCACCGGGGGCCATGTCCCCGGGCGAATGGCGGCACCCTTGTGGAGATAGTGAGTACAAGGTCCCCCTTCCCCCTCCGGCGTAAACGCTCCGGGGGAGGGGACGAGCCTGTGTGGGCTAGACGTAAAACTTGCGAAGCAAACGCAAGTTCCACGTGTGCTTCAGCTCCTCCTCTTGAAGGTTGGAGAGTTTGTAAGCCCCCGAGCCCAGGACAGCGGAGATCCTGTTGGGGCCCTCCCATTTGGGGGAGAGCTTGCCCTGGGCTTGGGGGTCCGTAACGCGCTTGAGGAAAAGGTCCCCAAGGCGAAAAGCCCTCTCGTGCACGCACTGGTTGTATGCGCACGCCATCTCGCGCTCGTAGATGGCGTGGCGGAGGAGCACTCGGTCGCATTCCTCCTCCACGAGATTGATCTCCAGCCGCTGATTCGCCTCATTGGCTTGGTACGCTGCGGTCGTGGCTCCGTCTAGGAGCTCGACTCGTAGTGACCGAAAGCCAACCTCCGGGGGGAGGATTGCCTCAGTCCCGTAGGCCAGGGAGAAGGGAGTTCGTCCCGTCGCCCAGCTCGGAGTCGTGCGCATGGAGCAGAGGATGATAGGGAGCTCCTCTGCCCATGCACCCCGCTTAGAAGCGGCTTGCTCGAGTCGTCGACGTAACCCTTGTAGGATTACGCCGTTGACCCTCTCAACAGCCCCATTGCTCCGGGGATGGGCCACTGAGGCGAAGTGGATGATGAGCTCCAGGCCTTCACAGAATTCCCGGAAATAAGTCGAGTCAAATTGGGTCCCGTTATCAATAGTGATTTCTCGGGGGACACCAAAACTACAAACGATGTTTTTGCAGAAAAATCGCTGAACAGCCCGGGACGTTATGCTGGCCAAGGGTTCAGCCTCTACCCACTTAGTGAAGTAGTCGACTGCAACCACTGCATACTTGTATCCTCTGGGTGCTGGGGGGAAGGGCCCTAGGAGGTCCATCCCCCAGCGCGCGAAGGGCCAAGTGATGGGGATAGTCTGCAGTGCTACAGGGGGGAGGTTCGAATCCTTGGCCATCTTCTGGCAAGCCTCGCACGCGAAGACAAGGTCTCGCGCGTCGGGCATCACCGTGGGCCAATAAAAGCCCTGCCGGAGAGCTTTGGCCGCGATGGCGCAGGGGGCTAGGTGAGAGCCACAGCTCCCCGCGTGGATGTCTTCGAGAAGCTGGAGTCCCTCCGGCCGTGGGAGGCAACGGAGGAGGGCGGAAGCCCCCTGCTTGTAGAGCTTTCCCTTTAGTAGGAGGTATGCCCGGGCTTTGGCCCGGAGGCGTTTATCCTCGGTCTCGTTGGGAGGGTCCCCCTCTCCCTTGATGAAGGAGACGAGGGGGTCCATCCATGACGGAGACCGGGTGATCTCGGCGACCTCCGGGACACGAGGCTTGTCGCCCGTGTCCGGGGAGGCCACCGAGGGCTTCGCGATGACCTCCAGGAAGGCCCCTTTGGGGAGTGGTTTCCGGGCGCTGGCTGCCCAGGCTAGGGCGTCGGCCCGATCGTTGTCCCTTCACGGGATATGCCGGGCCTCGAGGCCGTCGAAGTGCCGCTCCATCTTACGCACCTCCTGCAAATAAAGGCTCAAGTTTGTGTCATGGCACAGGTAGGACTTGTCCATTTGGTAAACTATGAGCTGAGAGTCTACCTTCACTAGGAGGCATCGGATCCCCAGGGAGCGCGCAAGGCGCAACCCGAGGAGCAAAGCCTCGTACTCGGCGATGTTGTTGGTTGCGGGTGAAAGGGATCTAGGATATCGACTAGAGGGGGGTTAATAGGCGATTTTAGCAATTTAGCAAATAATCAAACAATTTAAAGACAATGAGAGCAAATAAATAACACAATATAAATAAAGCACAATTCCAACACAAGGATATATCCCGTGGTCTCGGTGATTTGCCGATCACCCCTAATCCACGTTGAGGCAAACTCAAATCTCTAACCGCTCCTCTATCTAGTCAACCTTCTCTCGAGAAGTGACCTAGATCTTGAGCCGGAATAGTGTGATGAGTTATCCAAACCTCGATTTCACAAAGGATGCACTTTAGCGCTCCGGCAAGGCGTGCTCAACCTTTCACAAGACGTTTTGAAACTTCTTCACAATCTTCCTTGAAGAGCTCTTCAAAACCTTTCTCCTAGCCGTCTAGGAGCCGGCAAACTCCAAGAGTAACAAGCCGGTGATGATCACTTTGCCTTCTTCTAGTGCCACACGATTGATTCAATGATCTAAATGCAATGCACTAGAAGATCTCAAATGCACACTCTCACAAATTTGAGAATTTGAAACCTAGAGTGTATGAAACTAGCTTAGGCTCTCAAGGATGATGACAATGCTCAAGATTATGCCAAAAGTCCTGAACAGGGCCGTGCATGGGAGTATATATACCCCCCACAATTAATATAGCCGTTACAGGCCGTTGGGAGAAAAAGATCACCTGGCGGTCAGACCGCAGGCACAATCTCGGTCAGACCGCCGCAATTGCAACGGCATTAAACAGGCGCAATAAATGCTCAACTGCCCTTGTCAGGCACACATACGGTCAGACCGGATACTATTTCGGTCAGACCATGAAACTGTTCAGAGACGACATAGTTTCTGGACACCTTATACGGTCAGGCCGATATATACGGACAGACCGTAGCACAAAAACACGGTCAGACCGATTTCACGATCAGACCAGTATAACAAAACGGTCAGACCGTAATAGCTCAAAACACCAGAAGGATAAAACAAGAGGTTCCAGGAGTCTGACCTTGGTCTCCACTACGGACAGACCGGCCAAACGGTCAGACCGTAGTTCAAAACACGGTCAGACCGATTTCTCGGTCAGACCGGACTAACAAACGGTCAGACCGGACTAATATACGGTCAGACCGACTGAGACAGAAATGAGCTGAAATAAGCATTCTCAAGGATGTGACCTTCTAGCATGCAATGCAAGTTGATTTTATGATTTGTGGCACATAGATGAAGTATTTTGTGATACACCACATGCTCCTCTTAATAGTACGGCAACTATCCTAAAATCCGGTCAAAATTCTTCTCTAATCACCTTAGACCGGTAAAAATGGAAAAGATCCTATTTCGTACCTTTGCCCTTTTGATCAATGCCCTTTCTTCATCATGATGCTCTTTCTTTGCCTTTCATTAACCTGTCTTTTAAGTATCTTCTTGACACAACTAGGCAGGTAACGTTAGTATAGCATTTGTAGTTGTCATTTAATTATTAAAACACTCTATAGGGGCCTAGAAGCTACAGCGGGGAACTTGAGCCGCGCCGCGTACTTGAGTTACTTTCCCTCGGGGCTTCGGAGGCTCGGTGAGACACAGCAACCCATCGAACATGAGTGTCCAATGGTCACTGCGTCGGGGCGGCGCGGGGAGGTCTTCGTCCCCAGACCCGGAGGCAGGAGTCCACTCCGCCACGAAGAAGGGGGTGAGCTCGGCCCACCACTTCCCGATCCCGCTGGTGGCCTCTTTGTTCCGCAGTACCTCCCCCAGGGGGAGGGACGACGGGACAGTGATGGGGTGTCCCAGGAAGTAGTGGCGAAGCCTCCGGGATGCCATTAGGAGGGCGTAGCAGATCTTCTCCATCTCTCTATACCGAGTTTTGGCCCCTTGGAGGGCCTCACTTACGTAGTACACGGGACGCTGCTGCCCCCCTTGCTTCTTCACCAATACCGCGCTACGGTGACTGGGGTTGCGGTGAGGTAGAGGAGCAAGGGCTCTTCGGGGGATGGCTCACGAGCATTGGAGGGCTCGTGAGGTATTCTTGAGGTCGTCGAAGGCCTCCTGGGCCTCGGGGGTCCACCGGAACCCCTCGAGCCCCCGGAGGATCTTGAAGAATTGGAGGCCGCGTTCCCCCGACCGTGAGATGAAGCGGCTTAGCGCGGCTAAGCGGCCGGCGAGTCGCTGAACGTCATTGACGGAGCGCGGTGGGGGCATGTCCAGGAACACCCGGATCTTTTCGGGGTTTGCCTCTATGCCCCGCTGGGACACGAGGAAACCCAGGAGCTTCCCCCCGTGCACACCGAAGGCGCACTTCTCCGGGTTGAGCTTCAACCCATACGCGCGGAGGTTGCGGAAGGTCTCCGCTAGGTCATCGACGTGGGCGGCTGTGCGGGGACTTTTGACGACCGCGTCGTCTACGTAGACTTTGACGTTGCGGCTGACTTGGTCTTTGAAGACCAGCGTCATGAGGCGCTGGAAGGTCGCTCCCGCGTTCTTCAACCCGAAGGGCATGTGGACGTAGCAGAAGGTTCCGAGGGGAGTTATGAAACTCGTCTTTTCCTCGTCCCCTTCCGCCATCCGGACTTGATGGTAGCCCGAGTAGGCGTCCAGGAAGCTATCAACTCGCACCCCGCGGTGGAGTCGACCAGTTGGTCAATCCGCGGGAGTGGGAAGTTGTCCTTGGGGCAGGCGCAGTTGAGGTCGGTGAAGTCCACGCACATCCGCCACTTGCCATTTGACTTTTTCACGAGGACGGGGTTCGCGAGCCACTCGGGGTGCAAGACCTCCCGAATGAACCCCGGCTCTCAGAGTCGGGCGATGTCTACCTTGATCGCCTCTTGGCGTTCAAGGAAGAGTTTCCTCAGCTTCTGTTTGATAGGGGGGTGACCGGGGGTCACCGCGAGCTTGTGCTCGATGACATCCCGGGCGAAGCCCCGCATGTCCGAGGGCTTCCACCCGAAAACGTCGGAGTTTTCGCGCAGGAAGGGCACGAGTTGTGTTGTATGCTCCTCGGGGAGCTCCGCCCCGATCCAGACAGTTTTGTCCCTGTCTTCCGGGGATAGCAGGACCTTCCGGAGGCCCCCTTCTTGACGCGGCTCTGGGAGGGGCCTTCCGGGAGGTATCGCAGTGACGTCTGGTTCAGGGGGAGAGACCTCCCCCCCGGGTGCCTTAATGATGTTGACACTCCTGATTGTGGCGGCGGCGCGCTCGTATAGAGTGCCGGCCACATCTTGGTCTCCCCGGACGATGATCACACCGTGAGGCCCGGGGACTTTCATGCAAAGGTAGTTTTGGTGGGTTGTGGCCCCCAGGCGGTTGATCGTGGTCCTCCCCATGATCGCGTTGTAGGAGGAGGGGAGGTCCAGCACGTCAAACCGGACCATCTCAGTCCGATAGTTGTCCGGGGTGCCGAACGTCATGGGGAGATCCACCTTCCCCACGGGGTGGATCGCCTTCACCGGGACGAATCCTTGCAAGGGCCCTGCCGCGGGCTGCAGAAGCTTCTCATCCACCTGCATCTTCCTGAAGGCTTTCAGGTAGAGGACATCGGCGGAGCTCCCGCCATCGATGAGGATGCGGGCCAGGTGGCAGTTGTAGATGGTGGCGGAGACGATGAGCACGTCGTCATGGGGGAAGCGAATCCCGCGCGCGTCTTCCGCTGTGAAGTTGAGGGGGACATCCGACCACTTGGGTGGCAGAGACGTGTGCAGCACCCCCACCACCTTGACTTCGCGCGCGTACTCCTTACGCTGGGGCTTAGAGTCCCACCCGAAGGCGGACCCTCCCACGATGACATTGACACGCTGCAGGGAAGTTTGGAAGGGGAGAGTTTCTGACGGCTCCCCTTCCTGCGTCTGTCCCTGCTGTCCCCCCTCGGGAGCTGGAAGGGCCGGTAGAGCCGGCTGAGGGGACAAGGAGGCCGGAGTCCCCCCCTGCCCATGCTGGTCGAGGAACGCCGCAAAGTGCTGCAGCAGCTGGTGGCACTCTCGGGTAGCATGGGTACTGGACCCGTGGAAGGTGCACCACGGTCCTTCCCTGCTTCTCCCCGCGGGGCCTTCCTAACCGCGGGAAGACTGTCCTCCCCCACGGCCTTTCAGCTTGGGGAAGGGGCAGTTGCCTCTCGGGGGGTCGCGCGGGCCGCCTCGGCCCTCGAGGACAAAGGTGTCCCGAGGCCGTGGCTCGTTACGGCCCCCCTTCCTGGGGCGTTTGAGGGGGTCCTTGGCCCCCCAGTCGGCGGGGGTGGGGGCCCCCTGGCTCTTCTTCCAGAGGTCGTCCTCCTCCGCTCGAGCGTACTTCTGAAGTACATTGAAGAACTCGTCGGCGGAGGAGGGGCAGCTTCGGGAGAGCCTCCGGTGGACCTCCCCCAGGAGGATCCCGCTCTTGCACGCCTCGATGACGGTGGAGTCGGGGACGTGAGCCACTTTGCTCTTCACTTGAGCGAAGCACTTGAAGAAGCTGTGGATGGTCTCCCCCGTCCTCTGCCGGACAGTGTATAGCTGCGAAGAATCCAGGGGACGCACTTAGTTCCCCTGCAAGTTCGCGCAGAACTCACGCTTGAGCTGCGCAAAGGACTTGACGGAGCCGGCCTTCAGGTTGTAGAACCAGGAGCGGGCGATCCCGGTGAGGTAGAGGGGGAAGATGTTGCATTGCACTATCTCATCCCCCCCAGCCGTTGAGATGGCCATGGAGTATACCTGCACAAATTCATAAGGATCGGCCTCACCGTTATAGTGCTCGATGTGCGGCGGGCGATAAGGCCGCGGCCACCGAATGCACCGAAGTCTACGGCATAGGGGCTGATTAGCCCCCTGCACTTCCCGGGGAGAGTCCCTGTCGCAGTCTCCTTTGACGGGGGACGCGCCCTCGTTGTCGGAGTCAAGAAGCGGCCCAAGAGGTCCACCGGTGTGGCGGTAACGACACTTTTCTTCCTGACCGGGGCTGAGTTCTCGGACGTCCGGGCTTCCACCCGGGGAGGTTGGCTCTTCGGCGGGCCTCTTTCCTCGGCCGGTGCGGGAGCGAGGCTCCCCGCGTCCGTGACCTGGGGGAAGCTCTTCCCCGCACTTAGCCGCGTGCATTCGCTCGACCTCCTCCTGGGAGAAACGGACCTGGTCCACCAGAGGCACCCTCGGGGGCGCCCCGGGGGAGGAGGGAGCTCATGCACTGTAGCTACCGGCCCGGAGGCTACCGGGGCCGGTTGGGGGGAGCCCCTTGCGGAGATCCCCGGGACCGGAAAGGGGGAAACCCCTGTATCACCCGGAACCGGGGAAGGGGCGCCCGCGGCGACGCTCGGAACCGGAAAGGGGGAAGCCCCTGTATTACCCAGAACCGAAGAGGACGGAGCCCCCGCGGCGACGACCAGAACCGGAAAGGGGGAAGCCCCTGTGGCGACGTCCGGAACCGGGGCGCCGTTGCGGGGGGAGGTCCGCTGAGGCACGGGAGCTGCTCTGTTGACCGCCCCCGGTGCGGTAAACGCGACACGTGGGGCGGGACTGTCTCCCGGCACAGAGATAACCCCCGGCATGTAATGGGTCCCCGGCCCTGGGAATGGGCCCGGAACAGGATATCCCCCCAGTGCCGCGAAGGGCCCGGGCACGAAGTAACCCCCCGGCACTGGGAAGGATCCAGGTGCCAGGAAGGGTCCGGATGTATGACTCGCCGAGGGAGGGTAACCACCGGAGGGGTCATACGGGGCGGCCGGGCCCCCAGAAACCGGAGGGGCCACCGGGTGACCCATAAACGGGGGCATAGCCCCCGGGTATGGGTACTGCGCATATGTGGGGGCCGGTGGCCGCGTCAACACGCGGAGCAGCTCATCCATAGAGAGCTGGGCGCGGAGCTAGCCCTCCACTAAAGCCTCGAGCAGGGTGTCCCAGGGAGCTGGGGGAGCCGTCGGGGGGAGAATAGTCCCGGCCGAGGCTCCCGCGGTCACCAGGACCGACCCGTAGGTCGAACCACCTAAATTAAGAGGGAAGGTGGGAGGCGGTACCTGGGTCTAGCTGCCTCCGGGCGGAAGCTCCGGGACAGTCGTGTCCCAGGCGGGTGGCGCCGGGTCACCGGGACTGGCGTCACTGGGGAGGGCGCGAGCCCTCGTTCTTGGGGGAGCCATGGCGTCTTGTCACGAGTCCCCACGGACGGCGCCAACTGTCGTAGTGTTACGAACACCCCGGCAGGTTTTGTGGATGATCCTAGTGAAGAAAACTCGACGTGGGTTGACCGGATGACCGGTCCTCCCCCGCCGGACAAACACAACAAGTGACACGGAGGTTTATACAGGTTCGGGTCCCGGTGGGGGCCCTAGTCCTGTCGGCGTGCTCCCGACCGGAGTCGGCTGGGGAGGCTCTCTCGGGGAGAGGCTTCCAGAGCACACCTGTGAGATTGGCTATTCTAGTAATAATGAGCAACTTGTTCTTACAAGAGGGGGTACAAGGGCTTTTATAGCCCCAAAAGAAGCAGAAAGACTAAACTACCCCGGGCGCTACCGTCGGATCGAGGGGTAGCAACGTCCTTCTCCCGGCCAGGTGCCTCGGATGCTTGACAGGTGGCCGCTGATTCCCGAGGCGCTTGGCACGCGACCGTCACGTGACTGACGCGCTTGTCACGTGACCCGCACGTGACGTGGGATTAAGGGCTCCTATCCTCGGAAGGACGATGACGCCCGGGACAGGCACCGGGGGCCATGTCCCCAGGCCAATGGCTGCGCCCGGGACAGGCTCCGGGGGCCATGTCCCCGGGTGAGAGGCGGCGTGTAACATCCCATATTTTGCTATCTCTTTAGCTTGCCAGTCAGCACATCTTCATTGGATTCTCGGACGTCTCAACCCCATTTTTGATCTTTATCTCAGAATTATAATCTCAGGTGTGCCACTACCTTAATTTAAAAAGTTGGCAGCTAAACTCCACCTTTCAGACCATTTTTGCTTTTTAGTCCAAAAGTATCGCATATCAGTTCTTTTCAGATTTGTTAGAAGCTCAAAAAGACTAAAAGTCTCAGACCATCTCCAAACTTCGATTTGATTCAGTGAACATCTCCCATTCACTATTCTGAACATTTTTCCCTTCTGGAAGAATTCCAAAAGCTCAACCGAAACCCTAGTTTCAGCCTTGCCAAAGTTTCAAACCCTAATTACCCTGTTTACCCTAATTACCCTGTTTTCGATTTTTGTCAAAACCACCAGATCTTATCGGATTTCATCATTTTTCCTGCTGGATGAATCCAAGTGATTTAGTACCACTCATGTACAAAACCAGAACTCAATCAGCCCTTCAGATCTCCAGATTTGCAAATAGGCCCAAATTCTCGAATCAAATTCCTTACAGATTGGTCCAAATCCTTGCAGAACAGTCCCTGGTGAAGGTTTCTGAAATTACAAATCAGCCCTAGCTTTCTTTCTCAGCCCTTTTCGACCAAGCCCCTGGTCGTTGCTCTCGACCAGAGCTCTAGCCGTTGCGACCAGAACCCCGCCACCTCGCCTCGCCGCAGGAACTCGCCGCCGATGAAGTTTCCCACGCAGCCACTGTCACCGCCACGTAGCCACCACCTGTGCGCAACCGTGCCGCCACCGTGGAGCAACCTCAGCCCGCACTGTGCCGTGACTTCCTCGCGCGCGCGCGTGCTTCAGCAGCAGCAAAGCAACGCCACGTTGCAGCCATGCCGAAGCTAGTGATCCTGTCGCCCTGCTCCAGCCGGATTTGCCGTGATCTCCCTCGCCTGGCATAGTCGTTGTCGCGTCCCAACGTTGTCTCGATCCCTTCTCCGGTGTCAGTCTCGCGCATCTCTTGGATATGCTTCAACTCCCGAGGGCCCAGCCCTTCGCCTATATAAGCTCCCCCTCAACCACAACATCACTTCGCACCACCCCGCAGCTGCATTGCTTCAGCCCTAGCACCAGAGAGCAGCAAATTTCCCAGCGCCGCCGTGAACGTCTTCTTCCCCGGCGAGCCACTTCTGGAGCTCACGGTGCCAGCTTCGCTCGCAGCTTCTCACTCCAATCCAAAGCAACCAGTAAGCTCCCCTCATCCCCCTGTATGTGTCATAGCATTTAATTGGCCCTCGGCGAACCTCAATGCCGGCGATCACCGGTAAAGCCCAAAACCACTGTTTCCTCAATGTTGCCCGATTCGATCCAAATCATCCCTCGTGCCAGTGGAAGAAATTGTTCAGCACACTCCCCTTAGCAAGCCTACCAATCGGGATTTCAAAATTGAGTCGAGATTGTGGCTTTCCCCAATTTGCGCGCCACCAGTGAATCAGCTCACGTCGCCGAGCTTCTCCAGCCATCCCCCGACCAAATTAACCTCACCAATTGTTCCCTCACTTCACCCTCTCACTCCCTGAGCAAGCAATCGAGTTCAAACTCTCTAAATCGAAAACCCCTAATTTATATGTCGTCTTCTCCAGCGCCGGTCGCCGGAATTCTTCTGCGGCCGATCTAGCTCCGGACACTTTGTCCCTTAGATAGACCCCAGTACCCTGAGCAATATTTTCTACTAGCTCGACTTCTGAATCGACCTGAATCAACAGATATTCCAATGCCAAGATCACTGTCCAGTAGCTTAGTTCATGTTCAGACCACCGTGTTTACTCGCCTGATTTGGCCGCCCTCCGGCCACTTTCTGCCCTTGAGCCTGTTGAGTACTTTGTTCTTGTTATCAAGGCCTAACCCCCAGACAAAGTAGTGCATCAATTGGAGCCTTGAGTCAAAAGTTATGCCATGCCCTAGTTCCTGGCCATGTCCAGCACTATGTCAGTGCATGTCCACCAGTGGCATTAGATGATTTAGACCTGTTTCACTTGAGCAATTGAAATTCCACCTTGTCCATTAGATTCCTGGAGTTGTACTCTACAACTTTCTCTACTGTCACTTCTCCAGAAAACCTACCTAAGACCAACTTAAGGCTATGTCTTGCCGTGGACCGAATGTCAGCCTTTTGACATTCAACTCCTTTTGAGCCCATCTCTTCAATCAACACCAAGTGACCTTGTCCAAACCTTTCCCCTGCATACATGATATATTTTACGTATCATTTGCCATGAAGACTATCTTCTGTATGCTTATATAGCGTATGTGTGTATTATTTGTATCCGCTGTGGAACCAGAGGTTGAAGGAGCGGAAGAAATCTTCGAAGAATCGTCTAAGTAACTGGACCCAACATTGCAAGGCAAGTCTCAAACCTTTGATCATGTCTCGCCTATTATTTTGAAATGAAGTATATTAACTGTTTTCAAGTATATGCATGCCTTATATTCAAATAAGAGCTATATTCAAATAAAGTGATTAGATATGACTCAAATAATTGTAAAGCCCCTTTTGACATTGAATATCCCTGGACCCTTGTCACCCTAGAATATCATGCTTAGGCTATGCTATGCTCAAGATTATATGTTAAATGTTGAATGGTCACATTTGAGAAAAGCATGTTCAAAACCCCTTTTTGTGAAAGAAAATGTGATTGGAATCGATAGTGAGGATGGTTTGATTGGATGGTGCTGTGTGCGCACTGGGCATGTGAAAGACTCCTCACTAAAGATTCATAAGGACTAGAACTTTGTGTTGTGCTTCTATGCGGCATGAAAAACGTACCAACCACTTGCTCGGTTATGGGACGGGCGCAACTTAGTAGCTTTCTTTAGTATTAGCTTTTCCCCGTAATGGTTGTCGATCCGGTTTCTTGCGAGAACTGGTGGGCCACTTGAGGACCATGAGTGATGTGAGTTTAGAAAAATTATGAGAGGAAAAGGTGGAAAGAAGGAAGACGCCCTATGCCAGATTAAGTCGTGTGCGGCTGTAATCAAGAAAGGCTATGTGTCTTGTGAGAACATAGACCCAGGCTAGGAAGTAAGGCAGTGGGGAGGACCCACAACGGTACTTGAGACTTAACTGTCTATTTACCGGGCAGGGAATTGTTAATGCTAGGACTGTAAACTGTTGTGTCATCTTAGCCTTGTCACATGCGTAAAAGTCGCGTGGAGCTAGCCTGACTTGAAAGCTGAGTGATCGGTGGATTAAGGTGGTACACCTTTGCAAAGTTTAAAAAGTATTGGATACTCTAAGCTTCTAGGTCATGGAGTCTGCGCGCTATGGATTCTATCCACGTCGATGCAGCACAAGTAGCTTTTGGAAAGTTTTTCACAAAATCTGAGTAAAGTGGTGACTCATGAAAGACCGCCACACATAACATTTCTGAAAATCTAGCTTAGGATTTTAAAAGCCTCGCTTTTGAAAACAAAAACCTTTTCTTCAAAACTGAGTGTGAAAATCTATTCTATTCCTATATATATATAAAACCAAGACCCCTTTCCTTGAAAACCCCTCATCTATATATCTGCATTCTCATAACGAGACTTGCTGAGCATTGTGTAAAAAAAACATGCTCACCCTTGCCTTTTCACACAAATTCAGAAGAAAGGATTCGAGGATCCTGATCCCTTTAGCCTTGAGCACCAAGAAGAGGAAGGAACCTTTCCAGACGATTTGAGCTTCTAGGAGGGTCATGCGCCAAGTTGAGTCCGATGTGGTGAAGGCCCGAGCCGAACCGCTGCAGAAGGAAATGAAGACCTTTGTTGTTGCTTTTGTGTTATTTTTCTGTATTCGGTACCTCGATACCGATTCTTTTTTATTCTTGATTTTGAAAAACTCTCTACTTTTGTATCAACTTTAATTAATGCCATTCTTGGCTTTACGATAATGTAATAGTGGTCCTCGTGACCTTGTACTTGTTTTATCTATTTGCTTTATTGTTTAAAATAAATCCTGTTGTTGTGAGCTTGTGATGTACCTTTCTGTGTGCAATCCACCTGGGCGGTTGCCACCGGAATCCTCAAATGAGGGTCCCACATGGCCCCCGGGACAGGCACCGGGGGCCATGTCCCCGGGCGAATGGCGGCGCTCGGGACAGGCACCGGGGGCCCTGTCCCCGGGCAAATGGTGCAACTTCTTACCTGGTCTTAGTCTCGTGGAGATTTCCCCCAACATACCTCATCACATCCATTGTGATAAATTCTGTCCCCATGCTTATACCGCGATGCACCGCATCTTGGACAAACATGCAAATCCTCGTACTCGTTACGGTACAGAACACATCATTTGGGCATGCATGTATTCTTTCGATTTCCATTCCCAACGGACACAATAGTTTTCTGGCCTGGTAAACCGATCTTGGCAACTCATTTCCCTCTGGAAGCATGTCCGCTAACAGATCTAATAGCGTCGTGAAACTCTTATCACTCCAACCCTTGCTTGCCTTCAAGTTATATAATATCAACACAGAAGACAACTTTGTAAATTTTGCACATCCGAGGAACAAAGGCCTCTCAAAATCAACAATTAATTTCTCAAATTTATCAAAATTGTTTTCGCTGTAATCTTTTTCTACATCACGTAGCATTTCATCTAAACTGTCGTCATCTACATGCACATCCGAATGAACATTATCAATGTTTTGATGATCATCATTACTGCAATCCACTTCCGGGTGCTGCTGAGTGGTAGCGGTGCTCGTTTCCTCAAGATCTTCACCATGCCATATCCAACAGGTATAGCGTGCGTTAAAACCACGATGAATCAAATGACTCCTAATCTGATCAGAGTTGCCGAACCTCTTTAAGTTCATACAATCTATACAAGGACAATGCATATCTTTCTCTTCCTTCTTCGCCTTTTCTTGCTCAGCAAATTTAATAAACCCATTCACACCCTCCAAATACTCAACAGTAGTACGTTTAATTCCATACATCCAATATTCTCGATCCATCTACAATTATTTCACAAAATTGACAAATTGAAATAAATAATTAATGACTCAGGGCATGCATGCATGAAACATCATCAATTAGCTAGGCCATATGTGTGTACAGCTACTTAATTACATTAAATGGATATATATGAAACCCTAATTAACTTGATGCAATTAATTGGAAGAGCCAGCTAGCTAGCTGGTTAAATGTAACACCCCGTTTTTGCCAAACCCTAAAATAGCCAAAATCCACATCTTGACCCCAAACCCTAATCTGCTTCAGCCATTCCCTTCTAAAAGTTGTTCAAAACATTTTTCCCTTCGGGACCATCTCCAAAATCTCACCCTAAAGCTGAGTTTCAGCCCTCGCCATTTTAAAACCCTAATTACCCTATTTTACCCTAAACCGTTTTCCCCAATTTTGTCGAAACTCTTCAGATCTTGCCTGATCTTACCAAACTTTGGCCAGATAAGTTCTAAAAATCTTTTGCAACTTAGCTGCGAAATCAGATTTCAGATCGGACCCTCAGATCTCCAGATTTGCAAACAGGCCCAAGTCCTATTCAAGTTTTCCTCACAGAACAGCCCCTGTAACAAGTTTCAGAAATTGCAGAACGGCCCAAACTTCTTTTCAAGTCCTTTCGACCAGCGCCTGGTCGTTGCTTTCGACCAGTGCACGTCGCCGTTGCCGCGCCGTGTTCTCGCCGTGTTTGCTCGCCGCCGGCCACCGTTTCTTGTCGCCTGTGCCCTGTGAGTTGCTGTGCCACCCCGTGCGCACGTGCCAGCAGTGCGTCGCCTTGCCCAGCGGATAAACGGCCGCGCTCCCGAGCTTTGTTTTCGCGCGCGCTCCCGTTGCCGTGGCAATTGCATGTGTATACGTGTCATTGCCGGAGCTACGTTGTCGCCTCCGCATCTGCGCCGTCACTGGTGAAGTCCCAAGGCAACTGGCAAAGCTGCAGCACCGCCTGAAGCGTATCACGTCGCCGTCGCCGTCGTTGCGCCTGCACCCGACAAATTTCTCCCCGGCGCAAGCAACCGCTGTCGTGTTTTCCCTCGCAAACTCCGTCCCCGTGCCTATTTAAACCCCCTCAGTACTGTGAAGAAGCACAACTTCAAGACTTAGCCAAATTCCCAGTTAATTTCCCACCGCCGTCGAGTTTGCTTTCTTCTCCGGTGAGCAACCTCTGGAGCTCACGGTGCCAGCCCAATTCACTGCACCATTCTTCAAACCAAAGCCACCAGTGAGTTCCCCTCTTCCCCCTGTTTGTGTCATAGCACCCAATTGCACCCCGGCGAACCTTAACGCCGGTGATCACCGGAAAAGCTCAAAACCCCTGTTCCTGCAATGCTACCTGATTTAATCCAAATTAGCCTTAGTACCAGTAGAAGAAATTGATCAGCATACTCTTTTTAGCAAGCCTACCAATCTGGTTTTCAAAATCGAGCTGAGATCATAGCTCTCCCCAAATTGCGCGCCACCAGTAAACTGGCTCTCGTCGCCAGGCCACGCCGGCGATCCTCCGGTCAAATTGACCCCTCCAGTAGCTTTGTTGTGCCCTAGAGATCATCCCCAAGCTTGGAATTGAGCTCTTTCGCCCTGAATCAAAAACCCCCTTTGTCCAGTGTCGTCTTCTCCAGCGCCGGTCGCCGGAATTCTTTCCCGGCCGATCTAGCCCCTGAAACCTTGTCCCTTAGCTTCACCTCACCTCCCTGAGCAATTTCTTCCACTAGCTCGACACCTGGATCTGCCTAGATTGTGAGTTATGCCTATGCCAAGATCACTGTCCAGTAGCTCAGTTCATGTCCAGGCCACCGTAGTTCATCGCCGGATTTGGCCACCCTCCGGCCATTTCCAGCCCTTGTGCCTGTTGAGTGATCTATTCCTGTTAGTAATGCCTACCTCCCAGACAAAGTGGTGCATCAATTGGAGCCCTGGATCAAAAGTTAAGCCATGCCCTAGTTTCTGGCCATGTCCAGCACTATGTCAGTGCATGTCAGCCACTGGCATTAGCCTTGCTTGACCCCTTCTGGTTGAGCAATTGAAATGCCACCTTGTCCTTTAGATTCCTGGAGTTGAGATCTACAACTTTCTCTACTATCACTTCTCCAGAAAACCATCCTAAGATCAGTTTGAAGCTATGCCAAAGCCATGAACTGAACGTCGACCCTTCGACGTTCAATCCTTTTTAGCCGTTTCTTCGACCAGAGCCCTTGTGACCTTGCCCTAACCTTTTCCCCTGCATGCATGACTTATTTACTTAATACTTTCTATAGAAACTATTTTCAGTATGCTTATGTGGTATGTGTTTGTGTGTTATTTGATTGCCGCAGAGTCAGAAGCCGAAGGAGCGGAAGAAGTCTTTGAAGATCCGTCTGAGTATTTAGACCCAACATCGCAAGGCAAGCCTCATTCCTTTGATCATGTCTCACCCAATATTTTCATATGAAGTATATTCACCGTTTCTTACTATGTATGCTTAATTGAAATACAAGTTATGTTTGAATGACATGAGTAGATATTACCTAATGGATCATGAAACCCCTTTTTGTCATTGAACCTTCATATATATGCTTTTGTCACCCTAGGACTCATATACTGAATGTTCACATTAAATTTGAAATGGTCAAATACATGAGAAGTTATAATGAAAACCGTTTTGTCAAGAAAACTGATAAAAGGGATCAGTAGTGAGGATTGGATTGTATGGAGAGGGTGCGGTGCGCACCAGGGTATGTGAATGTTCCTCACTATTGGTTCATAAGGACGAGAACCTTGTGCTGTGTCTCTATGCGAATTGTAAACGTACCAACCACTTGCCTGGTATGGGACAGGCACAACTTAGTAGCTTTTTGGTATTAGCAGTTCCCTGCATGGTTTGTCGGTCTGGTTTCTCGCGTGGAAACTGGTGGGCCGCAGTTCGGCCATGAGTGATGTGAGTTCAGAAAAATGATGAGAGATAAAGGTGGAAAGAAGGAAGGCGCCCTACGCCTCAGATTAAGCCGTGCGCGGTTGTAATCTTGAACGGTCATATGTCTTGCGTGGACACAGACCAAGGCTATGTGTCTTGCGGGAACATAAGCCAGAGGCTAGGAAGTAAGGCAGTGGGGATGACCCACAACGGTACTTGAGACTTAATTGTCTATTTACCGGGCGGGGATACTGTTAATACTGAACTGTAAAAGCGTTGTGTGATCTCGGCCTTGTCACATGTGTATAAGTCACATGGAGCTGATCCGACTTGAAAGCCGAGTGAACCAGTGGATTTAAAAAGAGGTACACCTTTGCAAAGTGTAAAAGAAGTATCGGATACTCTGTACTCCCAGGTTCAGGAGTCTTTTCGTAGTGGAAGTTATCCATGGGTTATAGCACAAGTAATGTTTTGGAATGTTTTCATAATGTGGTTAACAAAGTAGTAACTCATGGGAGACCACTACATCTAAGGTTTTATCGAAAACCTGTTTAATGTTTAAAGTATCATTTTCATGACAAAGTACTGTTTTACTGAACAAATGACTTGGAAATCTATATATCTCTATCCATATGAACCTGAAACCCCAGAATCATATATTTCACTCTCATGTAAGTACAATCACATTAATCCCTGGAATGAGTGTTGCTGAGCACCAAGTGCTCACCCTTGCATTTTATCCCACTGTAGAAGAGGGATTCGAGGATCCCGATTCTTTCAGTTATGAGTACTCACCTGAAGATGGAAGCACCCCGGGCGAGCCCACGTTCTAGAAGGATTGCGCACCAAGTCAAGTCAGATGTGGGAGAAGCCCCTCCAACCCCGCTGCGGATGGAAATCAAGCTGTTTGTTGTTGCTTTGTGTTTTATGTTGTGTGTTCGGTACTTGGATACCGATTCTGGTTCTGATAAACTAGTTATTTTCTTAGCAACTCTACTTAGCACCATTTTCGGTGCTTTGGCTATGTAATATTGGCCATGTTGGCCTGATACTTGTTTAATGTTATTACTATGCTTGTGTGGTTTGGAGCTCATGTGACATCCTGCTGTGTGTAACCTACCTGGGCGGTTACCAAGGTGATCCTCAAATGGGGGTCTCACATTAAATTCAGCCATAAATCATTCCTAGCTTAACTTTAGCAAGCTATAGCTAGCTAGCCAACCTAGCCTTCTAGCTAGTTTGGAGCTACATGTATCTAGTTTAATGAATTGGAAGTAGAGAGAGAGGGAGAGTGTGAAAGAGTGATAGAGAGAGAGAGAGAGAGAGAGGTGATGACAAGATGACAATACCGAGGGGATCGAATTATCAACGTCTCAGCTAGCTTCTCTAGATCACTCTAGCTTGGAGCGTGGATGCACGTATGGTAGAAATGAATCGAGGATGCAGAGCAGTGGTCGAGATAAGTTGTGCAATTTTACTATCGGTTCAAAACCACAACTGATAGTAAACTTTTCTCTCTATTAAGGTCCCCACTGTCATAACCATTAGTTTATATGACGTCATTTTACTATCGGTTTGTTTTATATAACCGATAGTAAAATTTACTCTATTATATCGGTTGGTACAGTAGAACCGATAGTAAAAATTCCGTAAATTCACTATCAGTAACCAAAGACAAACCGATAGTAAAATTTACTCTATTATATCAGTTCGTACAGTATGAACCGATAGTAAAAAGTCCATAATTTCACTATCAGTTATGAAAGACAAACCGATAGTACTATTTCATGTATTATATCGGTTGGTACAGTAATGACCGATAGTAAAAATTGTTTGCATTTCACTAACGGTACACCAGAATATAACTGATAGTACAAAGTCTCTTCTCCACCGCTGTAGTCGTACTCTATCGGATTTTTCCCAGATTGCTTATAACCGTTAGAAGATATGGGTTAGTGGATTGTATTTTTGTAATAGTGAATGGAAATGGCCTCCATACCCATACGAGCAATATACTCACTTGGGTGACAAGTCCTTAGTAAGCAGATACACAAGCATGGGGTCATACCATTATAGTTTATAGACAATTGTTTACTTTGAACTCTTTATTTACATTCTTTTGGCATCTAGTAAAATCATATTAGAATACCTAATGATCTCTAACTGATCTGATTTCCTATATGTGAGCACATAATCTTTCATTCTTTGCAAAATACTGCAAAACTTATTTGGATGCTACCATATGGTCCATTCTAGGATCGCTTAAACATCTTCTTAGCACTCCATAAAATATATATATATTATATTTGGATAGGTGCAAAAAATATAGCACATGGGACATTGTGCATTTTGTTAATTTAAAACTTTCTTTGACACTAGACTTTTCTCTCAATGAATTTATGGTATACACAATCATCCAACATTCATCTCAAAATCAAATGAGATTATAATTTCATGAAGTTGTGATACCATTGACAATCCTACTTGAACCCATAGATGATTTCTTTATTGCAAATCATTTGCTCTGGCTCACAAGACACAAAGGATTTTGACTGCACCTTATAAGTTGTCTTATCAATGTCTCCACTGAGAACCATACTCTTTACACCCAATGATGCAACTCAAGTATGACATGAGTGCCATAATAACAATAAAAGAGACTTTCAAAGAAAGAAACACAAAACAAGCATTAAATCTTTCCGTATTGTCTTTTGAATCCCTCTTAGTTTTAAATATCCATTTGAAAACAATGAGTTTCACACTTTTTGGCAATGAGGCAAGATCACAAATGTCATCCTTGATGAAAGATAATACAATTATCTGAATTTACATTTCTTTCTCTAGTAGATCTTCTTAATGGCACTAATTTTTTAGTTTGTTTTTCCATGAACAATATCTTGATTTTGAGAGGAAGGTTCTCAGACATTTTCTTGATCTGAATTATGTTCAACAATATTAGGTAAAATGACTTGATCATGATCATTGTTGATCATATCCATAGGAAGAGACATTACTACAGAAATGCAGTCTATTAACCCATATTTTCTAATGATTTACGCAATCTGGAAGAAAACCATTAGTGTGCATGGTGCGTAGTTTGATTGGGCATTTGTACTAACGGTTGGGTTGTGAGAAACCATTAGTAAAAACTACATGATTTTTTCAAATGGTTCTAAATATATTAACCGTTTGAAGAAATATACTTATACTAATGGTTGTATTTTGAGAACTGTTAGAATAGATTTTATTTTATTCTAACGATTTTTAATAAAAAATGATTAGAAGAAACATACTTATAGTAACGGTTCTTATTTGAGAACCGTCAGAATAGATTTTGTTTTATTCTAACCGATATAGATATATAACCATTAGAAAAATTGTGCTATCTTCTAACTATTCTAGTGTTGCAAACCGTTAGTAAATGTTCTACTATAAGTTAAACCCACTTGACCCTTACTACGCATCTCTCTCTCTCTCTCTGTTTTCTTCTGTTCCACACTCCAAGCTAGAGTGATCAGGGCAAGCTGGAAGGAAGTTCGATCCCTCTCTCTAATGTAAGCTTCTCATCACCTCTCTCTCTACTTGCAAGCTAGCTGTAGCTCCAAAGTTAGCTAGCTAGCTAGCTGGCTCTTACAATGCATCATGATTTATGAGCTCACTAGCTTGCATTTTGTAGTTAGGGTTAGTGTTTCATCGACTTAGAGTTTTATATATCAGTTGTAAGTAGCTGTATATATATATAGCTTAATTGGTCAGGTTTCATACATGCCTGACTCATTATTTTTTTAATTTGTCAATTTTGTGAATTGTAGATGGACCGGGAATATTGGATGTATGGAATAAAACATACTACTCTTGAGTATTTGGAGGGTGTGAACGGGTTTATTAAATTTGCTGAGCAAGAAAACGCGAAGAAGGGAGAAAAAGATATGCATTGTCCTTGTACAAACTGTATGAACTTAAAGAGGTTTAGCAACTCCGATAAGATTAAGAGCCATTTGATTTGTCGTGGTTTTAACGAATGATATATCTATGGATATAGCATGGAGAAAATCTTGAGGAAACAAGCACCGCTATCAATCAGTAGGACTTGGAAGTGGATTGCAGTAATGATGATCATCAGAATTTTGATAATGTTCATTCAGATGTGCATGTAGATGATGACAATTTAGATGAAATGTTATGTGATGTGCAAGAAGATTACAGTGAAAACGACGTTGGTAAATTTGAGAAATTGATTACTAATTCTAAGAAGCCTTTGTTTCCTGGATGTGCAAAATTTACAAAGCTGTCTTCTGTGTTGAGATTATATAACCTGAAGGCAAGAAACGGTTGGAGTGATAAGAGTTTCATGGCACTATTAGATCTTTTAGCAGACATGCTTCCAGAGGGAAATGAATTGCCAAGATCAATTTACCAAGCCAAAAAATTGTTGTGTCCATTGGGAATGGAAATCGAAAGAATACATGCATGCCCAAATTATTGTGTGCTGTACCGTAATGAGTATGAGGATTTGCATGACTGTCGAAGATGCGGTGCATCACGATATAAGCGTAGGGACCGAATTGACAGTGAATGTGACGAGATAAAGAAAGGACCTCCGGCCAAAACTGTGTGGTATTTGCCTGTGATTTCTAGATTGAAACGGATGTTTGGAAATCCGAAAGATGTGAAGTAGTTGTGTTGACATGATGAAGGTTGGAAACAAGACGGAAAACTAAAATATCCAACTAATTCAATTCAATGGAGAAACATTAGTAGAACATTTGGTGAGTTTGGCAGGGAAGTGAGGAATATAAGATTTGGCTGGTTCTTTTATGCATCTACAACTTTCTCCTTGGTTATGTATGAAGTGCAAGTACATCATGATGTCATTACTAATCTCAGGACCCAGACAACCCAAAAATGATATTGATGCATTTCTAGCGCCTTTAATCGAGGACTTACAAAAATTGTGGAGCGAAGGGGTGCGGGTGTGGGATGCATATAAGCAAGAGAATTTTATCTTGTGGGCCATGATATTTTGCACCATAAATGATTTCTCTACCTATGGAAATTTGTCGGGCTATAATACGAAAGGAGGCAAGGCTTGCCTTATTTTCCTAGATGAAACTGAGAGCATGCGGTTACAGAATTGCAGTAAAACAGTGTACATGGGTCACCGCAGGTTTCTTCTGATGCATCACACCTACCATAAGAAGAGGAAATCATTTAACATGAAGTCTGAGAAAGTATCTGTTGGGGGAAATCTCCACGCGGTCAAGTCCAGGTAAGTTCATGATTGCCCGGGGACAGTGGCCTCAGGTGCCTGCCCCGGGCGCCGCCTTTTAGGCGCCCGGGACCGTGCCTCCAGGGCATGTCCCGGGCGCCGCCATTTGGCCCCCGGGACCGTGTCCCCCGGGCATGTCCCGGGCGCCGCCATTCGCCCGGGGATAGTGGCCTCCGGTGCCTGCCCCGGGCGCCGCCATTTGGCCCCCGGGACCGTGCCCCCCGGGCATGTCCCGGGTGCCGCCATTTGGCCCCCGGGACCGTGTCCCCGGGCATGTCCCGGGCGCCGCCATTCGCCCGGGGAGAGTGGCCTCCGGTGCCTGCCCCGGGCGCCGCCATTTGGTCCCCGGGACCGTGCACCCCGGGCATGGCCCGGGTGCCGCCATTTGGCCCCCGGGACCGTGTCCCCCGGGCATGTCCCGGGCGCCGCCATTCGCCCGGCGAGAGTGGCCTCCGGTGCCTGCCCCGGGCGCCGCCATTTGGCCCCCGGGACCGTGTCCCCCGGGCAAGTCCCGGGCGCCGCCATTCGCCCGGGGATAGTGGCCTCCGGTGCCTGCCCCGGGCGCCGCCATTTGGCCCCCGGGACCGTGCCCCCCGGGCATGTCCCGGGCACCGCCATTTGGCCCCCGGGACCGTGTCCCCCGGGCATGTCCCGGGCGCCGCCATTCGCCCGGGGAGAGTGGCCTCCGGTGCCTGCCCCGGGCGCCGCCATTTGGTCCCCGGGACCGTGCCCCCCGGGCATGTCCCGGGCGCCGCCATTTGGCCCCCAGGACCGTGTCCCCCGGGCATGTCCCGGGCGCCGCCATTCGCCCGGGGAGAGTGGCCTCCGGTGCCTGCCCCGGGCGCCGCCATTTGGCCCTCGGGACCGTGTCCCCCGGGCATGTCCCGGGCGCCGCCATTCGCCCGGGGATAGTGGCCTCCGGTGCCTGCCCCGGGCGCCGCCATTTGGCCCCCGGGACCGTGCCCCCCGGGCATGTCCCGGGCGCCGCCATTTGGCCCCCGGGACCGTGTCCCCCGGGCATGTCCCGGGCGCCGCCATTCGCCCGGGGAGAGTGCCCCCCGGGCATGTCCCGGGCGCCGCCATTTGGCCCCCGGGACCGTGCCCCCCGGGCATGTCCCGGGCGCCGCCATTTGGCTCCCGGGACTGTGCCCCTCGGGCATGTCCCGGGCGCCGCCTTTTGGGTTCCCGGGACCCTGCTCTCCGAAAGGGGTCCCGGACGTCATCGCCCTCCTAAAAGGTAAGACCCCTGTCTGTTTATCACGTGCAGGTCACGCGAGGGACGCCTCGGGAATCAGCAACCACCTGTCAACCATCCAAGGCGTTTGACCGGGAGAAGGACGGTCCTACCCTTCAATCCGACGGTGGCTCCCGGGGTAGTTTAGGTTTTTTGCTTCTTTTTGGGGCTATAAATAGCCCTTGTACCCCTCTGTTGTAAAGGATCACTTCATTATTATTTGGAATAGCTAATCTCACAGACGTGCTCCGGAAGCCTCTCCCCCGGAGAGAGCTCCCCCAGCCGACTCCGGTCGGGAGCGCGTCGACAGGACTAGGGCCCCCACTGGGACCCGAACCTGTATAAATCCTCGTGTCTTTTCTTGTGTTTGTCCGGCGGGGGAGGACCGGTCACCCGGTCAACCCGCGCTGCGTAATCTCCGCTAGGATCGTCTTCAAAACCTGCCGGGGTATTCTTAATACCACGACAGTTGGCGCCGTCCGTGGGGACCCGTGACGAATCGCCATGGCTCCTCCAAGAACAAGGGCTCGCACCCTTCCCGGTGACCCGGGTCTCGGGGACCCGGCGCCGTCCGCCCGGGACACTGCTGTCCCGGCGGCCACTTCCGGAGGCGACCTGGCCCAGGTACCGCCTCCCTCCTTTCCTCTTAACTTAGGTGTTTCCACCTCCAGGGCGTTCCCGATGACCGCGGGGACCTCGGCCGGGACAAGCGTCCCCCCGACGGCTCCCCCGGCTCCCCGGGACGCCCTGCTCGAAGCTCTCGTGGAGGGCCAGCTCCGCGCCCAGCGCTCTATGGACGAGCTCCTTAGTGTGTTGGCGCGGCCCTCGGCCCCCACATTTTCGTCGCACCTGTATCCGGGGATCATGCCCCCGTTTATGGGATACCCAGCGGCCCCTCCGGCGTCAGGGGGGCTGTCTACCCCGTATAATCCCGCTGGGGGGTTCCCTCCCCCCGCGGGATATACTTCCGGACACCTGTCGGCACCCGGGCCTGTCCCGGTGCCGGGAGGCTATTTCATGCCCGGGCCCTTCGTGGCACCAGGGGGGTACCCCGTCCCCGGCTCACTTCCGGGGCTGGGGGGTCATTTCATGCCGGGGGCTATTCCTACGGCGGGAGCCAGTCCCGCCCCCCGCGTTGCGTTTACCGTACCAGGGCCGGTCGACAGAGCAGCTCTCGTGCCTCAGCGAATTTCCCCCCGCATTGGCTCCCCAACCCAGGACGTCGCCGAGGGGGCTCACCCCCCACTGGTTCCGGATGTCACAGGGGCTTCCCCCTTTCCGGTCCCGGTCGTTGCCACGGGGGCCCCCTCTTCGGATCCAAACGCCGCCCCGGGCGCCCCCTCCCCGGTTCCGGATGGTGCAGGGGACTCCCCCCAGCAGGCCCCGGTAGCTTCCGGGCCGGCTGCTACAGTGCAGGAGCTCCCTCCCCCGGCGAAGCAGGTCCGCTTCTCTTGGGGGGAGGTCGAGCGAATGCATTCTCCCAGTCGCGGGGAAGAGCTTCCCCCCGGTCGTTGTCGCAGGGAGCCTCGCTCTTGCACCGGTCGGGGGAAGAGACCAGCCGAAGAACCATCATCCCCGGAGGGAAGCCCGGACGTCCGGGAATTCAGTCCCGGCCCGGAAGAGAAGCGTCGTCACCACCACTCCGGTGGCCCTCTTGGGCCGCTACCTGACTCAGATAACGAGGGGGCGTCCCCCGTTAAAGAAGACAGTAACTGGGGCTCCCCCCGGGAAGTGCAGGGGGCGAACCAGCCTCTATGTCGAAGACTCCGCAGCATCCGATGGCCGCGGCCCTACCGTCCCCCGCACATCGAGCATTATAATGGCGAGGCGGACCCTTACGAGTTCGTGCAGATCTACTCCACAGCCATCTCCGCGGCGGGGGGGGACGAGAGCGTCCAATGCAACGTCTTCCCCCTCTACCTCACCGGCATTGCCCGCTCCTGGTTTTACAATCTGAAGGCGGGCTCCATCAAGTCTTTCCCGCAGCTCAAGCGGGAGTTCTGTGCCAACTTCCAGGGGAACTACGTGCGTCCCCTGGACTCCTCGCAGCTGTATACTGTCCGGCAGAGAACTGGGGAGACGATCAGAAGCTTCTTCAAGCGCTTTGCCCAGGTGAAGAGCAAAGTGGCTCACGTCCCCGACTCTACGGTCATCGAAGCCTGCAGAAGCGGCATCCTCCCGGGGGAGCTCCACCGAAGGCTCTCCCGGAGCTGCCCCTCTTCCGCCGACGAGCTCTTCAACGTACTCGAAAAGTACGCTCGGGCGGAGGAAGACGATATCTGGAAGAAGACCCAGGGGGCTCCTGCCCCCGTTGACCGGGGGGCCAGGGATCCCCCCAAACGCCCCAGACAAGGGGGGCATAACGAGCCACGGTCTCAGGACACTTTTGTCCTCGAGGGCGGAGGCGGCTCGCGCGACCCCCCGAGGGGCAACCGCCCCTTCCCCAAGCCGAAAGGCCATGGGGGAGGACAGTCTTCGCACGGCCGGGAAGGCCCCGCGGGGAGAAGGCGGGAAGGACCGTGGTGCAGCTTCCACGGGTCCAGTACCCACGCTACCCGAGACTGCGACCAACTACTGCAGCACTTCGCGGCATTCCTCGACCAGCGCGGGCAGGGGGGGGAGACTTCGGCCTCCTTGCTCCCTCGGCCAGCTGTTCCGGCCCTTCCCGCTCCCGCGGGGGGTGAGCAGGCACAGGAGGGGGAGCCTTCAGAAGCTCTCCCCTTCCAGACCTCTCAGCGCCGCATCAACGTCATCGTGGGAGGGTCTGCCTCCGGGCGGGACTCCAAGCGCCAGCGTAAGGAGTAAGCACGTGAAGTTAAGGTTGTGGGGGTGCTACACACGTCCCCACCACCAAAGTGGTCGGACGTCCCCCTCACCTTCACGGCAGAAGACGCGCGGGGGGTTCGCTTTCCCCACGACGACGCGCTCGTTGTCTCCGCGACAATCTACAACTGTCACCTGGCCCGCATCCTCGTGGACGGCGGAAGCTCCGCCGACGTCCTGTTCCTCAAAACCTTCAAGGAAATGCAGGTGGATGAGAAGCTCCTGCAACCAGCGGCGGGGCCTCTGCAAGGGTTTGTCCCGGGGAAGGCGATCCACCCCGTGGGAAAGGTAGATCTCCCGATCACCTTCGGCACCCCGGAGAACTACCGGACTGAGCTAGTCCGCTTCGACGTAGTGGACCTCCCCCCCTCCTACAATGTGATTATGGGGAGGACTACGATCAATCGGCTGGGGGCTGCCACCCACCAAAACTACTTGTGCATGAAGATCCCCGGGCCGCATGGCGTGATCGACGTCCGGGGGGATCAACACATGGCCCGTGCTCTATACGAGCGAGCTGCTGCCACAATAGGAAGCGTCAACCTGATCAAGACACCCGGGGGGGAGGCTCCCCCCCCGGACGTAGACGTCGCTGCGCCGTCCCCTGGGAGGCCCCCCCCTCAAACCGCGTCCGGAAGGGGGCCTCCGGAAGGACCTGCTGTCCCCGGGGCCTGCTGTCCCCGCCAAGTACGAGGCCTTGCTCCTCAGGTCGCACCACGTGCGTTCCCCGGGGATCCGATGCCTCCAACTGAAGGGAGATTCTCAGCCCATATTTCACCAAAAGCACGGGCCTTACCTGTGCCGTAACGCAAATTCTAGTCTTTTATTTGCAGATGCAAAAGATGCAGAGGCACTTCGATGGCACCAAGGGGGGTACCCCGTCCCCGGCCTGATCCCGGGGCCGGGAGCCCACTTCTTGCCGGGGGTTTACCCTGCGCCGGGAGCCAGTCCCGCCCCCCGTGTTGCGTTTACCGCACCGGGGGCGGTCGACAGAGCAGCCCCCGTGCCGCAGCGGACTTCCCCTCGCATGGGCTCCCCGGTTCCGGACGCCGCCACCGGGGCTCCCCCCTCGCCGGTTCCGGGTGTTACAGGGCCTGCCCCCTTCCCGGTTCCGGCCGAGGCCACTGGGGCCCCCTCCACTTCAATTCCGGTCTTCCCCACAGGGGCTTCCCCCTCCCCGGTCCCGGTCGTCGCCTCGGGGGCTCCCCCCTCGCCGGTTCCGGGTGTTACAGGGCCTGCCCCCTTCCTGGTTCCGGTCGTGGTCATCGGGGCTCCCCCCTGTCAGGGACCCCTTACAAGCTCTCCGACCTTCAAGAGCAGAAGCTGAAGCACACGTGGAACTTGCGTTTACTTCGCAAGTTCTATGTTTAGCCTCACGGGCATGTCCCCTCCCCCGGGGTGTTCACGCCGGAGGGGGAGGAGGGACGCTGTATTTTCCTCCCCTTTCGCGGCTTCGCAGGGGGAAACCCTGTACTTCATTTCATTAGCAATACATAGGTCTTACTTTGCAAACTATCTCATTGCAGGTCTTTCTCATTACCGCCCCTAGCGGCGATGCCCTCCCCGCGAGGAAGTGGGCTAGCCCCAACAAGTCCCTACAACGGAGCCTGCACTCCCGTAGGGCGCCCTCCCCGCGAGGATGCCCTCCCCGCGAGGAAGTGGGCCAGCCCCAACAAGTCCCTACAACGGAGCCTGCACTCCCGTAGGGCGGCTTACGATCAGCCCTCGTGGACTGAGGGTGTAAGCGGCAACCCGGTCACAGTGGCCGTGGTAACGAGTCACTTTGGGAGACTAGTCCCCTGCCCAAACACTCAAGACCCGTCTTCGGGCACTTCCTCCTCCGGGAGTAGACGCTCTCCTCAGCGGGACGTCTAATGGCTTTCTGGATTTTCTTCCTCCCCCGGGAGTCGACGTTATTCCCGGCTCCCCGTTCTCACGGCGACCGGAAGATCAGCCCCTTGCGGCTTGATTGGATCTATCTTCCTCCCCCGGGAGTCGACGTTATTCCCGGCTCCCCGTTCTCACGGCGACCGGAAGATCAGCCCCTTGCGGCTTGATTGGATCTATCTTCCTCCCCCGGGAGTCGACGTTATTCCCGGCTCCCCGTTCTCATGGCGACCGGAAGATCAGCCCCTTGCGGCTTGATTGGATCTATCTTCCTCCCCCGGGAGTCGACGTTATTCCCGGCTCCCCGTTCTCACGGCGACCGGAAGATCAGCCCCTTGCGGCTTGATTGGATCTATCTTCCTCCCCCGGGAGTCGACGTTATTCCCGGCTCCCCGTTCTCACGGCGACCGGAAGATCAGCCCCTTGCGGCTTGATTGGATCTATCTTCCTCCCCCGGGAGTCGACTTATTCCCGGCTCCCCGTTCTCACGGCGACCGGAAGATCAGCCCCTTGCGGCTTGATTGGCTCTATCTTCCTCCTCCGGGAGTCGATGTTATTCCCGGCTCCCCGTTCTCACGGCGACCGGATGATTATCTCTCGAAGACCTTATTCCCGGCTCCCCGTTCTCACGGCGACCGGACAACTGCTTTACGAAAATACATTATTCCCGGTTCCCCGTTCTCACGGCGACCGGACGAACCCTCCCGGGAAGCTCTCCTCCGGAGGTCTTATTGGCTTTTCATGAGCCCCTTCCGCGCCTTGTTCCCGGCTCCCCGCTCTCCCGGCGCCCGGATGAACCTCTCCCGGTGCCCCCGGGCACCCCGGAAGGTCCCTCCCTCGGAAATCCCGTTTTTTACAATTTTCTAACTTAGAAAATATTTCTACAGGTTATGCTCCCCCCGGGGACCCTGTTTCCCCCACAGCACGCGGAGGCTTCCTCCCGCCCGCTGTGGGCGGGGGGGGACAGGGGGTCCCCGGGTCACCCACGAAGAAACTTAGCTCATCCTTGTTAAGATGAGTCGTCCAGACCATCCAAGAAGAAGAAAATAAAGAGGCAATAAAACAATGCGCTTTATTGATCAACAAACCCGGAGGACATCTTCCCCCTCCGGTGGGTTTCGGAAACGATACAACCCGGGTCCTAACCCGGGGGATTTTCTACGAGCCTAAGGCTCCTACGCCTAAAGCTCCCGGAGGCGCTCCCTCAGCTCCCGGGCCAAGTCCCGGTACAGCGCCCGGACGCGACGCTGAGAGTACCGAAGTACGTCTTCGGGCCAAAACTCGTACCCAGCCGGCGGAAGTATCCGGAGAGGAGGTATCATCTGGGTCTTCGGGCGCGGGGGAGTTAATTCAGCACGGCTGTTGTCAAAATTATCCAAGTGCCATTCCGGACGCCACCTCAACCGGACAGGCTCCCGGGCAGTACCGCCGTCGCGCCTCCCGGAGACAAGGCTCAGCAAAATCAAAGCCGCTTGGGCATCCCCCGGAGAGCCTCTCCCGGACCGTTGCTTGGGAGCAACCCCCCGGGAACCCTGGTAACATTTCATTACAAAGACTTAGAAAAATTTCTAATATATTTCATTGCAAAATGTTTTTGTACAAGTGCCCGGGGCTTCTCCTAAGAAGCTACCGGAATCAAAATGTCTAACAAAATAAAAAGGGGTCCTAGCTAAAGACCCGGGGGAGGCTCATACTTTGGCATTGGGGTCCTCCCCCCGGGAAGCTTCCTCCGTGGCCGGGGCAGGGACATCCGCGGCTGGAGGCGCCGGTGTCGGGAACCACGTCCGGATGATCCGGTCGTAGAACCCCTCCGCCAGCAGCTCCACCTCCCGGCGAGTTGGCTCGAAGGCCTCCGGGAAGCCCCGGGGGATGCGCCCCCCGATCGCCCGGGCACCGACCCCACGGTAGTCAACGAGCCCCGCGGCGGCCGCGATGACGGGGATCGCCCGGCCACGCGCCCGGACGTCCGCAGCCTCCGGGATGGCGGAGACTTGTGCGTTAAGAAAACGCACAGCCTCCGCGAGGGTCACCGGGGGCACCTCCGGGCCGCTCCCGGAGCCCAGGCTAACGCCAAGGCTTTCCAAGGCCGGGCGGACGGAGCGGCCCGCGTCCGACAGCGCCCGGACGCTGGAGCTCTGGAGCTCCCGGAGCGCCTTCTCCCGCACCTTGGCCTCCTCTCGGAGGCGGATGTAGGCGCCCTCCGAAAGGTGCACCTGCGCCCGGGCCCGGGACAGCTCATCAAGAGCTTCGTCCCGCTCCCGGAGGGCCGCCTCCCGCTGCTCGACGCAGGCCGCGGCCCGGCTCTCCGCCTCCTTGAGCAGCCGGGTGACCCGCTGCTCAAGGCCCCAGGTAACAGTCGCTACCTACAAAATGCATAAAGAGTTAGAAAAATCTTAAGTGCAGGAAAAAAGCCGAAGTGTGGAGAGCTCGAGTTACCTGGGCTCCGAGGGACTCGAGCCCCTCAAAACGCTCGTGGAGCGTCCCTCCTGCTACGAAGGCCTGCACCTTCCGGTTGTGCAGGCCCTCCGCGTAGCGGGCCACCTCCCCCGCAGGAAATAGGGAGGTGTCTTGCCCGGCCCTCCTGTCGCGGCCGGGAGAGGGCCCCCGGACCTCCGAATCCGGGAGCACGGCCGGCGTCACCGGCGTCTTCGTCGACGAAGTTTCCTCCGAAGACGAAGACGAAGGTTGGGCGGGGATCTCCGCCCGGGGGGGGATCATTGGGCCTTTCCCCGCCCCAGGCCGGAGGGCCCTCGGAGCCTCCTGCTCCGGGGGGACCTCGAAGACTGAGGGGCTCCCCCCCTCCTCATCCACCGGCCAGAGGCGCGGGGGCGCCGCCCCCGAAAACCTCACTTCTAGCCTCTCCGGCGCCAATGCCGCCGGGAGAGGCGAGAGGAGCGTCACGCGAACTGGCGACGGGGCGTAGTCCGCCGAATCGGACCCCGCCCCATCGACAACAACCTCCTTCCCCTGGGCCTCGACGGGGGCCTCCGGGGGCGGAGGCGTCGCCTCTGCCCGGGGCGCCGCCCGGGCATGTTAGGCTCCGGGAGCTGCGTCCCGGGCCCTCACCGGTGTCGTCGCCGGCGCCGTCGCCTGGAGCTGGGGTCTTCTGGACCCGGGGCTTTTTGGGCTCCGAGCCCCCGGCCGCGTCCTTCCCCCGTTTATGAGACCCGGGGGTGGGAAGGGGCTTCCTCTCCGGAAGCCTGAGCCCGTAGGCCTCGGCCACCAAGTTCCGGGGAGGCCCCTCCCCCACGAGGCGCACGATGCGCTCGTGTTCGTCGGCGAAGTACCTCCCCAGGAGGTGCTCCGCCTTGTCCCTCGCCGCCGGGTACGGGCGCACTACAAGAGGTAAAAAGTTAGTCAATTTCTCATAAAAAACTGCAAGTACAAAAATGCAGGGGACTTACGCCGCGTCACCGGCTTGACCGGAGGCCGCTGCTCCGGGCCCATGCCGATCCCCCTTCCCCCGCGTGAGAAGGGGGAAAGCCGCAGGAGCGCTAGCTCCTCCGCGGCGTCCCGCATTGAGCGGGCCTTCTTCGCCAACACCACCTTCCCGAGGAGCTCGAACTCCTCGTCCGTCCACACCGGCGGCTTCGGTGCGGATGATCGGCTGTAGGTGGGAGGCTCCGGGGCGTAGACCACCGCCTCGTCCCGGACCCGGAGGTAGAACCACCTCCGGAGCCAGTCCCGGGAGGGCAGCATTTGGACCATCACCGAGCCGAAGGGGGACTTCGGTCCTCCCTTCACCAGGTGGGAGCTCCGCGCCGCCGGTTCATAGAAGTACCTGAAGGCGCGGAGGGTGGGCTCCCGCCCGGTCGCTGTCTCGTAGAGCCATATAAAAAGGCCCATACGGACAAGCGCGTTCGGGGTGAGGTGGTTGAGAGCCACCCCATACTCTTTGAGAAACTCCCGGAGCATTGGATGCACCGGGAGCCGGAGCCCCGCCTCGAGGAAGGCCTCGAAGGCCACGACCTCTCCGAGCCTGGGGCGGGGGGCTCCGTCCTTCTTTAGGGGGACCCGGATGTCCCCCTCTTCGACGACGCCCTTCTTGACCAAGGACTCCGCGTCCGAGGCCGAGAACTCGGAGGCCCAAAGGAAATCCACGGGGATTTCCTCCGGGGGCACCTCCGTGGTCTTCGCTCGACCTTTGGGGGCCATTAGGTGAGTTCTTTGTTTTTCGGTGGCTGTCAACGACTCCCGGACGCTCGCTACCAGAGAAGGCTACCGGAGAAACTACCGGAAGAGCACTACCGGGAGAGCTGAAGCTGGAGTTGAAGATTTGGAATGAGCTTCCGGGGCCCCCTAAGGCCCTATTTATAGAGGCTGGCCGTGATCTAGATGCGCGCCACGTGGCCCCCTCGGAGCAATCTGGACCACTGATTCAAACCGTGCGCGGGAAACGAAGGGACAGGCGCGTAAATCGAGACGCCGGTTCGAACCGCGCGTGCATTTATTGCGAAAACGGCGCGGCCATAAAGTGCCCGGCACAGAAACCGAAGCGTCGCCGGGGCTCCGGTGATTTTCGTCCGGAGTTTGCGTCCGGAGATTTTCCCGATACCGTAACCATTCCCTCCGGGGGCTCAGGCTTCGTCCCCGGAGGGCATGGGGGGCTGCTGTTGGGGGAAATCTCCACGCGGTCAAGTCCAGGTAAGTTTATGATTGCCCGGGGACAGTGGCCTCCGGTGCCTGCCCCGGGCACCGCCTTTTAGGCGCCCGGGACCGTGCCTCCAGGGCATGTCCCGGGCGCCGCCATTTGGCCCCCGGGACCGTGTCCCCCGGGCATGTCCCGGGCGCCGCCATTCGCCCGGGGATAGTGGCCTCCGGTGCCTGCCCCGGGCGCCGCCATTTGGCCCCCGGGACCGTGCCCCCCGGGCATGTCCCGGGCGCCGCCATTTGGCCCCCGGGACCGTGTCCCCCGGGCATGTCCCGGGCGCCGCCATTCGCCCGGGGAGAGTGGCCTCCGGTGCCTGCCCCGGGCGCCGCCATTTGGTCCCCGGGACCGTGCCCCCCGGGCATGGCCCGGGCGCCGCCATTTGGCCCCCGGGACCGTGTCCCCCGGGCATGTCCCGGGCGCCGCCATTCGCCCGGGGAGAGTGGCCTCCGGTGCCTGCCCCGGGCGCCGCCATTTGGCCCCCGGGACCGTGTCCCCCGGGCATGTCCCGGGCGCCGCCATTCGCCCGGGGATAGTGGCCTCCGGTGCCTGCCCCGGGCGCCGCCATTTGGCCCCCGGGACCGTGCCCCCCGGGCATGTCCCGGGCGCAGCCATTTGGCCCCCGGGACCGTGTCCCCCGGGCATGTCCCGGGCGCCGCCATTCGCCCGGGGAGAGTGGCCTCCGGTGCATGTCCCGGGCGCCGCCATTTGGCCCCCGGGACCGTGCCCCCCGGGCATGTCCCGGGCGCCGCCATTTGGCCCCCGGGACCGTGCCCCCCGGGCATGTCCCGGGCGCCGCCATTTGGCTCCCGGGACTGTGCCCCTCGGGCATGTCCCGGGCGCCGCCTTTTGGGTTCCCGGGACCCTGCTCTCCGAAAGGGGTCCCGGACGTCATCGCCCTCCTAAAAGGTAAGACCCCTGTCTGTTTATCACGTGCAGGTCACGCGAGGGACGCCTCGGGAATCAGCAACCACCTGTCAACCATCCAAGGCGTTTGACCGGGAGAAGGACGGTCCTACCCTTCAATCCGACGGTGGCTCCCGGGGTAGTTTAGGTTTTTTGCTTCCTTTTGGGGCTATAAATAGCCCTTGTACCCCTCTGTTGTAAACGATCACTTCATTATTATTTGGAATAGCTAATCTCACAGACGTGCTCCGGAAGCCTCTCCCCCGGAGAGAGCTCCCCCAGCCGACTCCGGTCGGGAGCGCGTCGACAGGACTAGGGCCCCCACTGGGACCCGAACCTGTATAAATCCTCGTGTCTTTTCTTGTGTTTGTCCGGCGGGGGAGGACCGGTCACCCGGTCAACCCGTGCTGCGTAATCTCCGCTAGGATCATCTTCAAAACCTGCCGGGGTATTCTTAATACCACGACAGTATCAACCCCAATGTTTGTGTGATCCGTTTGAGACCTAACCTTGGTTTTCGCACTAGGCTCGCCCATATGCTAATATACGAAATAATGGGATCTTACTCAAAATTACCGAAACCCAAAGATGATCGAAAACACATCTCAAAGTAGTTGCACAACTCTTTATTTCAAAGAGGGCTTTACATGTCGAACATTAGGACGCACTCGCCTACGTCGATGAACTAGACTGGATCTGATCTATATCAAGGTAGATAACCTGGTAGATGCTAGATAATCTATTCTAACATATTACAAGGTATTTATAGTCCAATCGTATGAATACATATCAAACTCAAACAACTAACTAAACCTAACAGATAAGACTTAGTTATATATGTTTGGATTGGAATACAACTCCGACCAGAGATCGAATCCTTCCCAAGGTCGCGAACCAATCCATGGTCGCGAAGCCTTTCTGGACTCAAATAAGATCGCGAAGCCTTATACGACTCGACCTGAAGATCCTCCCAGATCATTGTGACTGGTAAGGAGCTTTACTTGCACGTGAAGTGTTGCATCTAGGCCCTTAATCTAGATTTTGATGATAAATAACAACAAGTGTCTTGGACTAATCTATTTTGCTTTGAGTATGATCCTTTGAACAGGTGAAAAGATGAAACGCTAAAAGGGAGTTGCAAAACGGAAGTTGAAAAGCCTAAGATCAGGTGAAAAGATGAAATGCTAAAAGGGAGTCGCAAAACATAAGTTGCAAAGCCTAAGATCAGGTGAAAAGATGAAACACCAAACAGGAGTCGTACAACAGGAAGTTGAAAAGCCTAAGGTAAATTGTTTTGCATTTTACCGGTCTCGGTGTTTGGAGTATTGTACGGATTTACAGAAATTCTTTTTAGTTTTAACCGTACTATTAAGAGGGGTTGCAAAATCTCTTTTAGTTCCGACAAAAATGAGAAACTCTTAAGTCATATGTTGCATTCACTTTCTTTCACAATCTTGGTCGAATATGAGAAATATATAAATTTCAAAGAGGGACTGAAACTGGTCATTCGAGCACTGTTCATTCAACCAAAGGTCACTCGAGCACTGTTCATTCAACCAAAGGTCACTCAAGCATTGTTGATTCAACCAGTGGTCTTTTGAGCACTGTTCATTCTGACCAAATATTCCAATGGCTACTTACTAGCCGTTAGAGGTCGAAACTGTCTGTTAGATGTACAGATTTCTTTCCTTACTCAACCATAACGGCTAGCTGAGAGGTGTGGGCTATATATAGTTGATTTGAGTAGTATTTTTATACATCTTTGAGCTACATTCTCATATACACCTTTGACCAATTTTTCTAAACACTTTTGAGCAGTTTTTGTATACACTTTTGAGTAGTTTTTCTAAATATTTTTGAGCAGTTTTTCTAAATACTTTTGAGCAGTTTTTGTATACACTTTTGAGCAATTTTTCTACATATCTCTGAGCCATATTCATATATACACTTGAGCCAAAGTTTTCTAGCACTAAAGTCTTGATCTTTTGATCAAAATCATTGTCGACAATTTGGACTCGGGGTCTTTGGTCGATCTTATGCTAATTTGTGAGTTGTGGGACCTTTCGGGGTGCTCCTCCTGAAAGGTAGGATGAATCAAGTCTATAGAGGCACAAGAGATTTTATACAGGTTCGGGCCCTCGATGGTGGGAGTAATAGTCCTACGTCCTATTGTGATTTCATTATATGTAATAAGATGTTTTTACAAGGGGGTAGAAGAGATGATCACAGGCGATGATCTCTTCTATGTTAGTGTCTACCTAACTATATCTAGGTCTTTGGGTTTGTTGAACGCCTGGTAGTGCTTGTATGCTTGATTGAATTATTCACCGTCCTTAGAACGTGCATTGACTACCTTTTTATATCGGACAAAAGGGCGCAATGCGAAACAGCCTTGGACAGTTGTTAAGATGCAGTTTTGTTAACTGCACTTAACTCCCACGCAGACTTAACACGTGCAATCAAGGGATAACCGCACATGTTAACCTCCTGGTAGTTGTCTTCATACGTGGAAATATCTTTTGATTCTCGGGATATGCCTGTTCAAAGAGTTAGGCCTTCCCGAACTGTTCTGGTCGCAGATAAACAATGACCCTCTGACTGCGTACTGCTCGCAGTTTCTTGATCACGCATTGTCTGGGACCTCATGATCACGCAGGGGCTGCGATCATGCAATATCATTGTGTCCGCACCCTCTAGGTCGTCCGAGACCATAGTGACAGATTTATTAGACACACATCTAATCTGATTCTTTCTTAAACCAGACATGTATTACTTTGAACTAGCTCGGGTGATAATCCTCGTCAATCATTATTTGTGATTGTGAGAGACCTTCCTAGCAAAATCATCTTGCATCTCTAGAGTTTCTCAATGTTTGTTGGAGGTCAAGAGAAGATCTTGCAATTTGTTACTCTTGGTGAACACCATCACCTAGACGGTTCGGAGGCATGGCCGTTGATCTCTCCATTGATGAAGCTTGTCGGAGAGGCTCAGTGTGTTTGTGAGAGGTTTGGTGCTCACCTTTTCAGAGAGGAGAAGGAGCAACCTTAGTGGACATCGAAGCAAGACTCATTCATTTGAGTGCTTCAACGAGGAGTAGGGGAGACCGAGCGAGTCTCCGAGATCTCGGGATACATTGTGTGTTAGATTTTCTTCCTTTAATTTTACTTGTATAATATATTATTGTTTTTGGTTCAGTTCTTATTTGCTCTTAGTTTATTGTTTAGGCTTTAATTGTGAAAAAAGTTCATATTCATAAAAGTTTTAAAAGCCTCCTATTCATCCCCTCTAGTCGGCATCCTCGATCCTACATGAAGGACATCAAAGTTGAGTTCGGTAAATATTCTAAACCTTAAGAAAAAAATGTTTGTAAGAAGAGATCAATTCTTTGGGATCTACCATACTGGGAGCACTTACAAGTTCGGCATTGCATTGATGTCATGCATGTAGAGAAAAATGTTTGTGACAATTTGATTGGTTTGTTGTTGAGCATTCCAGAAAAGACAAAAGATGGTATCAAAGTTCATCGTGACATGGTGGAAATGGGGATAAGGACTAAGCCTGCACCGTTGGAGAAGGAAAAGTGTACATACCTCCCCCGGTCTACTATACTTTGTCAAAAAGCGAAAAAAACAAAACTCTGTCAGTGCCTGTACGATGTTAAAGTTCCATATGGGTATTCTGTGAACTTGAAAAAATGTGTGTGTCCATGAAGGACTTGAAACTGGTTGGTATGAAGTCCCAAGATTGTCATGGGCTGATGTCACAAATGCTTCCCATCGCTATCAGAGGTATTCTCCTAGTTAAAGTCAGAGGACAATTACAAGCTATGCTATTTGTTCAACGCAATATCTTGCAAGGTAAGTGTACTCCTACTAATTAATTTAGCTCCATTCATGGAACTTGCTTTCTATCTGAATATTTGCCGCAACTATGTCCTTGCAGGCAATTGATCTGAATGGACTGGATGATTTGCAACGCGATGTGATTACAACTTTGTTAGCTCAAGATGTATTTCCCTCCATCTTTTTTTGATGTTATGGTCCATATAATTATTCATCTTATCAGAGAAATTAAGTTTTGTGGACCCATGTTCCTGCGCTATATGTATCTATTTGAGCGATTTATGGTTATCTTGAATGGATATGTAAGGAATCGTCATCAGCCCGAGGGCAGCATCATCAAAGGTTATGCTGCGGAGGAGGTGATTGAATTTTGCACTAATTATATGGTCGAGGTTGACCCAATTGGCGCTCTTAAGTCCCGACATGAGAGCGGGCTTCAGGGCATCAGAACGATTGGATTCAAAGCAGTCGTCCCGCCAGTGATCTATATGCAAAAGCACATTTTTGGGTCTTAAAACACATGACGGAGGTGGAGCCATACATACACGAGCACAAGGCAATATTATGGAAACAGAATCCTTCGAAGCCAAAGATTTGGGTCACTAGAGAACATAACAATAAATTTGCTGGGTGTATCAAAAATAGAGTCCTCCGAGCTACCGAGGGCTCTGTAAGTGAAACTGTTACATAATTGGCTAGAGGGCCAAGATTTACTGTAGGGACTTGACAAGGATATGATATCAACAGGTATTCATTTTACACAAGAAGTCAGGACGAGAAGAGTACTATACAATGTAGTGGAGTGACACTGTTTGCTATTTAGGAGAATGCCAAGACAATAAGGGCATTGAACTCATATTACAGTGTTATTAAAGAAATATGGGAGCTCAATTACGTATTATTTAAGATTTCTTTGTTTTGATGCCAATGGGTTGAAGTCCCTCGAGTTGTTAAAGTTGACAATTACGGGTTTACTCTCGTCGATCTCAATAGAATTGCATACCAAGACGATCCATTTATACTTGCTAAGCAAGCTACACATGTATTCTACATCGTTGACCCGACCAATCTAGAGTTGCACATTGTCCTTCATAGCAAGAGACGTATTGTTGGGGTTGAAGATGTTGTTGATGAAGAAGAGTATAATCAGTTTGATGAAATATCCCCATTTTTAGATGGCATTCAATCTATCCCTATCGAAGATATTGACGAAACAAGTTACCTGCGAGACGATCATGAAGAAGAATTATGGGTTGACAACCATTCTTGACTATTCTGTAATTGATGTATATTACTTGAAGTTTTAATTGAAGAAATATGCACTCTAGCACATGCAATAAGTATTTATATATGTATGCTCTTGTACATATTCCTGTTCATTTTACCAGTAATACATGAAACAACACTATATATATATAACTGTTAACCTCCTCTCTTCTCTCTTCTAGCGGTTAATACTTAGCCACCATTAGAAGAAATTGTACTTTTACTAATGGTTCTTAATTTATTAATCGTCAGAAGAAACATACTTATACTAACGATTTTATTTTTCAAACTGTTAGAATAGATTTGATTTTATTCTAATGGTTTTTAATAAATAACTGTTAAAAGAAATGTAATTGTACTAACAGTTCATTTTTTCGAACCGTTAGAATAAGGCCTCCCTAAAAATAAAACCTCTGCCCTGGAATTTTCCCACCAATCAAACTGTTTCCAATTATTTCTCTCCTCGTGCGTGAAAAGTCGTACCCTCGCCGATGACCACTTCCTCGCTGCCAGAGCATGATCATTGCCGCCAGGATTACGGTTCTCCACCGCCGCCGGCCACTGCATTGCACCATCGCCAGCCGCTGCACGGTTCTCCATCGTGGCACAGATCTCCATTGTCGGCTCGCAAAGTGCTATTAGTGTATTGTCATCCTGCTCCTTTCAGTATTTAAACTAGGATTTGGCTACTCTTGTTTAGGATTTAAACTAGGGTATACTATCAGTTGCCACTCATGAAGACTTACATAACAGTGAAATTGGTGTATTGGAAAATTTAATTTTTACCACAAAGCCTTGAATGATGAATTGTTTAAATCTGTACAACAATTTGGTAGGCCGTCTTCCACTTTAGGGGAAGGATTATGGTGTTATCTTTGAATAGACAGATAGCCATCCCAAATTGTGGCATATGTATCACATTGTAAACTTGTCATGCCACCGCAAAAGTTATGAAATTATGGTTTGTAAGATTGACAAAGTGTGGCTGAACTCACATGTCACTGAGACAACTAGTGACAAATACAAAATATGTAAATTTTCTAGTGGCTAAAAAATTTGCCACTATGAAGAAATAAAAAAGAACAACATTATTGTGCAATTAGGATTGTGGTCGTCACTTATTCAGCGACCTAGGGTTAAATATTGTTTATTTCAATCACTTATACAAAAGGTGAGTGGAGAAGGATCACTGACTGCTTAAGCGATGAAACAGTTTTTTTAGAACACAGTTATACATATGATGAGATAGTGGGTTCAAACTTAAAAATTTTCATTGAGAAAAGCATTCTATCTTTTCCGTTTAGCCATCAAAGTGTATACAAAAGATAACATATTCCAATGGAGTAATAACTGGGTAAACACCTTGGGGACCAAGAGAATATAAATCTCTCCATCTCCAATGATCTTGGAAAAGGAATTTGACTTGTTATATGATTGGCCGTTGTCACGGCCGCCCCCACAAGGGACCAACCACTAATCCCGTGGGGACCCAGCTCGCTACAACTGGTCCCATACATGCATACCATTGACTTCCCAGGATAAGTCAAGCACAGGAATACATTACAACAGAGTAACTTACAAAATATTTTAAGCAGTGTGGCCTGCTGGCCTTAGTACAACATAAGGAGTTACAATGCCATCACGACATAAAAGCTTGGCTAAAGCAAAATAACAACTACACGTCGGAAGCTAGGTGAACCCCCACAATAAGAAGTTGACAGCAGAACAACACACATCAGGGCTCCGGTGGAACTGGCTCTCCTCCTTCTGGATCCAAGAAGTTCTCCAAGCATTCATCTTGATCATGGAACACTCCATCTATTTGATTATAGATTTCAAGGGTGAGTACTTATATACTCAGTAAGTCATAGATAAGAATATATACATATAATAGTGATGATTTGAACCTATGCTAATAGGGAAGGTGAAAGGGATCTAGGATATCGACTAGAGGGGGGGTGAATAGGCGATTTTAACAAATTAACAAATAATCAAACAATTAATAGCAAATGAGAGCAAATAATTAACACAAGATGAACAATGAGAAATTTTAACACAAGGATATATCCCGTGGTCTCAGTGATTTGCCGATCACCCCTAATCCACGTTGAGGCAAACTCAAATCTCTAACCGCTCCTCTATCTAGTCAACCTTCTCTCGAGCAGTGACCTAGATCTTGAGCCGGATTAGTGTGATGAGTTATCCAAACCTCGATTTCACTAAGGATGCACTTTACCGCTCCGGCAAGGCGTGCTCAACCCTTTCACAAGACGGTTTGAGGCTTCTTCACAATCTTCCTTGAAGAGCTCTCCAAAACCTTCTCTCGAGCCATCTAGGAGCCGGCAAACTCCAAGAGTAACAAGCCGGTGATGATCACTTAACCTTCTCCTAGTGCCACAAGATTGATTTAGTGATCTAAATGCAATGCACTAGAGGATCTCAAATGCACACTCTCACAAAATGAGAATTAGAACCCTAGAGTGTATGAAACTTGCTTAAGCTCTCAAGGATGATGACAATGTTCACAAATATGCCAAAATAAATATAGCCGTGCATGGGAGTATATATACCCCCCACAATAAATATAGCCGTTACAGGCCGTTGGGAGAAAAGGATCACTTGGCGGTCAGACCGCAGGTATATGCCCGGTCAGACCGCCGTAATTGCAACGGCATTAAACAGGCGCAATAAATGCTCACCTGCCCTTGTCAGGCACACACATGGTCAGACCGGACCCAATTTTGGTCAGACCGTGAAATTGTCTAGAGACGACATAGTTTCTGGACACTTTATACGGTCAGGCCGATAAATACGGACAGACCGGCCATACGGTCAGATCGTAGTTCAAAAACACAGTCAGACCGATTTCTCGGTCAGACCGGTTTCTCGGTCAGACCGGTATAACAAACGGTTAGACCGTAATAACACAATACCACAGAAAGATAGGACGTGAAGTACCAGGATACTGTAACACCCCGATTTTTCCCAAATCCTGGCGTGTCTTGTCCCTTTCTATTTCAGAACGAGATCCCTGTTGTGCCAGCAGCTTACCCCAAAAAGGTTGGCAATCAAACTCTTGTCATTCATACCTTTTCACAAATCAGCCCTTTTCAGATTTGTCAGAAGCCCAAAAAGACTAAAAGTCTCAGACCACCTCCAAACTTTGATCTGATTCAGTGAATATCTCCCATTCACTATTCTGAACATTTTTCCCTTCTGGAAGAATTTCCAAATCCTGCCCTAAACCTGAGTTTCGACCCTCACCGTTTTTGAAACCCTAATTACCCTGTTTTACCCTAAAGTCGTTTTCCCCAACTTTTGTCGAAACCCTTCAGATCTTGCCCGATCTTGTCAAACTTTGGCCGGATAAGTTCTAATAATCTTTTGCAACTTATCTGCGAAATCAGATTTCAGATCGGACCCTTAGATCTCCAGATTTGCAATCAAGCCCAATTCTATTTCAAACTTTCCTTGCAGATCAGTCCTTTTTATTGCAATTAGGCCCCTGGCTGTGTTTCAACAGAAACCGCCGCAAAGCTTCGCCGCGTTCTTCGCCGCCGGTGAACTTCCAGAGCTGCCACCACCTTTGCCACGTACCTGACACCCGTGCGCATTCGTGGCACCGCCGTGGACGCCACCTCGGCCGCGCCAGCACAACCAATTTCTTCCCCGCGCGCGAGCCCGCGAACCAGCAAGTCCAGCTTCGCCCGTTCGACACGTCTCGGCCACGCGTCGATGGAGCTTTCACTTCACCGTTCTCTCGTCGCTCGCGCCAGTGCCATCCACTGCCAAAATCCTGCACCGCTGCACGCCAGTGCCTCGCCATCATCGCCGGCACAAGTTCCCGCTGTGTCCGGTCGCTTCGCGGTCGATTTCGTCACCGCTGTTCCCTGAATTGTTGACCAGCAGATGGCTTCAGCAGCTATAAATACCTCCACAGTGCATTGCTTCAGTTTCCAGTACCAGAAAACCACCAACTCTCCAGCGCCGCCGCGAACAGCTTCTTCCCCGGTGAGCTGTTTTTGAGGCCACCGTCGCCAGAGCTCTCCACAGCCCCAATCTCCAATCCAAGGCCACCAGTAAGCGTCCCTTACCTCCCTCTCTGTGTCCTACCAGTTAATTGCACCAGATTGAACCCCATCGCCGGTGATCGCCGTAAACGGCCGTTTGCCCTGTTCCGGCAATGCTGGCCAATCTATCTCGAATTAGCCCTCGAGCCTGTGAAGAGAAATGATCAGTGAGTTATTTCAAGCAAGCCTGTGTACTTAGATTTCCAGATTGAGCTTAAATTGATGGTTTCCCCAAATCCGGATTTCACCAGTCGCCGGCGATCGTCGCCAGGCTTCTCCGGTGATTATCTGACCAAACTAACCGTGCCAACAGCTTCCTTATACCTCCTAGATGCTCTCCAAGCTTGGATTAGAGTTCTTTCGGCCTGTAGCAGAAACCCACAGCTGGCAGTGCTTCTTCTCCGGCGCCGATGACCGGAAAAGTGTTCCCGGCCGTTTCAGCCCAAATCACCTTGTCATTTAGATGTGCCTTAGCCTCCTGAGCATTATTGTCCACTAGCTCGATCCCTGAATCGACCTGAATCAAAAGTTATTCCAATGCCAAGATCACTGTACAGAAGCCCAGTTCATGTCCAAGTCACCACAGTTCATCACTGAATTTCATCACCTTCCAGCCACTTTCAGCCCTAGATCCTGTTGACTTAATTGCTCCTGTTATCAATGCCTACCTCCCAGACAAAGTTGTGCATCAATTGGAGCCCTGTATCAAAAGTTATGTCAAGCCCTAGATTTTGACAATGTCTGCACTATGTCAGTGCATGTCAGCCACTGGCATTAGCCTTGTTTGACCCCTTCTGGTTGAGCAATGGAAATGTCACTTTGTCCCCTAGATTCCTGGAGTTGTGTTCTACATCTTTTCCTTCTGTCACTTCTCCAGAAAACCATCCTAATACCAGTTTAAAGCTATGCCAAAGACGTGAGCTGAATGTCGACCCTTTGACGTTCAATCCTTTTTAGCCGTTTCTTCGACCAGAACCCTTGTGACCTTGCCCTAACCTTTTCCCCTGCATGCATGTCTTATTTACTCAATATTTTCTATGGAAACTATTTTATGTATGCTTATGTAGTGTGTGTATTGTATTGCTTGTGTCCGCCGCAGTGCCCGAAGCTGAAGGAGCGGAAGAAGTCTTTGAAGATTCGTCCGAGTAATTAGACCTAGCAGTGCAAGGCAAGTCTCAACCCCTTGATCATGTTTCACCTAGTATTTTGATATAAAGTAGATTAACTGTTTTCAAGATATATGCATGCTGAGTATTTGATAAAACTATGTTTAGAAACATGTGAATAGATATGACCCAAGTCTTATGTGGAAACCCCCTTTTGAGATTGAATCATCATGCAACCTTGTCACCCTAGGATGCTATGCTTAAACTCTAATCTTATTTAAACATACATGTTAAGTGTGAAATGGCTAATATGTGAGAAATGAATTTGAAACTCTTTTTGTGAAAGAACATGTGAAATTAGAATTGATAGTGAGGATTGGATTGTATGGAGAGGGTGCGGTGCGCACCAGGGAATGTGAATGCTCCTCACTATTGGTTCATAAGGACGAGAACCTTGTGCTGTGTCTCTATGCGAATTGTAAACGTACCAACCACTTGCCTGGTATGGGACGGGCACAACTTAGTAGCTTTTTGGTATTAGCAGTTCCCTGCATGGTTTGACGATCTGGTTTCTCGCGTGGAAACTGGAAGGCCAAGGTTCGGCCATGAGTGATGTGAGTTCAGAAAAATGATGAGAGGAAAAGGCGTAAATGAAGGAAGGCGCCCTAGACCTGATTAAGCCGTGAGCGGCTGTAATCTTAAATGGTCGTATGTCTCGCGTGGACATAGACCAAGGCTATGTGTCCTGCGGGAACATAGACCAGAGAGGCTAGGAAGTAAGGCAGTAGGGGAAGACCCACAACGGTACTTGAGACTTAATTGTCTATTTACCGGGCGGGGATACTGTTAATACTAAACTGCAAAAGCGTTGTGTGATCTCGGCCTTGTCACATGTGTATAAGTCACATGGAGCTGTACCGACTTGAAAGCCGAGTGAACCAGTGGATTTAAAAAGAGGTACACCTTTGCAAAGTGTAAAAGAAGTATCAGATACTCTGTACTCCCAGGTTCAGGAGTCTTTTCGTAGTGGATGATATCCACGGGTTATAGCACAAGTAATGATTTGGAATGTTTTCATAATACGGTTGATAAAAGTGATGACTCATGGGAGACCATCACACATAACGATTTCCAAAGTATAACTTAAGATTTACAAAACCCCGTTGCTGAAAATAAAACCCTCATTTGAGAGATCAAAGAATTGAAATCTATACTATTTATAATTATAAGTCTTAAACCCTTTTCTTGATCACTCCTCATCTATATACCTATTTTTTTTGTAATGAGACTTGCTGAGCATTGTGTAAAAACATGCTCACCCTTGCCTTTGCAAACAAATTCAGAAGAAGACTTGGAGAATTCCGATTCCCCTGGCCTTGAGCACCAAGAAGAGGAAAGAGTCTTTCCAGACGATTTGAGCTTCTAGGAGGGTCATGAGCCAAGTTGAGTCCGATGTGGAGGAAGCCCTTCCAGAGCCGCTGCAGAAGGAAGTGAAGACCCTTGTGGTTGCTTTTTGTGTTGTTTTTCTGTGTTCGGTACTTCCATACCGATTCTTGATTTTGAAAAACTCTCTACTTTTTGTATAAACTTTAATTAGTGCCACCCTTGGCATTATGATATTGTAGTAGTGGTCCTCGTGACCTTGTACTTGCTTTATCTACCAGCTTTATTATTGGAAGTGAATCCTGTTGTTGTGAGCTTGTGTTGTACCTTTCTGTGCGCAATCTACCTGGGCGGTTGCCAAGGTGACCCTCAAATGGGGGTCTCACAGATACTGACCTAGGTTTTTACCTACGGACAGACCGACCTTTAAAATGTATACACTATACTTTGACATAACGTCGATCGGTCCGAAACCCTATTCGGTCAGTCCGTATATTCGGTCAGACTGGTCTAACAAACGGTCAGACCGATTGAGACAGAGTTGAGCTGAAATGAGCTGAAACAAGCATTTTCAAAGGATATGACCTTCTAGTATGCAATGCAAGTTGATTTTATGATATGTGGCACATAGATGAAGTATTTCGTGATACACCACATGCTCCTCTTAATAGTACGGCAACTATCCTAAAATTCGGTCAAAATTCTTCTCTAATCACCTTAGATCAGTAAAAATGGAAAAGACCCTATTTTGTACCTTTGCCTTTTTGATCAATGCCCTTTCTTCATCAGAAGGCTCTTTCTTTGCCTTTCATTAACCTGTCTTTTAAGTTTCTTCTTGACATAACTTAGCAGGTATCGTTAGTATAGCATTTGTAGTTGTCATTAATTATTAAAACACTCTTTAGGGGCCTAGAAGCTACAATCTCCCCCTTTTTGGTAATTGATGACAACATAAAGAGTAGATGAATGAGTTTTAAGCATAAAAGGAATTTTACAATAAGCATCGAAGAATAAGACACTCCCCATAAATGTATGAATAAGAGAATTTTGGCATTTTGGTGGAGTTCAAGCATGTGTATAAGATGCTATCTCAATTCATTCATTATATGAGCATGAAGTATCACAAATAAGACATTCAATTCTACACATGATATCATCATCACAAGGTCATATGAAAATAACATAAGCACATCTCATATATCATGAAGTAACAATCTCACAAAAGAGTCATCCAACATAAATGTCATCCACATAGATCATAAATGAGACATTCAACTAAACAAGTTAAATTAAAACTTTATACCAAAAGTTTTCATTTAAGGTTCTCTCCCCTACTCTTCTACTCTCTTCTCTTCTCTCCCCTACTCTTCTACTCTCTTCTCTCTCCCTTTGGCATCAATTGCCATAAAAGCTAAGAATCGGCGGGAGCATCATCATCGGGAGGATGGTGAGGAGGAGTCTGAGGGAAACGGGTGTAGAAGTGAGTGGAGAAGGCGTCAAAGCGCTGCTTGAGCTGATCCTGGCGCGACGAGAAGGTTTGGAACTGATCATTCAAAGCTGCCAAGTCCGAGCGAGCGAGCTCAAGCCCCTGGAGAAGAGTAGCGAACTGATCCATCATCGGCTGATGGAACTGCTGCTGAAACTATGTAAACCAGGCGGGGGCTTGGCTAGACTGAGCTGCCTGCTATGCCTGAGGTGGAGGAGGAGGAGGCATAGGTTGAGCCTGCTGCTGCTGATGCTGATGCTGTGCTCCATGGCCTCGAGCCAAGACGCGCGGGTTGACACTAAACGGCTTATAGCCGAGATGTCTGATATCACATGATCCGCGAGGGAACTTTGTCTTCTGGAGGAGCAAAGACATGATAAATGGAGCATAGTAGAGATTCGGCAGAGTGGTTGCCGAGACATCCTCAATTGTCTTCAAGATAAATGAGACAATGTTGATCCGATGATTCTTGAGGATGTGGTCGATGAAGTTCCAATAGAAATCTCGGACCGCTTCTCGATTTCCACTCTTTGGATGGATCATGGCTCGTACGATTTTGTTGACTACAGCAGGGAGGACTTTGAGACCTGTAACGGTGCCAGGTACAATCCGCTGTCCACCTCCCGGTTGCTCATAAAACTGGAGCCAGTCATCCTCATGGAGGTAATCCTCATTCTCCATATTGATCCCCTCCTTCATTTCCTCATAGTTTATCTTGTTTGCTGCAGCAAACTCCTCAAAGGTGGCCTCATAACGCCTAGAACCTGTCATCCACATGATCTGCTGGTCCACCCATCTGATCTCGACCGTAGCATAAAACTGTCTGATGGCAGTGGCGTTCCATGGTCATGTTCTTCATCGCCACTCTCAACCCTTCATTACCTATATCATCCAAGTTGTCTTGCTCCTCTTGAGAGCCGTTAGTCTCATCAAATTCAACATCATGTGTCTCTTCAACCAAACCGGAGTTTTGGTTGTAGACACGATATGCTTTGCTATTTGATGAGTATCCTAATAAAAATCCTACATCACATTTACTTTGAAATTTAGATAAGCGTGTACCTTTTCGCAAGATATAGCACTTACATCCAAACACTCGGAAGTAGGAAATGTTTGGCTTCCTTCCAATGAGAAGCTCATAGGGAGTTTTCTTTAGTAGTTGATGACAATAAAGGCGATTTGATGCATGGCACGCGGTGTTGATTGCTTTGGCCCAAAAGGTGTCCGAAACATTGTACTCCGAAAGCATAGATCTTGCCATGTCTATCAATGTCCGGTTCTTTCGTTCAACTACTCCATTTTGCTCCGGTGTATACTTGGCCGAAAACTCATGTTTGATGCCCTTATCATCACCAATTTTCAACCTTGGTATTCTTGAACTCGAAGCCATTGTCACTTCTCACTTTCTTGATCTTGAAACTAAATTCATTTTCGGCCCTTTGAGCAAAGCTTTTGAAAGTGTTAAACACAATTGACTTATTATGTAAAAAGAATATCCATGTATATCTAGAAAAATCATCTACAAGGATATAAGTTTGACAAAAGAAGTTTGGCTTAAGGCATTGGGTGCAAAATTGAACAAGGCAACTATTTGACAAACTGGTTATGGCCGAAAAGTCCAGAAATTTAAGGATTTTGCGAAAAGAATCCTGTGCACAGTGAACTGAGTGTCTGTGCACTATCAGGATCTAGGTTTTGGGTGTTTGATCGATTTGTTCAAGCGTTGCTTCACCAACCTTTTCAAATGGGTAGGCGAGGTCAAGGTGAAGCTACTGGAGAAGTTAATTTGGAGATGGTGGCCGGACGATGGCGAACGGCGAGTTGAACTCGTCGGCCTTCAGGACAAGAGCGAGCTACAGTGACAAAGCACAAGTATCGATGGAACAAGAAATTAATCGAGGGCTTTTGCTCCTGAGGTGGTGCTGATCGTGTTGGAGCGAAGAATCTGGTTGCGATTGAGATTTGGGGCTCGCCAGCGTTGACACTGGACTCGGGAACGAAGGCAAAAGAGGCGATGTTGGTTTAGGGCAATGCAGGACGATCGGGCTCGGCTACACTATCTACGGGATACAAGGAGTGAGTTGTTGCACTCAATTTGGTCGGAGACTCGGTGGAGCGGGCCGGCGACGTGAGCTGTCCTCGACGCCGCGCGAAACGAAGAACTTCAATTAGGGCCCCAATTTAAATTCTGGCTAGATAGGTTTGCTCAAAAAATTCTGGTGATCATTTGGTTCTACTACAAGGAAGGCTAAATTGGATGGGAGTGAGTTCAATTGCTGGAACAGGGCAAATTAGAATACCGGCAATCACCGGCGTGGAGGTCCACCAAAGTTTGATTAAAGGCTATAGCACGATGAGGTGAACAAGAGGAACTTACTAGTCAAGTCAATTTGGGACTTGGTGCAGTAGGTTGATCTGGCGTCGTGCTCCTCCTCGGTGGCTCTCCGAAGAAGAAGATGAAGATGAAGAAGGTGACGATTTAATGGCTAAGGAAGCTCTGGAGAGAAGTGATGAAGGTAATGCTGGTCGTGGGCAGCTATTTATAGGCACAGAATGGAGTTGGCAATGCTGCAACAGTGGAACTTGTGCTGGCGAAACAACTAGGCAAAACGAATAGTGGCAGCAATGGGACGGCGAGCAGGCGGCTCTGTAATTGCCAAACTGGTCGGCACTTTGGAACTTGCTCCTGGTCGGTGCAAGGCGGTGGCGACAAAGCTAGCTCGGCGTGGAGACGTGGCGTGAAACTTCTGACAAAGCTACTGTTGCTGGAGTGTGGTCGCTGCTGGTGCGCGCGTAGTTGCTGCTGGTCACTGGTGCTGCCACGGCGATGGCTCTGGCGCGGACACGTGCGCGTATGCATGCACAATCACACACGGGCACAAGCGAGGGCGGAGCTTGGCCGGCGGCGAAGAAATTGTGGTGAGGCTAGGAGCAATAGCGTGCCGGCTGAGGATAATTGAAATCTGGACTGAAACACAAATATAGAAAATAATCTGGACTGATTTGTGAAAATGGTCTTAATGGTGGAATCTGACTGCCAACTTTTTGGATTAAGGTATTGGCATACCCTTGATCATAATCCAAGAATAATTTGGTCTGGATTAGGTCTAGATTTGATTAAATCCGAGTTCTGAATCTCAGGGTATTTAGGGTAATTAGGATATTCAATTAAATCAGTTTTCAAAAACAGATTAAGACTGATGATTCTGGGAGTTAGAGATCGAATTTGATCTGGCTTCTGAAGGCTTTCCTACTTAGGATAAGTAGTAGATCATATCTGGATAGTCAGATCTTGATTTGGGTCCACAGAGAAGATTTTGAGATTTTTGGGGCTTAGGATAGAATGAGTCTAAGCTGATTTTGCTGATCTTGGAGAGACCTATGCATGCATGACTTTTTATGAAAAAGAATTTTCACCCCAAACCCAGGGTGTTACAGATCTACCCTCCTTAAAGAAATCTCACCCCTGAGATTTACCTAAGACAAGAAAAGATAAGGATAGGCTTACTGAAAATCTTCCTCCTTCTCCCAAGTGGCTTCTTGTTCTGAATGATTTCCCCACTGAACCTTACATAACTTGATCTTCTTTCTTCTGAGCTAACGCTCATCGGTAGCTAGGATTTTGATTGAGTACTCAAGGTAAGTAAGATTCTTTTGTAGTGATACTTCATGGACTTCTATTCAGTCGGTTGGTTCTCTCAAACACTTCCGGAGTTGTGACACATGGAATACATCATGCACTTATGATAATCTAGTGGGTAATTCCAATTTATAGGCTACTTCTCCTTTTATCTTGAGTATCTTGAATGGTCTAATATACCTAGGAGATAACTTTCCTTTCACCTGGAATCTTTGCAATCCTTTGAATGGTGTGACTTTGAGGTAGACCAGATCACCTGGTTCAAATGATAGCTCTCTTCGCCTATTTTCCGCATAATTCTTTTGTCGGGACTGTGCTATCTTCAGTCTTTCTCGGATGAGTTTGACATGAGCTTCTGCCTCTTCTACTATCTCTGGTCCTATAACTCTTTGTTCTTCTAGCTCATTCCATTGCAACGGGGTTATGCATTTTCGTCCATATAAAGCTTCAAATGGTGCCATTTGTAAACTGGCCAGGTAGCTGTTATTGTAAGAAAATTCTGCAAATGGCAAGCATTTATCCCATGATGTCCCATAATCTAGTATGCAAGCTCTTAGAAGATCCTCGAGAATCTGATTTACTGTCTCTGTTTGTCCTTCTTTCTGAGGGTGGTATGCCGTGCTAAAATTCAGCTGAGTTCCCAGTGTTTCATGGAGTCTACTCTAGAATTTAGATGTAAACTGTGCTCCGCGATCTGAAACAATCTTCTTAGGAATACCATGTAGTGTCACTACTCTTTGCATATACAGCTCTGCTAATTTACTACCATCGTAAATTTTCTTCACTACGATGAAGTGTGCTACTTTGGTGAGTCTGTCAACGATGACCCATATGGAGTCATATCCTCCTTGAGTTTTTGGGAGTCTTGTGATAAAATCCATTCCAATTTCTTCCCATTTCCATAATAGCATTGGCAAAAGTTGTAACTTTCCGGCTATCTTCTGATGTTCCGCTTTATCTCACTGGCAGGTGTCACAGTTTGTAATGTATTTTGTGATCTCTTTCTTCATATTATCCCACAAAAATTGATCTTTCAAGTCCCGGTACATTTTCATGCTACCTGGGTGTATTGAGTAAAGGGTTTTATGCGCCTCATGGAGAATTAGTTCCTTAAGGCCTGTGCTTTGGGGAACACAGATCCTTCCCCGATACCACACAATCCCTTGGTTGTCTTCAGTAAAATCCTGAGCCTTTCCTAACTTGATTCGGCTCTTGATCTTGCAAATTTCCTCATCTTCCTTTTGGGCATTCCCTATTTGTTCTTCAAGTTGGGGTTTTACTATTAGAGTAGCTACTGTCCCTTGTAGTACTACTTCCACTTGGAGATTCTACAACTCTCGTTGTAGGTAAGGGTTTCTCAGTATGACTGCTTCTTGTAGGTTATAGACCTTCCTGCTTAGGGCATCTGCTACTACATTAGCCTTTCCTGGGTGGTATTGGATACTGAGATCATAATCTTTGATCAATTCTAGCCATCATCATTGATGCATGTTGAGTTCCGTCTGTGTGAAGATATACTTTAGTCTCTTATGATCAGTATAAATCTCACACTTGTTTCCGATGAGGTAATGTCGCCATATCTTTAAGGCATGTACTACTGCTGCTAACTCCAAGTCATGGTTGGATAGTTTTCCTCATGTGGCTTTAGTTGTCGTGAAGCATAAGCTACTACTCAACCTTGCTGCATTAACACACAGCCTATCCCTTGCTTCGAAGCATCATAGTAAACTACGAAGTCTTCCTTGCTGTCTGGCAGAGTAAGGAATGGTGTAGTTGTCAACTTCTGCTTCAGCTTCTGAAAGCTTTCTTCGCACTTTATGGTCCATTCAAAATCAACATTTTTCTTCAGTAGGTTAGTAAGAGATTTGGCAATCTGGGAGAATCCTTCAATGAATCTTCTATAATAACCTGCCAATCCCAAGAAACTTCTAATTTCTGGAATTGAGGTGAGCAGTTTCCAGTCCTTGATAGCGGTAATCTTAGCTGAATCCACCGAAATTCCTTCTACTGTCAACACATGTCCAAGAAATGCGATCCTTGTCATCAGAAACTCACATTTATCAAACTTGGCATAGAATTGCCTCTCTCGTAGTCTTCCCAAGACTAGATGTAGATGTGGCTCATGCTCTTCTGTACTCCTGGAATATATCAGAATGTCATCTATGAAAACTATGACAAATTTGTCAAGGAAATCCATAAATGTGCTATTCATGACATTCATGAAAGTGGCTGGGGCATTTGTCAAGCCAAATGGTACTATTGTAAACTCATACAGCCCATATCTGGTGGTGAAGGCGGTCTTTGGTATGTCTTCTCTCTTGATCTTCAGTTGATGGTATCCAAACTTCAAGTCTATCTTGGAAAATACCTTAGCTCCTCAAAGTTGATCAAACAAGTCATCAATTCTTGGCAATGGATACTTGTTCTTTATAATAACTTCATTTAAGGCTCGATAATCCATGCACATCCGTAGAGCTCCATCCTTCTTCCTCACGAACAATACTGGGGCTCCCCATGGTCAAGCACTGGGTCTGATGAATCCTTTGCTTTCTAAATCTTCCAATTGGCTCTTGAGCTCTTCCAAATCAATGATTGGCATCCGGTAAGGTCGTTTCGCTATGGGTGCCGCTCTTGGTTTAAGTTTAATAGAGAAAATTAGAATCCCGGCAATCACCGGCGTGGAGGTCCACCAGAGTTCGATTAAAGGCTAAAGCACGATGAGGTGAACAGGAGGAACTTACTGGTCGAGTCAATTTGGGACTTGGTGGAGTAGGTTGATTTGGCGTCGTGCTCCTCCTCGGCGGCTCGCCGAAGAAGAAGATGAAGACGAAGAAGGTGACAATTTAATGGCTAAGGAAGCTCTGGAGAGAAGTGTTGAAGGTAAAGTTGGTCGTGGGCAGCTATCTATAGGCACAAGACAGAGTTGGCAATGCTGCAACGGTGGATCTTGTGCCGGTGACATGACTGGGCGAAGCGAACAGTGGCAGCGACGGGATGGCGAGCAGGCGGCTCTGCAGCTGCCAAACTGGTCGGCACTTTGGTACTTGCTCCTGGCCGGTGCAAGGCGGTGGTGACAAAGCTAGCCTGGCGTGGAGATGTGGCGTGAAAGATCTGACAAAGCTGCTGCTACTGGAGCGTGGTCGCTGCTAATGCGCGCACGGTTGCTGCTGGTCGCTGGTGCTGCCACGGCGACGGCTCTAGCGCGGACACGTGTGCGCATGCAGGCACAAACACACACGGGCACAAGCGAGGGCGGAGCTTGGACGGCGGCGAAGAAATCACGGCGAGGCTAGGAGAAACTACGTGCCAGCTAAGGATAATTGAAATCTGGACTGAAACACAAATACAGAAAATAATCTAGACTGATTTGCAAAAATGGTCTTAATGGTGGAATTGGGCTGCCAACTTTTTGGATTAAGGTATTGGCATACCCTTGATTATAATCCAAGAATAATTTGGTCTGGATTAGGTCAAGATTTGATTAAATCTGAGTTCTTAATCTCAGGGTATTTAGGGTAATTAGGATATTCAATTAAATCTGTTTTCAAAAACAGATTAAGACTGATGATTCTGGGAGTTAGAGATTGAATTTGATTTGGCTTCTGAAGGCTTTCCTACTCAGGATAAGTAGTAGATCATATCTGGATAGTCAGATCTTGATTTGGGGTCCACAGAGAAGATTTTGAGATTTTTGGGGCTTAGGATAGAATGAGTCTAGGATGATTTGGCTGATCTTGGAGAGACCTATGCATGCATGACTTTTTATGAAAAAGAATTTTCACCCCAAACCCAGGGTGTTACAGCCGTCTCCCAAATTAGTTGAACACTGATCTTGATTTTTGTCTTGTCTCTATAAGAACAAGTTGTGGATATGGAACTGCTGCACATGTCTTTGAATGATACAACCATGATTTTTTCCACTCATATATCTTTACATCCAATCAAAACATACAATTCATGTATCTTGCATATGGATGATCTGTCTTGTATACCTATATCTTGCATATAGGTGTGCATATTGCGTTTGGCCTTCTTTGTTTGTGATGTGGGGTTATATTTGTGGTTATGGTTTTTTTTAGTTATATTTTATGGTTTGTTCATGGAACTTTAGGCAAAGCCATGTCGGCAGATCAAGATCAAGAGTACCACCCAGAGGACGAGGTATTTTCCTCGTCTGATACTAGTGGTTCAATGAGGGGCAACATAGCTGATGCTTCTTTGTCCCAACGCAAGAGGAAGGTGCGATGATGTTGTGCCATTTGGCCAATCACACCAATCTTTCCTGTGAGTTCAACTAGTTTAGGAGACCAATCGGAAAGAACACTGGGCACTATGTTTCCTATGTTGGCTTGTTGACGAAAGAAAGGGTGAAGATCATCGTCGAGAGCTGGAAGGACATGAAGGCGAACTAGAGGGATAGGTTGTGGGCAGAAGTGAAGGTAAGATTAATCAAAATCCCTAAACTCTTTCGTAATCACATTCCCTTGGCTTATCCTGAAGTTGAACTAACTCCTACTTATATGCATTGTTTGAAAACAGGCTAAGTGGAACAGCTCCTACGATGGACCTAAGACAGCTTGCTTGAAGAACATGAACAACACATGGAAAAGCTTCAAGAGCTTCCTTGTCAGTACCTTCCTCACTGTAGGGAAATCTCCTTGCGAGAAGTACCCCTTCATAACGGAGGAGGTATGGGAGGAATTCACCTAGCAGAAGGGGACCCCTGAGTTCAAGGTATATATACTTCCTTTGCTTGGTTATACTCTATGGTCTATCGTATAGACTAACCAACGGTGCATTTGCTTGTTTATACTTCGAAGGCCCTTAGCGAGAAGAATAAGGGAATCCAGAAGAGGAACGACCACCTGCACCGGCTCGGATCTCGGGGCTATGCGGGGAAGGGGGAGCAGTGGAGGTAGGAAGATGAGGAAAATGCTCTCATCGACTTCCCTGACTTGCCAATCTCCGAGATCCGTGATTCTCCGTGCAAGCAATGGTGGTGGGGGAGAGGGTCCGTGTCATCTCTGGGGTTTGTGGAGTTCCAAACCCTAAGGACGCCGAGGTCGTGCAGTGAATGGTAAGTTGGCTAACTTCGTAAATTGTGTATGCACAAGTTTATATATATATATATATATATATATATATATATATATATACATATATATATATATTCTCACAATTTAGCTTTAAATGTATTAGATCTCTTCCGAGAAGGAGGCGACCCAGGGATTGTTTACTCCCCAGAGGGAGAACGACCTCCTCACCCGAGCTCTAGCAAATAAGGAGCATCCCGGACGGACGTGCACCTTGGGAGTTGTTGTGCCATGGAAGGATGCCTTCGAAGAGTGTGAGGCACGAAGGAAGAAGGCTCGCTCTTCGAAGCAATTGGAGCTGGCCAAGAAGATACGGGAAGATGTGATTGCACAGTTTGAGGCCAGGTTCGCTCAAATAAGTGAACAATACGAAGGCTTTAGATCCAGCTGCCGAAGTTGACACTACCCCACTTGGTCGGCCGAGCAGTTGCTCTTCGAAGGTCCACGCAGATCCGGTGGATCCGCTTGAGGTATTGCAAGCCTTGAATTGTGCACTTAAATTGGTGCCACTCTCGTTCCGTTAGAATTGTTTCGCTAATCTGTCTTAATTGTTGTAAATTTGCAGAGGTCGGAGAGCTGCAGCCTAGTGATTTACATAGGCGAGGACGCTGTAGTGGTTGCACATGGGTTCGTATACCTGTCTGGGGAGGATGTTCGGATCCACTGTGTACCTCTGAAGAAGGGGTTTGCAAAGGCACAGGTGGACATGGGCCTCCCGAACTACACCGCTTTTCCGTTGCCCGTCCCAACGGAGGAAATTTGGACAATTACAGAGGCATTGGGCTCCTACATACAGTGGCCCAAGAAGGGTGTTATAATACATGAGGAAAATCCTACCCATTGTAGCTTACAACTTACTTAATATACTCAACATGCAAAATCTAATATACATGTTCATAAATTGAAGTGGACGATGGATGCCAGCATACTTCCTGAGGGCCTCACCCCCAGCACAGGGCCTGATCGAGCTCCTCCGGCCCTCATGCCTCCTCCGATGGCCTCGACCCTAGCCAAAGGATCCACGCCTCCTCGAAAAGCTCCTTCGCCATCAAATGAAGCTGTCAGCACCTCACCCCGACCTTCGCAGGTATACATTCGCTCCCCAGCCAAAGGCAAGGGCAAAGGTAAGGGCAAAGGCAAAGGCAAGGGCAAAGCAAAGGGAAAAAGAGCCAGCTGAATACGTTCAAGAACGGGTTCCCACTCGTGTTAGAGTCTCTTCTGTGTAATATGGATCACACAACTAGAAGACTCCACGAGTGGTACCTGACCTGGCCCCAGTGCCACTTGAACTTCTTAGTTCCCTTCAAGCCTAGACATTTCCACCATGAGGCTAGGAGCATATCCGTGGCCCACGAGGATTTGTTTGACCTCTTTAACTGGGGGAGCATGATATGTCCATCATACGAATTAAAAAACTATGAGTTTGCCGAGTCTATATATTCTTGTAGTTCATTTAAAAATCTAATCACTTTCTATACAATACTAATGTCATCCTTTGCATGCAGGTGCATGTACAAACTGGCGTCAATTAGGGCGTGTGAAAAGGTGGGTTTCCTCGACCCAGAGAAAATAAGACTCACAATGCTAGAGTAGGACCCAGCACACGTGGAGTAGTAGATATCAAGGGCACTGCTGGCACAGCAGGACAGGGAGTTCATTCTTGCGCCGTACCACCAAAGGTTAGTGACGAGGATTATCACCCGAGCTAGTTTGGTTAACACATATCAGGTTTAAGTCAGGTTCGAATGTGATATGTGTCTATCTGTCTTAGCAGCCGCTATGGTCACGGACGGACACAAAGTTAGTTTATGATCACAACCCTTGCACGATCATGAGACCGCAAGCAGTGCGCGGTCAGAAGGTCATTGACTATGCGCGATCAAGGTAACCTGGGAGTGTATAAGCCCTTACTAGACACATTCCCAGGGTCAATATAACTTCTCCCACGTGTGAAGTCAACCGCCAGGAGGTTAACATGTGCGGTTATCTATAATGGCACGTGATTAACCAGCGAAGAAAGGTGGTGCGGTTATTCGAACTGCATCATCACAACCGTCCCAAACTGCTTCACATTGGCATCCTTTCATTAAGTATAAAAGTATGGCTGATGCACGATGTCAAAGGACAATGGAAATAACAACAAGAGAGCGAGACAACTAGTCAACAACGCTTAGAGACTTAGATATAGTTAGTTAGACAAAAGTATAAAAGAAGATTATCTCCTGTGAAAATCTTTTCTCCTTGTAAACTCCTTCTCATACATAGTGAAATCATAACAGGACGTAGGGTTATTACTCCCACCATCGAGGGCCCGAACTTGTATAAATCTTCGCGTCCCAATTACATTTCTTATCCTAACTTACCTGAAGGCACATTGAAAGGTCTTACATACAACTCACAAATCTACGTAAGATCGACAGGGGACCTCGAGTCCAAATCGTCGACAGGTAGTGCCCACCATGGGGCCTTTCTCAAGGTGCCTGTTGTTCATCAGGAGTTTCGGTAAGACATGTCTGGGGTGTACGATTCTGAGAACAATTTCGATCTCGATGACTATGCTCCTATGGAAGAGGTTGATCGTGAAGATGTTCTTGACGAACATCCTGAGGATGCATCTTCTCTGACTCAGGTCATGTCCATTGACCAGGAGCTAGAGAAGATAGACCAGGAGCCCCATGTGAGTTCTACCACTTTGGAGGCTGAATATGTACCACAACACGTCACTGCTGATGATGTGGATGATGGTAACCTAGAGCTTAGCCCTGGGAGGTTTGATCCTGATAACCTCCAGTCTCTCTTTGATTTCGAATCCGATTCGGAACAAACGGAGATGTTTTCTCCTTCTGTGACCTCGCTCCCCCGAGAATTTGCCGCTCTAACGGAGGAAACTCCTGAGCAGTGAATTGCCAGGGAGGAACAAGAACGCAAACAAAAGGAGGAATAGGAAATAAAGCAAAAGGAGGATCAAGATCACGAGCGATGAGATAACGAGCTTAGCAGGACCGCAAAGGAAGCTTTGCAAAATGCACAATCTCGTTATGATGCCGCTCCTAGTTCGTCCTGTCGTCCTCATGGTCGCAGGTGCAACTGGACGCCTTCTTTAGCCCCCGGTTATCCACCGGCGGATGAAGAAACGGTGACACCTACTACACCGAGGAGGAGTACGCATGGGCGACTTCGTTCTATCGCAGATGTCCTGCGTAATTTTCCTCCTGATGTCGAAGACGCGGATAAGCCGTCTTTTCCCAGAATCCTGGTGGATAAGCTGGATGAAGTTGCATCCGATGCAACTCCAACAGAAAGAGAGGGTGTACAACAACCAATCTATTACGTAAGCGAAGTACTTCACGGTCCAAAGGAACGCTACCCTGAGGTCCAGAAGATACTTTACACACTTCTGATGGCTTCCCGAAAGCTACAGCACTACTTTCAAGCACATAAAGTCATTGTGCCTTCGTCATTTCCATTGGGAGATATTATCCAAAACCCAGAGAAATCTAGTCGCATTGCGAAGTGGACAGTGGAACTTGGAGCATTTGACATACATTTCACCCCTCGCACAACAGTTAAATCTCAAATTCTTGCGGACTTTGTGGTCGAATGGACTAATCCTGACCCTCCTGCGCAAGAACCCAAAGATTTACAATGCACCGACCATTGGACGATGTATTTTGATGGCTCTCGTAGTTTTCAACACTCGGGGGCTAGAGTGGTCTTAATCACACCTTAGGGCGACCAACTTAAGTATGTCATTCAATTACACTGTTGCGACCAACAACACAGTAGAGTATGAAGGTCTTATTGCAGGGCTCTGGGCAGCTAGATTCCTTGGAGTCCGTCGATTAGTGGTGAGGTGAGACTCACAACTAGTCATAAACCAGGTAAACAAGGAGTACAACACCTCCGATAAGACAATGGCTCATTACCTGGGGGAAGTGAGGAAATTGGAAAAACACTTCAGTCATTTCGAAGTCCAATACATCCCACGAAAGGACAATATTCTCGCAACCCAATTATCTAAAATTGGGTCCTCACGCACATCCGCTCCGGCAGGAGTGTTCGTTGAACACTTAGAACATCCCTCGATCATGACTTTGATCGAAGATGATCTATTGACAGTTTGCGTCGCCAACCTTGGACATGAAGGAGATTGGACCCGGCCATTGCGGATCTATCTCGAACATGGGACCTTGCCCAAGGACGAAACAGAGAGTGATCGGTTAATTCGAAAAGCACGCATGTATAAACTCATAGATGGAGTCTTATACAGAAAAGGTACTCAAGGAGTATTCATGTGCTGCATATCTCAAGAGGAAGGTAAATCCCTCTTGAAAGAAACTCATGATGGTGTATGTGGTGCACACGCGTCATTTCGCACACTGGTTCGAAAAGCTTTTCGATAGGGTTTTTACTAGCCTTCGGCACTCGATGATCCCAAGTATTTGGTCAAAACATGCCCACAGTGTCAATTTCATGCGAGGCAAGTTCATCAGCCCGCATATGCTTTACAAACTATTCCTCTAAAATGGCCTTTTGGGTCTGGGGAATAGACATAGTGGGTCCTATGCCCCAAGCGGTCAATGGGTACAAGTTTTTGTTTGTAGCCATTGACACGTTTATGAAGTGGATTGAGGTTGAACCAATTCGCAATGTTACCGCTGCTGCGGTGAAGAAATTCTTTCATAAGAATATAGTCACACGATTTGGTGTTCCAAGTCACCTCATTATCGACAATGGTTCCCAGTTCATTAGCGGTTCTTTCTGGACTATTGCGACGATATTGGAACCAAAGTGTGCTTTGCTTCTGTAGCTCGTCCACAGAGCAATGGTGCAGTTGAACATGCCAAGGAGCAGATATTACAAGGCATAAAGAAATGAGTTTTTGAACTCCTTAAGGTGCGCTCAGGGACTTGGGTAGATGAACTCTACTCCGTTCTATGGGCACTGCGCACTACTTGTAGTCAGGCCATGGATGAGACACCTTTTCAACTAGTATATGGTGCTGAGGCTGTCTTACCTATGGAAATCCGCATTGGGTCTATCCGGGTCGATCAATTTGATTAGACTGATCAGCTCGAACAGCGAACCCAAGATATTACCCTCCTCGAAGAGAAACGTGATCGGGTGCTGATCAAGTCTGTAGTATATTTACAAGCTTTGCGAAAATATCACAGTAAACGGGTGCGGACTCATAGTCTTTCTGGACTATTGTGACGATATTAGAACCAAAGTGTGCTTTGCTTCTGTAGCTCATCCCTAGAGCAATGGTGCCGTTGAACGTGCCAACGGGCAGATATTGCAAGGCATAAAGAAACAAGTTTTTGAAGGCCTTAAGGTGCGCTCGGGAGCTTGGGTAGATGAACTCTACTCCGTTCTATGGGCACTACGCACTACTTGTAGTCGGGCCACGGGTGAGACACCTTTTCAATTAGTATATGGTGCTGAGGCTATCTTACCTATGGAAATCCGCATTAGGTCTGTCCGGGTTCATCAATTCGATCAGACTGATCAGCTCGAACAGCGGACCCAAGATATTACCCTCCTCGAAGAGAAACGTGATCGGGCACTGATCAAGTCTGTAGTATATTTACAAGCTTTGCGAAAATATCACAGTAAACGGGTGTGGCCTCGTAGTCGTCACGTGGGCGATTTGGTTTTACGAAAGATACAAAACCAGTCTAACCGCAATAAATTCTCCCCTCAGTGGAAATGCCCTTATACTGTGGTTTCAGTACCGCAACCAGGATCAGCTCGATTAGCGATGGAGGATGGAGGATCTTGTCAAATACTTGGAACATAGATCAACTACGCGAGTTGTACGTGTAAGTTATCTATTTCTTTTATCCTTTTTAATTAGCATGATTTGTTAAAAAATATGTGTACTTTTCTTGGATTTATGTTATGGTTGTTCTTCTTTTGCCACACCCATACCGAGCTACGCTCGGGGGCTGGTCGTCGATGACCATCCTACTATGATAGCTAGGTTGGATTCGCGGGCCAATCTCATGGTCGCATCTAGATAAGACATCCCTAAATAAGCCGTTTTTAAACGCACACGGGACTTACTAGTATGTTTCTGATCATTCGAGTGGCTGCCTGTTTGTAATAAGACCTGGTATTGTATTAAGATCAGTATCGGTGCAACCAGACGATCGTATCTAAGTCAAGATATTTCTTTGTAAACCGTTTCTAAATGTATAAGAAACTCACTAGATATCTCTGATCGTCAAAAACCCATATTTTTCCTGAGATTATTACACTAAGTCTTCAGTACTTATGATCTCAGGAGGGGGCTATGAGAATATGGCCGTAATATAAAACGAAATCAAGTACACCTTTTCAAAAAACCTAAGGCATGCATTTGCATAGTATAACTGTATATTTGCAGGTACAGTCTAAAACAGAGGATCATTGTTCATTATAGTGATATCACAATAAGCCAAGTTCTTTCAGAAGGTCTTCGATTAAGGGCTTCACTTCCCTCATAATATCCGCAAGCTGATTTTTGCTTTCAAACTCTGCGTCTCCCACCACTGGTTTCAAGTCTAAGTCTGGGCCGTGGTGATGCCTAAGTTTTCATAAAATGGCAGAGGCAACAGATCTTGCATTGTCCTTCACTGCCTCCTCTTGCCGCTTGGTATCTTCAGGAAGATACTCAAGAAGTGATTCAGCTTGAGTGGCTACTAATTTGCATGCTTCGCTGAGGCTTAATTCTTCCTTTTGAGGGTCGACGATATCAGCCTTCAGCAAATCTGCAACCATCCTTAGCTTTCTGAAAGCTGGCGACAGAATGTCACTGCAGGAGGAAATTGTCGCCTTCAGGGTTTCTTTCTCCTTGCAGGTAACATCTGTCGTTCTCTTGAGAGACTCGATGGTTGCACTTTGGTGCTTGATGGTAGTGTGAAGTTGCTCAGTTTCGATTTCAGCACATGTACACTTCTCCTGGAAGTCATCCCTCTATTGTGAAAGAAGGCTTATTTGTTTGTCTTGTACTGCATGGGCAAAGTAATTGATTTTACAACCGTTCATGTAAAGAAATAGTTCCACCTGATTAGAAGAAAGACTTACAGGAAAGTTTCAAAGCCATGGCTTTTTCCTGGATTTCCCGATCAGCCACGCTCTTTGTCAAGGAGGCATTTTCCCTATGACAACGAAGGTAGTTACTTAGATGAAGTTCAAGGCCGGGATAAATATGCTATAGATACTTACTGTTGTAGCTAGCTGATCTCCCGTTGTGCGACCTCAATATGCGTTGCTAGAGCTTTTGACTTGGTCGCCACCTAGGTCAGATCCTGAGACACAGTAAGACCTGTTGTTTGAACTTGAACATTCCTAAGATCATCAGACCCATAGAGGGTAAAGGAATTTTTTACCTGTAACACCCTGAGTTTAGGGGTAAAAACACTTTTTCATGAACATCATGCATGCATGTATCTGTAGTAGTAGCCAGATCAGTATTTATCTCAAACCCTAAAATCTCAAAATCTTCCCTGTGAACCCAAATTAAGATCAGATTATTCAGATATGATTTATCAGTTACTCTGAACATAAAAGCCTTCGGAAGCCAGATTCAATTCCATCTCTAACTTCCAGATCTATCAATCCTTTTCTGTTTTCGAAAACATGATTCTAATTACTATTCTAATTACCCTAAATACTCTGAACTCAGATTTAGCCAAATCTTGATCTAATTCAGACCAGATTACTCTTGGACTATGATCATGGGTATGCCAATACCTTAACCTAGAAAGTTGGCAGTCAGATTTCTTCATCTAAGCCTTTTTCACATATCAGTCCAAATTATATTGCAAATTAGTCCTTTATCTAATATCTGGAAACCCAAAAAGGCTAAAATCTTCAGATCAACTCCAAATTCAGAATTTCTTTAGCAAATCTCTTCTAAATGCTATTTGATACAATTTTCCCTTCTGTCCAGATTACAAAATCACATCTTAAAGGTCAGAATTCAAAATCGACAAAACTCAGATCTTATTTTACCCTAAAGTACCCTATTTTCAGTTTATATCGAAAATCATCAAATCATGCCAGATTTTACCAAATCTCTTGCTAGATGGGTATAAGGTATAAGTTTATACTGAACTATGAAATTAGATTCCAAATCAACTATCTCTAAATCAGAAATTACAAATCAGTCCAGAATTCAAACAAAGAATCTTGCAATTAGGTCCCAGGTTCGATCTCAGCAGCAGTTCACGACCGGAGTAGCTGCTCACGACCAGGAATCGGCTTCTTCGACCTCACCAATCATTTGCGACCAAATCAGCAGCTTTATCAACATCGGCCAGCAATGCACGGCGATCTCGACCGAAGTGCACAGTGTTTGCTTCGACCAGCGCCGTGCGAATGTGACTGCGACCAGGAGCACCTCGTTGCTGTGTTTCACCGCCGATCAGCGCCGCTCTAGCCCGCGTTTTTCGCAACCGCCTTTGCACATGCACATGTGTCTGCACCTTAGTCTTTGCCATGGCAGTCCCCATCCAGCTCACCAGCAGCTACACGCCAGAGAGAAGCTTGTTGCTCGCCGTTGCTTCAACTCGAAGTCTCCACCGGCGCAAGCTTCATCATCTTCAAGCAGTAAGCTTTGCTTCATTTCCTTGCCTTTAAATAGCAGTCTCGAGCAGCTTCCTTGTCACCAGTACTACCTTCTCGGCAATTAACCAAACTTTCCTCGCTGTCGTCTTCTTCTCCGGCGAGTCCAGCACAGAGGCTCACGGTGCCAGCTTCACCCACTGCACCAACCTCCAAATTGACACCACCAGTGAGTTCCCCACATCTTACTATATGTGTTGTATCATTTAATTGAAGCCCCGTGCATCTCGTCGCCGATGATCGCCGGCAATTGCCAAATTTCGAAAATGCCCTGTTCCAGCTACACAACTCAATTTAATCCGAATTAGCCTTCGATCCAGTAGAGTAAAAGGATCAGTGAGCTATTTTAAGCAAACCAGTGAATCCAGATTGTAGAATTGAGCTTGAATCGAAGCTATTCCCAAATTTGAATTTCACTAGAAATCGGCGCACGTCGCCAGGCTTCTCCGATGATCCTCCGACCAATCTAATCATGCCAACAGCTTCCTTATATCTCTTAGGTACTCCCTGAGCAAGGAATTGAGTTCAAATCGTGTATAATGAAAATCCCCAAATCTTATGTCTTCTTATCCGACGCCGGCCACCAGAAATCTGCTCCTGGCCGATCTAGCTCCAGCCACCTTGTCCATTAGATGAATCTTGATCTTCTGAGTAATTTTGTCTACTAGCTCGACTTCCAATTCGGTCTAAATCAGAAGTTATAGCTATGCCCTATTTCCTGTCCAGTGCTGTGATTTGAAATTTCAGCCACCGAGTTCATCGCCGGTTTTCACCATTTTCCGGCCATCTTCTGCCCTAGATCCTATTGTATCAATTGTTCCTGTTATCAAGGCCTACCTCCCAGACAAAGTGGTGCATCAATTGGAGCCCTAGATCAAAAGTTATGGCAAGCCCTAGTTTCTGGCCATGTCAGTCCAATGCCAGGCTATGTCAGCCAGTGGCATTAGCCCTTTTCACTTCCTTCCAGATGTGCATTCTGAGCATGACTTTGTCCCTTAGACTCCTGAGGTTGTGATCTACAATTTCTTCTTCTATCACAACTTGAGTTGAGCCCTTGAACTACATTTTATGCTTAGCCCTAGATTTTGACATTGTCAGCCCTATGCCAGAGCTTGTCAGCCAGTGGCATTAGCTCTTTTCACCTCTTTCCAGTTGTGCAAATTGAAAATAACCTTGTCCCTTAGACTTGTGGAGTTGTGATCTACATTTTATTCTACTGCCACAAGTTGAGATAGTTCCTTTGTCATCCATCGACCCTATGTCGATGCCTTGAACCGAATGTCAACCTAAAGACGTTCGTCGATTTTAGGCAAACCAGCTGTGGACTTAATGTCATTTCCTTACCCTGAAACCCTAAAAGCCCCTAGCACTCATTTTCAGCCCTAATCCTATGAGTTAGCCCTAATCAGCTCTATGGTATCTAAACCCAATCATTTTAGAATCATCGAGACATTTCATCTTTGCATCATTGCATGTAGTATAATAATGTATGGAAAAGGTTATGATTCTTGGTTGCTTGCTTAATCTTTGCTCAGAGTCAGAGCCAGAGTTCGAGGACTTCACTGCTGACCCGACATCAACTGCTGTCTCTTACGACGCGGAAGGCAAGTCATAGTCTTGATCATCTTGAACCTATATTTTATGAGTTGCTATGATATGACCTTGAATATAAGTACTATTGCATGTGAAAGAATGGTTGATATATATTTTGGCAGTACTAAGCTGGATGCTTGTGAAATGTGAAAAGATCAAATAGTGAACCATGAACTATTATATATGTACTTATGTATATTCATGAAATAAAACCCCTAGCCGTGACCAGAATTTTGGTATGGATGGCTGTAGTACTCGAGGTGCTTAACTACAGAGGATAGCAGGCACGGAAGGTGCATGGTTGTGGATGGTCTGGTCACTGGCATATAAGGACTCGAACCTTGTGTTGTGCATCTAGTGGCATGAAACACATGCTAACCGCAAGCCTGGTATGGGACAGGCCTGAACAAGTACTTATGCGGATCTCACATGAAACTCTTGCAGGAGTTGTGTAGTGATGCACGATTGGCACGGAGAATGGCTCCCACACATATCACTGAAAGTGATCTTGCACGCTGACCTAGTAATGGGAATACGCATAGGGGTGGGGGTTTGGCTACAACCCGCCACAACTGTGGTTCGCGAGAGATCCACAGGGTCGGGGGTGAAATGTGAGTGAAACATAACAAAAGTTCTTGTTATCTCCACCTTGCCACCACACATGGTTGTGAGGAAAGGTTTAATCATATTGATAGGATGGGCTTGAAAGTGGAATATCTTGCGGGTAAATTGGTACCTCCCTGCAGAGTTAAAAACGTATTTGAATACTCCGAGCTCCCGGGTTTATAGGAGTCTGCTGCAGTGGATTAAATCCACGGGGTGTGGCACAAGTATGTTTTCTAATTAAAAATTTGATAAGTCAAGATTACCCAAATTACATGTGTTGTCATGATAAGGGGTGCTACCGTGGGCTGTCGTGTGTCGACGTGTCGCGGTAGTGCTGTAATCTAGTGAACATAAATAGCGATACTATGTTATGAAAAGTGCTGCCATGAGATGAGACATGGAAGTAAAGATTATTTTATAAACATCCATAATTCTTGACTAGTCTAGGTTCATAACAATACTACTATATGTATCTACTCTTCCCTATGACTTGCTGAGTACATAAGTACTCACCCTTGCAACTTACAACCCAGAAGATGGAGCGTACCATGATCAAGAAGAAGGTGTGGAGAACTTCTTGGACCAAGATGAAGGAGAGCCAAATCCGCCATATCCCTGATGTGTTGTTTTGCCGTCAACTTCTTACTGTGGAAGGGACACCCATCATCTGCTGTGTAGAAGTTTTATTTTGCTTTAACTAAACCTTGAATGCCGCAAAGGTATTGTAATCTCTTTATGTAATATTAAGGTCAGCAGGCCACACTGCTTAAATGTTTGTAAGTTTTTCTACTGCAATGTAAATATACTCATGTGCTTGACTTATCCTGGGAAGTCAAAGGTATGCATATATGGGACTAGCTATAGCAAGCTAGGTCTCCACGGGAGTAGTCGTAGTCCCAGTTTCGGGGCGCGACATTACCTACCTCTATGAAGTCCTTAAAAGAAGCATCCTCGGGTTTACTCACAGGTTGAACCTCGAGGTTGGTTTTTTCCTTGACAACAGGAGCAGCAAATGTTTGTTCTTGCTGGCTCGCTCCTGTGGTCAAAGCTGCAGTTTCCATCCCTGTGGACTGGAGGTCCGCAATTATTTCCTCCACAATGGCCTAAGAGGATTCCTCAGCCATTGTGTTTGTACCCGTGTCTCCCTCGACCTCCAAGGTAGGAGTTGCGCCGATTTTTGAGGAGGTCGGCAGGGCGCTAGACATCGAGGTCCTGAAAAAATCATAACTTGTGACTTCCTTGTGCTCAGGCAAATGCGAGGTAACAAGATATGATGTTCTTACTTGAGCAAAAACCCCAACACAGATTTCGGTTTCGAAGATGAACTCTGGGGAGAAAGAAACCCACTGAGCCCCTGTTGAAGTGTCATCGACATTTGTCCTTGTTTTCCTTTTCTTGAACAGGATAGTGTTTTCTTCTCCCTGCATGTTTGCAGTACAATTGGTATATGCAGGGAAGTGAACATTTAAAGACTGTGAAGTTCTTACCATAGTCGTCCCTTCATTAATTGAAGGAGGGGTTACCATCCCTGAGGCTGTGCAGGCCTCAGGATTGGGAGTCTCCTCCATGACCGCAAGGCCTTCTGCGATCACAGGATCCTTTGCCGCCGTTTCCGCCTCCGCCATGGAGGACAAGACTTCAGCGATGGTAGGAGAAGTTGACCTCTCTGGGATGCTAATCTCCAGAGAGTTTGACGCTTTCCTCTTGCGAAAGATGAGAGGAACCTCGTCTTCCTCATCCTCACTCCCCTCACCCTGTACGACTAAGAAGTAACTCCTACTCGTACTTGGTACAACAGGGGGAATAGAAGACCTTACCGCAGTATTTTTAGCGATTGTTTTCTTCCTTTTCGAAGAAGCCCCTCCTTTGATCTTCTCTGAAGTGTCAGGGGCCGACTCCTTCATTTTCTTCTTCGAAGAGGTTCTCTTTACCCTCTTCGGCGCTGACCCCCCAGAAGGTCCAGCGTCATCACTAGCACATTTCATCCTGACGGTTCGCCCCTTCAGCAACTGCGTCAGTCCAAGAACTTGACTTGATGATCAAAATCAACAGGCGATCTTAAACAAGTTCCACGAAAATGGTCATACCTTTTGACGTTCTTGCTTCAGATCATCGCTGCCATTGATTAAGCTCTGAGGACGGGGTGATCCTTGAGTTCCTTCTATTGCGGCATTATATGGCTGCAGAAGGCTATTCATCAATTTCGCAATCTTGGACAAAGATAAGACTGCGTCACAAAAAGGCAAATTACTTGATACGACATCTTTCATCAGTAAAATTGCGTGTTTTGTAGACCAGAGGACATACCTGTATTATAGTCTAGGGTGCTATCTACCATGGACTCTACCTCCCAAGCCGGATGTTCCCTCCTCCGTAGGGGGCTCACCCTATTCTTCACAAAATCGAGGATTATATCTCGCGCTGTTAATCCCTGATGGACTAGGTGAAGAATTGCTTGGGCCTGCTTTTTCAATTCTTGATTTAGAGCAGGCAGGGTGTCCATCTCACTGCTCTTCTTCGATCGGTTGTTCTCAAACCAGAGGGCACTCTCTGATGGAGGGGTGCAGTAGAACCATTTGTGGTGCCACCCGTGCACTGAATCCCACAAAGGGAGAAAGGGATACTCTTTCTTCTCCCTTATGCGGAAGTATATGCAGCCCACGGCATTGGCACTCTTTGACCATGCCGAGAAGTAGAAGCGTCGAAAGAGATCCACGCTGGGCAGCAGTCCAACGAAAGCCTCGCACAGGTGCTGGAAAATTGCCAGGATCAAGATGGCATTAGGATGAAGGTTCACCAATTGTAGCCCGTAGTGTGCGAGAATCTCTTGTAGGAACTTGCTTTCCGGGAATTGGAACCTGCATCGCAAGAACTCTTCGAAGATTACCAGTTCGTTTTCACGAACGACTGGGGTTTCTTCGTTCTTCTCCGTGGACCGCCAATTAATTAGCAGCTGCGGGGGAAGGATCTCTTCTCTCTCGAGTGCCATTAGGCTCTCCTCGTTGTGATGAATTGATCGGCTCCGGGACGCCATTGACGATATGATCAGTGGAAAGACGTTGGCTTTTTTTGAGGCGATGAGAGCAAGGTGCGAGGCGAGGGTTTTTGTGCGGCGAAAATAGCTAAGGCAAAAGAGGGTTTTGGCTCTAAAGCTTCTCAGACAAGCCACTTCTTCCTTTTATATGCCTGAGACAACTTCTCACCAGGTTCATTATTTTAATAATTTCCCATAATGGGTGCCTTTCCTGTTGGAACCCGTTATCGTATTGTTTACCCTGTCATGAATCTGAAGAAAATTGTACCTATTAAAAATTAATAAAGATCATTTTATTTCACATTCGGGAGCTATGGTAGAAATAATTATATGAGAAATATTTCTTGGGAAATTAATATCTTCAGCACTATCATGATCTTAAGAACGAAAATTCATTTTTGATCACAATACCATGTATGATCGCAATGCAATTCTGTGATCTTGGTATTTTTTGTGACCTCAGTGCTAAGTATGGTCTCAAGGCTTGATGTGGACATCACCCCTAACGATGCGTCCATTCTTCCAACACCCGTTGTGCAAGGACCAATAACAAGGGCACGTGCATGTCAACTAAATCACCAGGTGAGCTCGTTTCTTAGTACACGAGAGAATATTGACAAGAGCGAGTTACTACCTAATAATATTGTGCTTGTGCTCAAGAATCATGGTGTTGATCAGCGAGGGTGTCACTTTGCGCCAAGACGGGTCGGGAATCAAGTCTACCGCGAGCTGGAGTCCGGGTCGGCCACGGCGGAGCAGCCTGTCTTCAAACGGGTGTAGCAGATGCATACGAACTCCGTTTGGGGCGTTCAAGTACATTCCAGAGAAGCGCTCGACGAGACCTTTCCAACGGATCTGGTCCCACATCCAAAATCCTTCTGAGTCAATCACAATCGTCGAAACAATTGGAGACCAGATTCTGTTGGGCCGTGCAGTGCTGTGTCACCTGTCTATTGGGCCTCGGCCCGTGTATCCCGCGTGGGGGGGTGCGCCCCAAACCCTAGACACCACCCCTCTCGCATATTAAAACCTCGTAGCCGTCATTGTTAGACTCGGATTTTGCTTAGAATTTTCTGCTGTCGCAGTTCGCCGTCTTTTAGTTTGTGGAACCCCAACACTTCGTGATCTTAATACATATTTGCAATTCGAGATTGCTTCTTCTGTGTTCTTGCACGTGTTCTTTGATTCGCTTGCAGGAACAGGCCTTCATGGCTAGGTCAACCGCGCCTCGGTACGGTTGATAACGAACGGAGCAGTGGTGTAGCGATTGCAGGCCTAGATCGGTTCTGGTCGAAAGTCGGATCGTCAACGTCGAGTCTCCACCAATCGAACTATCCCCTACCTGTCGGAAGATCGGGACCCATTCCTCATCAAGTTGTATCAGAGCTCAGGTTGCCCGTCAGGTATCTCGTATCCCATCTGTTCATTGTTCATCGTTTTACCCATCGTCCAGAAAAAAAAAGAGCCAAAAAAAAATTAGGTCATAGTCTTCCACTGTCCAAACCACTTCGAGCCTTCGCAATCTTTGCTTTCAGTTAGCGTTGTTGAGTTTTTGTCCTTAGTTCGTCGTTTGGTTGCTGGTTTAGATTGTGTTCGTAGTTCTGTCCATCACCTCCTCATTGCATCGTCCGTCCTACCACCGCCAGACATCCAGAAAACCAAATCGAGTCCTACTCGGTTTGTCCCCGCTAGCCGCCTTGTGTTACTGTCCCGCTTCGCAAACCCTAGATAGGTCGCAAACTGCCTTGTGTCAAATGCCCTGCATCGCTAGCCTCCCCTTTGTTCATCCCGCCAACCCACCGTCATGTTCCCTACTTGCGAAACTGAAAGTTCGCATTGCCCAGAAACCCTGATCCGGAGCACCTTCACTAAAACGGCCATAACTTTTGCATTCGAACTCCGTTTGAGCTAGACGACCACTCGTTTCGAATATAACGAAAAGTTACACTTGAATTTTACCAACTTTGTTGGTTTCGGCAAAATTTCGGAGGCCAAAATCCCTCTGGAAGATCGAGTATCCGGCCCCAGAAGTTTTAGCACAGTTTTCAGAGTAAGCACCAGAATTTATATCGGCCACCCCTTACCTCCAAATTGAGGGGAACCTACTTTGTTTCCATATTTCTGTGTTGCTGAACTTGAAAAAAATATCAGAAAAATTAAAAAAATAAAAAAAAATTTCAAAACGAGGCAGCGCACAGAAGAGCCGCGCAGTGAAAAAAAAAATCCGGGGGTTCGTACTTGCCATACTTGCTATCTTTGGGATCAGAATTGCTTCAATATTGATTGTCCTTGCTATCATCTTGTTGTTTCCATTTGTTACCTTGTTGTCTTTGCTTGCTTGAACAGTTCTAGGGGCGCATTTAGGCCAGCAACACTAGTGGGTTCTTTGGACACTTATTCAACTTACCATTCTGATTTCAATTATTGCTAACCTTTGCTACCATAACTGCCTTCCAAGCTCCACATACTTTCTATCAAAACAGGATTCAACCTTGCAATCGTTACACTTAAGCTCGTCACGATATCACAAACCAGCCACCGATTGTACCTTCTGCAGCGTTGGTAAGAACCTTGCAAGGGCGTGGTTAGGCGCTTGAGAGGGTGTGAATCCACTTGTCTGAACCTGGTAGTTTGTAGGGATAATACTTCTTGTGTTTCTTCTACTTTCTACTATTCATGGCAGGATCTGATAAAGAGGACAACGAGTGTGTCCTTCATGCTGAGCTGAAAACCATGATGGAAGAGATAACCAAAGGTATTGAAAGATTGGAACGACGTGTTGCCCAGCTTGATGACAGGGTTCAGGTGATCGAGAACCGCCCACCTGCTGTCCAACAACAGCAAAATGATGCAGCCCAGCAGCACGATGATGATGTAAAGGGACATGTGGCACCTCGCAATGAACCCGCTATGCGACGTGTGGCACATGATTTAGAGCGCTTCAACCGAAATCGTCAAGGTATGAGAGGTAACAATGGTAATAATAACTATCGCAATGATGATCCATTTGCTAAAGTTAAGTTTACCGTACCTTCTTTTTCTGGTACATATGATGCTGAGGTGTATTTAGATTGGGAAATGGAGATTGAACAAAAATTTAACTCCCATCTTGTTCCTGAAATTCATAGAGTTAGACAAGCCACTAGTGAGTTCAAGGATTTTGCTATAATTTGGTGGAATGAACTAGTAAAGTCTAACATACATCCTGGTACTTGGCATGATTGAAGAGACAAATGCACGCTAGATTTGTGCCTCCTTCCTTTAAACGTGATTTGCGTAAAAAATTGCAACGCTTAGATCAAGGTAACAAATCGGTAGAGGAGTACTACCAAGAGCTTCAAATTGGCATGTTGCGTTGTGAGGTAGAGGAAACCGAGGAGGATAAAATGGCTCGTTTCTATGGGGGGTTAAGGCATGATATACAAAATATTATTGATTACAAGGACTATCATGATTTCAATAGATTGTTCCAGCTTGCTGTTTTGGCAGAAAAAGAATTGCTGGGACGACAACAGCGGCCACGGAGCAACTTTGGTAGTACCTTCACCCCAAGACAGGCGTCAACCAAATCAGAGGCACCTCCTGCTGTTCGCTCTACTGCCCCCTCGACCAGTAGGGCGCGTTCAGTAGCACCGTTACCACAGCCACGTACACCCGAGGTAAGCAAAACTTCTAATGTGCAGGCACCAGCGAAGTCGTCTTCATCTGTTGCCTCCACGGGACTACAATAGGTATCATATGCCACCGTTGCAAGGGGATGGGCCATGTCAAGAAGGACTGCCCAAGTCAGCGAGCTTACATTGCGACAGATGATGGTGGGTACTGTCGTGGTATTGCGAATACCCCGGCAGGTTTTGTGAACGATCCTAGCGAAGAAAACGCGACGCGGGCTGACCGGGTGACCGGTCCTCCCCCGCCGGACAAACACAAGAATTGACACGAGGATTTATACAGGTTCGGGTCTCGGTGGGGGCCCTAGTCCTGTCAGCGTGCTCCCGACCGGAGTCGGCTGGGGAGGCCCTCTTGGGGGAGAGGCTTCCGGAGCACACCTGTGAGTTTTGGCTATTCCAATAATGAATCACTTGTCTTTACAACAGGAGGTACAAGGGCTATTTATAGCCCCAAAAGGAAGCAAAAAGACTAAACTACCCTGGACGCTACCGTCAGATTGAGGGGTAGCAACGTCCTTCTCCCGGTCAAGCGTCTTGGATGCTTGACAGGTGGTCGCTGATTCTCGAGGCGCTCCTCGCACGACCTGCACATGATCAACAACCAGAGACTTTACCTTTAGAAGGGCGATGAGGCCCGGGACATGCACCGGAGGCCAGGTCCCCGGGCCAAAGGCGGCTCCTGGGACCGGCACCGGAGGCCGGGTCCCGGAAGCCAAAAGGCGGCGCCCGGGGCAGGCACCGGAGGCCACGTCCCCGGGCAAATGGCGGCGCCCGGGACCAGCACCGGCACCGGAGGCCAGGTCCCGGGAGCGAAAAGGCAGCGCCCGGGACCAGCTCCAGAGGCCAGGTCCCGGGAGCCAAAAGGCGGCGCCCGGGACTGGCACCGGAGGCCAGGTCCCGAGAGCCAAAAGGCGGCGCCCAAGGCAGGCACCGGAGGCCACGTCCCCGGGCAAATGGCGGCGCCCGGGAATGGAACCGGAGGCCAGGTCCCGGGAGCGAAAAGGCGGCGCCCGGGACAGGCACCGGAGGCCAGGTCTCGGGAGCCAAAAGGCGGCGCTCGGGGCAGGCACTGGAGGCCACGTCCCCGGGCGCGTGTGACGCAACTTACCTGGACTTAGTCTCACGGAGATTTCCCCCAACAGCAGGCCCCCATGCCCCCCGGGGACGATGCTCGAGTCCCCGGTGGGTATGGTACATGTCACCGGGAAAATCTCCAGAACAAGCCACCGGAGCCGTGACGCTTCGGTTCCCGTGCCGCGCGCTTATGACCGCGCCGCTTCGCCATAAATGTGCTCGCGATTCGAACCGGTGCCTCGGTTTGCGCGCCAGTCCCTTCGTTTCCCACGCACAGTTTGAACTTCAACGGCCCAGATGTACCGCGAAGTGCCACGTGGCGCCAATCTAGGCCGCACTTCGCCCCTATAAATAGGGCCTTGGGGGGCCCGGGAGGATCATTCGAAACTTTCCAACCTTAGCGCATTTAGCTCTCCCGGTAGCTCTCTGCCGGTAGCAGGCATCCGGGACCTTTAGGTGTCCTGTTCTCTGAAACTATAGTAACCGAAAAAACCAAACCTGATGGCACCGAAGGGTCGAGCGAAGACCACGGACGTGCCCCCGGAGGAAATCGCTCCGGATTTGCTCTGGGCGTCGGAGTTCATGGCCGGGGACATGGAGTCCCTGGTCGAGCGCGGAGTCGTCAAGGACGGGGACATCCGGGTCCCCGTGAAGAAGGACGGAGCCCCCCGCCCCAGGCCCGGAGAGATCATGGCCTTCGAGGCCTTCCTGGAGGCGGGGCTCCGGCTCCCGGTGCATCCATTGCTCCGGGAGTTTTTGAAGGAGTATGGGGTGGCCCTAAACCACCTCACTCTGAATGCCATCGTCCGGATGGGCCTCTTCATTTGGCTCTTCGAGACGGCGACCGGGCGGGAGCCCATCCTACGCGCCTTCCGGTACTTCGTAGAACCGGCGGCGAGGAGCTCCCACCTGGTGAAGGGGGGACCCAAGTCTTGAATTGAATGCAATGTTACCAGGGTTCCCGGGAGGGTTCTCCCGGGCGAAGGTCCGGAGGAGGTTCCCCGAGAGCGAGGCCCACGAGCCTCGGCAGGTGCCCCCCGGGGGAAGCCCAAGCCGCTTTGATCTTGCTTAGCCTCATCTCCGGGAGGCGCAGCGGGGACGCTGTCCGGGAGCCGATCCGGCTAAGGTGGAATCCGGAGTGGCACTTGGATAATTTTGACAATCATCGCGCTGAATTGTCCCCTCCGGGTTCGGGGTTCCGGAGGATACCCCCTCTTCGGATACTTCCACCGGTGGGCTACGAGTACTGGCCCAAAGATGTGCTCTGGGAAGCTCGGCGCCGCGTACGAGCATTGTACCGGGACCTGCCCCGGGAGCTAGTGGAGGGCCTCCGGGAGTATTAGGCGTAGGAGCCTTAGGATGTAGAGAGCTTCCGGGTTTTGACCCGGGTTGTATCATTTCCGATGCCCACCGGAGGGGGAAGGTGTCCTTCGGGTTGAATGACCAATAAAGCTGTGTTTGCTTTCTTCTTTGAGTCTTCTTTTGTTTTTTCTTGGATGGTCTGGACGACTCCTTTTCATAAGAATGAGCTAAGTTTGCTCGTGGTCGGTGCGGTCGACACCTGGGGGTTCCTTATCCCCCCCGCCCACAGCGGGCTAGAGGGTAGCTCCGCGCGCTGTGGGGGTAACAAGGCCCCCGGGGTGAAGATGACCTGTAGCATAAGAATTTTTCCAAGTTAGAAAATTCTAAAACGAGGTTTCCAAGGGAAAGACCTTCCAGGAGACAATCATCTGGTCGCCGTGAGAATGGGGAGCCAGGAATAAGGCCTCGTTTGGAAGAAACCCAAGAAAACCCGATGAGATTTCTGGAGGCGAGCTTCCTGGGAGACGATCGTCCGGTCGCCGTGAGAACGGGGAGCCGGGAATAGGGTATCCGGGAAAGAAATGTCCAAGAAATCCGTAATTTCTCCGGGAGACAATCATCCGGTCGCCGTGAGAACGGGGAGCCGGGAATAGGGCCAGAAATCCTGAGGAAGATTCCGGAGAAAATTCTTCCGGGAGACAATCGTCTGGTCGCCGTGAGAACGGAGAGCCAGGAATAAAGTCTCCGGGGAAAAGATATCCAAGAAAGCCAGAGACGTCCCGCTGGGGAGAGTGTCAACTCCCGGAGGAGGAAGTGCCCGATGACGGGTCTGAGTGTTTGGGTAGGGGACTAGTCTCCCAAAGTGACTCGTTACCACGGCCGCTGGGGATCGGGTTGCCGCTTACACCCTCAGTCCACGAGGGCTGATCGTAAGCCGCCCTACAGGAGGGACTTGCTAGGTCTAGGCCCACTTCCTCACGGAGAGGGCATCCTCACGGGGAGGGCTTCCTCGCGGGGAGGGCATCCTCGCGGGGAGGGCATCGCCGTTAGGGGCGGTAATGAGAAGAACCTGCAATGAGAGTTGAAAAGAATCCAGTTGTATAGATAACGAAATGAAATACAGTGCCTCCCCCGCGAAGCCGCGAAGGGGGAGGGAAAAGTAAATACAGTGTCCCTCCTCCCCCTCCGGCGTGATCGCTCCGGGGGAGGGGACAGGCCCGTTAGGCTAAACATAGAACTTGCGAAGTAAACGCAAGTTAACGTGTGCTTCAGCTCCTGCTCTTGAAGGTTGGAGAGCTTGTAGGCCCCCGAGCCCAGGACCGCGGAGATCCTGTAGAGGCCCTCCCACTTGGGGGAGAGCTTACCCTGGGCTTGGGGGTCCGTGACGCGCTTGAGGACAAGGTCCCCAAGGCGGAAGGATCTTTCACGCACGCGCTGGTTGTATGCGTGCACCATCTCGCGCTAGTAGATGGCATGGCGAAGGAGCGCTCGGTCGCGTTCCTCCTCCACGAAGTCGATCTCCAGTCACTGGTTGGCCTCGTTGGCCTGGTACGCTGCGGTCGTGGCTCCTTCCAGGAGCTCGACTCGCAGCGACCGGAAGCCAATTTCTGGGGGGAGGACTGCCTCCGCCCCGTAGACTAGGGAGAAGGGAGTACGTCTTGTCGTCAGGGACAGGGTCGTGCGCATGGAGCAGAGGATGCTAGGGAGCTCCTCTGCCCATGCACCCCGCTTAGAAGCAGTTTGCTCGAGTCTCCGGCGCAATCCTTGTAGGATCACGCCGTTGACTCGCTCGACGGCCCCATTGCTCCGGGGATGGGCCACTGAGGTGAAGTGGATGACGTGCCCCAGGCCTTCGCAGAATTCCCAGAAATAAGCCGAGTCGAATTGGGTCCCGTTATCCACGGTGATTTCCCGGGGGACACCGAAACGACAAACGACGTTTTTCCAAAAAAACCGCTGAACGGCCCGGGACGTGATGCTGGCCAAGGGTTCCGCCTCTACCCACTTTGTAAAGTAGTCAACCGCGACCACCGCATACTTGTATCCTCCGGGCGCTGGGGGGAAGGGCCCTAAGAGGTCCATCCCCCCAGCGCACGAAGGGCCAAGTGATGGGGATAGTCTGCAGCGCTACAGGGGGAGGTTCGAGCCCTTGGCCATCTTCTGGCATGCCTCGCAAGCGGAGACAAGGTCTCGCGCGTCGCGCATGACCGTGGGCCAGTAGAAGCCCTGTCGGAGAGCCTTGGCCACGATGGCACGCGGGGCTAGGTGAGAACCACAGCTCCCCGCGTGGATGTCTTCGAGAAGTTGGAGTCCCTCCGGCCGGGGGAGGCAGCGCAGGAGGGCGGAAGCCCCCAGCTTGTAGAGCCTCCCCTCCAGCAGGAGATATGCCCTTGCTTTGGCCCGGAGGTGCTTAGCCTCGGTCTCGTTGGGAGGGTCCCCCTCCCCCTTGATAAAGGAGATGAGGGGGTCCATCCATGATGGAGTCCGAGTGATCTTGGCCACCTCTGGAACGCGGGGCTCGTCGCCGTGTCCGGGGAGGCCACCGAGGGCTTCGTGATGATTTCCAAGAAGGCCCCCTTGGGGAGCGATTCCCAGGTGCTTGTTGCCCGGGCCAAGGCGTCGGCCCAGTCATTATCCCTTCGCGGGATATGCCGGGCTTCGAGGCCGTCGAAGTGCCTCTCCATCTTTCGCACCTCCTGCAAATAAAGACTCAAGTTTGTGTTATGGCACAGGTAAGACTTGTCCATTTGGCAAACTACGAGCTGAGAATCTCCCTTCACTAGGAGGCGCTGGATCCCCAGGGAGCGCACAAGACGCATCCCGAGGAGCAAAGCCTCGTACTCGGCGACGTTGTTGGTTGCGGGGGACTCGAGCTGCGCGGCGTACTTGAGTTCCTTCCCCTCGGGGCTCCGGTGGACTACTCCCGCGCCAGCCCGGCGAGACACAGCGACCCATCGAACATGAGGGTCTAATGGTCACTGCGTCGGGGCGGCACAGGGAGGTCTTCGTCCCCGGACCCAGAGGCAGGAGTCCACTCTGCGACGAAGTCAGCGAGGACCTATGACTTGATGGCGGAGCGGCCTGTGAGAGACAGGGAGAAGGGGGCGAGCTCAGCCCCCCACTTCCCAATCCGGCCGGTGGCTTCTTTGTTCCGCAGTACCTCCCCCAGGGGGAGGGACGACGGGACGGTGATGGGGTGCCCCAGGAAGTAGTGGCGAAGCTTCCGGGACGCCATCAGGAGGGCGTAGCAAATCTTCTCCATCTCCGTGTACCGAGTTTTGGCCCCCTGGAGGGCCTCACTCACGTAGTACATAGGATGCTGCTGCCCCCCTTGCTCCTTCACCAATACCGCGCTGACGGCGACTGGGGTCGCGGCAAGGTAGAGGAGCAAGGGCTCTTCTGGAGACGGACTCATGAGCATTGGAGGGCTCGTGAGGTACTTCTTGAGGTCGTCGAAGGGCTCCTGGGCCTCAGGGGTCCAACGGAACCCCTCAAGCCCCCGGAGGATCTTGAAGAATTGGAGGCCTCGCTCCCCCGACCGCGAGATGAAGCGGCTTAGCGTGGCTAGGCGGCAGGACAGCCGCTGGACGTCCTTGACGGAGCGCGGCGGGGAGTGTCCAGGAATGCCTGGATCTTTTCGGGATTTGCCTCTATGCCCCGCTGGGACACGAGGAAACCCAGGAGCTTCCCCCCGTGCACGCCGAAGGCGCACTTCTCCGGGTTGAGCTTAAGTCCGAACGCGCGGAGGTTGCGGAAGGTTTCCGCCAGGTCGTCGATGTGGGAGGCCGCGCGGGGACTTTTGACGACTGCATCGTCTACGTAGACTTCGACGTTGCGGCCGACTTGATCTTTGAAGACCAGCGTCATGAGGCGCTGGAAGGTCGCTCCCGCGTTCTTGAGCCCGAAGGGCATATGGACATAGCAGAAGGTTACGAGGGGAGTTATGAAACTCGTCTTTTCCTCGTCCCCTTCCGCCATCCGGACTTGATGGTAGCCTGAGTAGGCGTCTAGGAAGCTCATCAGCTCGCACCCCGCGGTGGAGTCGACGAGCTGGTCAATCTGCGAAAGTGGAAAGTTGTCTTTGGGGCAGGCGCAGTTAAGGTCGGTGAAGTCCACGCACATCCGCCACTTGCCGGTTGACTTCTTCACGAGGACGGGGTTCGCGAGCCACTCGGGGTGCAGGACCTCCCGAATGAACCCCGCCTCTCGGAGCTGGGTGATCTCCACCTTGATTGCCTCTTGGCGCTCGAGGGAGAGTTTCCTCAGCTTCTGTTTGATCGGGGGGTGACCGGGGGCCACTGCGAGCTTGTGCTCAATGACCTCCTGGGCGACACCCCGCATGTCTGAAGCCTTCCACGCAAAAACATCGGAGTTTTCGCGCAGAAAAGCTGCAAGTTGCGCTGCATGCTCCTCGGGGAGCTCCGCCCCGATCCGGACAGTTTTGTCTCCGTCGCCCGGGGACAACAGGACCTTCCGGGGGCCCCCTTCCGGACGCCGCTTGAGGTAGTTTTGATGGGTGGCAGCCCCCAGTCGGTTGATTGTGGTCCTCCCCATAATTGTGTTGAAGGAGGAGGGGAGGTCCACTACGTCGAAGTGGACCAGCTCGGTCCGGTAGTTCTTCAGGGTGCCGAAAGTCATAGGGAGATCCACCTTTCCCACGGGATGGATCGCCTTCCCCGGGACGAACCCTTGCAGGAGCCCTGCCGCGGGTTGCAGGAGCTTGTCATCCACCTGCATCTCTTTGAAGGCCTTCAGGAATAGGACGTCGGCGGAGCTCCCGCCGTCTACGAGGATGCGGGCCAGGTGGTAGTTGTAGATGGTCGCGGAGACGATGAGAGCGTCGTCGTGGGGGAAGCGAACCCCTCGCGCGTCTTCCGCCGTGAAGGTGAGGGGGACGTCCGACCACTTGGGTGGCGGAGACGTGTGTAGCACCCCCACAACCTTGACTTCGCGGGCGTACTCCTTATGCTGGCGCTTAGAGTCCCGCTCGGAGGCGGACCCTCCCACGATGACGTTGATGCGGTGTTGAGAAGTTTGGAAGGGGAGAGCTTCTGGGGGTTCCCCCTCCTGCGTTTGCCCCTACTGGCCCCCCGTGGGAGCGGGAAGGGCCGGAACAGCTGGCCGAGGGGGCAAGGAGGCCGGAGTCCCCCCCCCCCCTGCCCATGCTGGTCGAGGAACGCCGCGAAGTGTTGCAGCAGTTGGTGGCAATCTCGGGTAGCGTGGGTACTAGACCCGTGGAAGCTGCACCACGGTCCTTCCCGACTTCTCCCCACGGGGCCGTCTCGGCCGCGCGAAGACTGTCCTCCCCCATGGCCTTTCGGCTTGGGGAAGGGGCGGTTGCCCCTCGGGGGGTCATGCTAGCTGCCTCCGCCCTCGAGGACAAAGGTGTCCCGAGGCCGTGGCTTGCTACGCCCCCCCTGCCTGGGGCGTTTGAGGGGATCCCTGGCCCCCCGGTCGGCGCGGGCGGGAGCCCCCTGGGTCTTCTTCCAGATGTCGTCTTCCTCCGCCCGAGCGTACTTTTTGAATACGTTGAAGAGCTCATCGGTGGAGGAGGGGCAGCTTCGGGAGAGCCTTCGGTGGAGCTCCCCGGGAGGATCTCGCTTTTGCATGCTTCGATGACCGTAGAGTCAGGGACGTAGGCCACTTTGCTCTTCACTTGAGCAAAGCGCTTGAAGAAGCTTCTAATGGTTCCCCAGTCCTCTGCCGGACGGTGTACAGCTGCGAGGAGTCCAGGGGACGCACGTAGTTCCCCTGGAAGTTCGCGCAGAACTCCCGCTGGAGCTGCGTGAAAGACTTGATGGAGCCAGCCTTCAGGTTGTAGAACCAGGAGCGGGCAATGCCGGTGAGGTAGAGGGGGAAGACGTTGCACTGTACCGTCTCGTCCCCTCGGCCGCGGAGATGGCTGTGGAGTATACCTGCACAAATTCGTAAGGATCGGCCTCACCGTTATAGTGCTCGATGTGCGGAGGGCGGTAGGGCCGCGGCCACCGGATGCTGCGAAGTCTTCGGCATAGGGGCTGGTTATCCCCCTGCACTTCCCGGGGAGAGTCTCGGTCGTTGTCTTCTTTGACGGGGGACACACCCTCGTTATCGGAATCTCGGAGCGGTCTGAGAGGTCCGCCGGAGTGGCGGTGGCGACGCTTTTCTTCCAGACCGGGGCTGAGTTCCCGGACGTCTGGGCTCTCCTCTGGAGAGGCCGACTCTTCAGCGGGTCTCTTCCCCCGACCGGTGCGAGAGCGAGGCTCCCCACGCCCGCGGCCAGGGGGAAGTTCTTCCCCGCGCTCAGGTGAATGCATTCGCTCGACCTTCCCTCGGGAGAAACGGACCTGTTCCGTCGAGGGAGGGAGCTTACGCACTGTAGCTGCCGGCCCGGAGGCTTCCGGGGCCAGCTGGGGGGAGCCCCCGCGAAAACCCCCGGGACCGGAAAGGGGGAAGCCCCTATATTATCCGGAACCGGGGAGGGGGCGCCCACGGCGACATTTGGAACCGAAGTGGAGGGAGCCCACGTGGCAACGACCGGAACCGGAAAGGGGGAAGCCCCTGTAATATCCGGAACCGGCGTCGGGGGAGCCCCCGGGGCGGCGTCCGGAGCCGGGGAGCCGATGCGGGGGGAAGTCCACTGAGGCACGGGAGCTGCTCTGTCGACCGCCCCCGGTGCGATAAACGCGACGCGCGGGGCGGGACTGGCTCCCGGCGTAGGGAAAACCCCCGGCACGTAATGGGCCGCCGGCCCCGGGAATGGGCCCGGAAAGGGGTATCCCCCAGGCGCCACGAAGGGCCCTGGCAGGAAGTAGCCCCCCGGCACCGGGACGGGCCCGGGTGCCGGGAAGGGTCCGGATGTATAGCCCGCAAGGGGAGGGAACCCCCCGGCGGGGTCATACGGGGCGGCCAAACCTCCGAAGACCAGAGGGGCCGCCGGGTGACCCATAAACGGGGGCATAGCCCCCAGGTATGGGTGCGGCGCAGATGTGGGGGCCGGAGGCCGCGCCAACACGCTGAGCAGCTCATCCATAGAGAGCTTGGCGCAGAGCTGGCCCTCCACTAAAGCCTCAAGCAGGGCGTCCCGAGGAGCCCGGGGAGTCGTCGGGGGGAGATTGGTCCCAGCCGAGGTCCCCGCGGTCACCGGGAGCGACCTGGAGGTAGAAGCACCTAAGTTAAGAGGAAAGGCGGGAGGCGGTACCTGGGCCTGGCCGCCTTCGGGCGGAAGCACCGGGACAGCCGTGTCCCGGACTGGCTGCGCCAGGTCTCTGAGACCGGCGTCACCGGGAAGGGTGGGAGCCCTTGTTCTTGGGGGAGCCATGGCGTCTTGTCACGAGTCCCCACGGTCGGCGCCAACTGTCGTGGTATTGCGAATACCCCGGCAGGTTTTGTGAACAATCCTAGCGAAGAAAACGCGACGCGGGCTGACCGGGTGACCGGTCCTCCCCCGCCTGACAAACACAAGAATTGACACGATGATTTATACAGGTTCGGATCCCGGTGGGGGCCCTAGTCCTGTCGGCGTGCTCCCAACTGGAGTCGGCTGGGGAGGCCCTCTCGGGGGAGAGGCTTCCGGAGCACACCTGTGAGTTTTGGCTGTTCCAATAATGAATCACTTGTTTTTACAACCGGAGGTACAAGGGCTATTTATAGCCCCAAAAAGAAGCAAAAAGACTAAACTACCCCGGACGCTACCATCGGATTGAGGGGTAGCAACGTCCTTCTCCCAGTCAAGCGCCTTGGATGCTTGACAGGTGGTCGCTGATTCCCGAGGCGCTCCTCGCGTGACCTGCACGTTATCAACAACCAGAGACTTTACCTTTAGAAGGGCGATGAGGCCCGGGACATGCACCGGAGGCCAGGTCCCCGGGCCAAAGGCGGCTCCCGGGACCGGCACCGGAGGCCAGGTCCTGGAAGCCAAAAGGCGGCGCCCAGGGAAGGCACCGGAGGCCACGTCCCTGGGCAAATGGCGACGCCCGGGACCGGCACCGGAGGCTAGGTCCCGGGAGCCAAAAGGCGGCGCCCGGGACTGGCACCGGAGGCCAGGTACCGGGAGCCAAAAGGCGGCGCCCGGGGCAGGCACCGGAGGCCACGTCCCCGGGCAAATGGCGGCGCCCGGGACCAGCTCTGGAGGCCAAGTCACAGGAGCCAAAAGGCGGCGCCAGGGACCGGCACCGGAGGCCACGTCCCTGGGCAAATGGCAGCGCCCAGGACCGGCACCGGAGGTCAGGTCCCGGGAGCCGAAAGGCGGCGCCCGGGATTGGCACCGGAGGCCAGGTCCCGGGAGCCAAAAGGCGGCGCCCGGGGTAGGCACCGGAGGCCACGTCCCCGGGCGCGTGTGACGCAATTTACCTGGATTTAGTCTCGCGGAGATTTCCCCCAACAGGTACGTTAGTGCTTCTGATGTTGAAGATGAATATGCTCTTGCAGCTAACCTTGCAGGTAATGTTGATGACGAATCCGAACATGATGATGATGGGGAAGCTTTGGGTACGGTAGCCACACAAGAATACCGGACCATCATTGTCCAGTGGGTCCTTAGTACTCAAATGAAGCAAGCCGAGCGAGCCCAACGCCACAACTGGTTTCAAATGTTCCTCGTCGTCAACGACTGGCACGTCCGAACAATCATTGATGGTGGGAGCTGCAACAACTTGGTGAGTTCTGATCTGGTCAAGAAGCTTGGCTTGACCACACAACCACATCCCCAACCATATCATGTTCAATGGTTCAACAACAGCGGTAAGGTTAAGGTAACGCAAACCGCAAGAGTACCATTTTTCATTGGTTCATACCATGATGTTGCTGATTTTGATGTAGTGCCTATGCAAGCATGTTCACTTTTATTAGGCCGACCTTGGGAATATGACACTAATGCAACTCATCATGGTAGAAATAATTGGTACACTTTCATGCACAAAGGAAAGAAAATAACCTTGCTTCCCATGACTCCATCTGAAATTGTGCATTTTGATAGGGAAAGACTTGAAAATGAGAAGAAAGAGAACACCACAGAATCTGAAAATCAGCAAGTAGCTAAAACTGTTTTTCCGCATAAGAAAGATAAGAATGTACCTGCTTCTAAGATTGAGGGAATTAAATTGAAGGGTGGTGTTTTTCTTGCTACAAAATATGATCTTGCTGAACCGTCATGCTTTGCTTTGATTTGTAAAGAGACCTTGTTTTCATTTGATGATATGCCTGTTTCTTTTCCACCTGCTATTACTAACCTTTTACAAGAGTATGATGATGTGTTCCCCGCTGAGGTGCCCCTGGGACTACCACCTATTCGAGGTATTGAGCATCAAATTGACTTGATCCCGGGAGCGACGTTGCCAAACCGTAATGCATATAGGACCAATCCAGAGGAGACTAAGGAAATTCAACAACAAGTCCAAGAGCTTTTGGACCGTGGGTACGTGCGACAAAGCCTTAGTCCTTATGCTGTTCCTATTCTTTTGGTTCCTAAGAAAGACGGTAGTTGGCGCATGTGTGTGGATTGTAGAGCTATTAACAATATCACAATAAGGTATCGTCATCCTATTCCTAGGTTAGACGATATGCTTGATGAGTTAAGTGGTTCTATTATCTTCTCAAAAGTTGACTTGCATAGTGGGTACCACCAAATTCGAATGAAATTGGGAGACGAATGGAAAACTACTTTTAAGACCAAGTTCGGTTTATATGAGTGGTTAGTTATGCCTTTTGGATTGACTAATGCACCTAGTACTTTCATGCACTTGATGAACGCGGTCTTACGTCCTTTCATTGGTAAATTTGTGGTGGTTTATTTTGATGATATCTTGATCTATAGCAAGTCACATTCTGAACATTTCGAACATTTACGTGCTGTTTTTAATGCTTTGAGAGAGGCACGTTTGTTTGGTAACCTCAAGAAGTACACTTTTGCATCGATCGAGTCTCGTTTCTTGGCTATGTTGTGACTCCGCAGGGAATTGAGGTTGATGAAGCCAAGATCGAAGCTATCAAGAGTTGGCCGACTCCTAAAACGGTCACACAGGTGAGAAGCTTTCATGGACTTGCTGGTTTCTACCGCCGTTTCATGAAGGACTTCAGCACCATTGCCGCACCATTGAATGAATTGACAAAGAAGGGCGTTGCATTCCATTGGGGACAACCACAAGAGGACGCCTTTAACCTTTTGAAAGAAAAGCTAATAAATGCACCATTACTCCAACTTCCAGATTTTGGTAAGACTTTCGAACTTGAATGTGATGCTAGTGGAGTTGGAATTGGTGGTGTGCTCATGCAAGAAGGTAAGCCTGTTGCATATTTCAACGAGAAATTAAGTGGGCCTACTTTAAATTACTCCACGTATGATAAAGAGTTGTACGCTCTTGTGCGAACTTTAGAGATGTGGCAACATTATTTATGGCCTAAGGAATTTGTTATTCACTCTGATCATGAGTCGCTGAAACATATTCGCAGTCAAAAAAAATTGAACCGTAGACATGCCAAGTGGGTAGAATTTATTGAATCTTTTCCTTACATCATTAAACACAAGAAAGGGAAAGATAATGTAATTGCTGATGCTTTGTCTCGGAGATATGCTATGTTGTCTCAACTTGACTGTCGAATTTTTGGACTTGAAACTATTAAAGAACAATATGCTCAAGATGCTGATTTCAAAGATGCTTTGATTAATTGCAAGGATGGGAGGGCTTGAAATAAATTTGTACTCAATGATGGGTTCTTGTTTAGAGCTAACCGCCTATGCATTCCGGTTGGATCCGTTTGTCTTTTGTTGTTGCAGGAAACTCATGGAGGAGGCCTGATGGGACATTTTGGTGTCAAAAAGACGGAGGATGTTTTGGCCACGCACTTCTATTGGCCAGAGATGAGGCGTGAGTTTGAGCGCTTCGTGGCACACTGCACTACGTGTCAAAGGGCAAAGTCACGGTTAAATCCACACGGTTTGTATATGCCTCTTCCTACTACTAGTGTCCCGTGGGAGGATATCTCGATGGATTTTGTTCTAGGTTTGCCTAGGACAAAGAGGGGGAGGGATAGTATATTTGTTGTTGTGGATCGATTCTCCAAGATGGCACATTTTATTCCTTGCCACAAAAGTGATGATGCCACTCACATTGCTGACTTATTTTTCAAAGAAATTGTTTGTTTGCATGGTATGCCTTCCACTATTGTTTCAAATCGCGACACAAAATTTTTGGGTCATTTCTGGAGGACATTATGGAATAAATTGGGGACAAAGTTACTGTTTTCTACTACTTTTCATCCCCAAACTTATGGCCAAACGGAGGTGGTAAATCGCACCTTGTCCACAATGTTGCGAGCTGTTTTGAAGAGGAACTTAAAGATGTGGGAGGAGTGCCTTCCTCATGTGGAGTTTGCCTACAACCGTGCGCTACACTCGACTACCAAGGTAAGTCCTTTCCAGGTAGTGTATGGTTTCAACCCTAGTGCTCCTTTTGACCTATTGCCTCTTCCATCATCTGAAAAGGTCAATCTTGATGCTAAGAAACGTGCTGAGTTTATTTTAAAACTACATGAAACAACAAAAGAAAATATTGAGCGAATGACTGAAAAATATTGCATTGCTGGTAGTCATGGTAGAAAGGAATTGATATTTACTCCTGGAGATCTTGTAGAGCTACACTTACGTAAAGAGCATTTTCCTGAGTTAAGAAAGTCAAAATTAATGCCTCGTGCGGATGGTCCATTTAAGGTGTTAGAGCAAATAAACGATAATGCCTACAAACTTGAGTTGCCTGCAGATTTCGGGGTTAGCCCCACTTTTAACATTTCAGATTTGTGGCCATATTTGGGAGAAGAAGATGAGCTTGAGTCGAGGATGACTCCAATTCAAGAGGGGGAGGATGATGAGGACATCACCCCTAACGATGCGTCCATTCTTCCAACACCCGTTGTGCAAGGACCAATAACAAGGGCACGTGCACGTCAACTAAATCACCAGGTGAGCTCGTTTCTTAGTACACGAGAGAATATTGACAAGAGCGAGTTACTACCTAATAATATTGTGCTTGTGCTCAGGAATCATGGTGTTGATCAGCGAGGGTGTCACTTTGCACCAAGACGGGTCGGGAATCAAGTCTACCGCGAGTTGGAGTCCGGGTCGGCCACGGCGGAGCAGCCTGTCTTCAAACGGGTGTAGCAGATGCATACGAACTCCGTTTGGGGCGTTCAAGTACATTACAGAGAAGCCCTCGACGAGACCTTCCAACGGATCTGGTCCCACGTCCAAAGTATTTCTGAGTCAATCACAATCGTCGAAACAATTGGAGACCAGATTTTGTTGGGCCGTGCGGTGCTGCGTCACCTGTCTATTGGGCCTCGGCCCATGTATCCCGCGTGGGGGGGTGTGCCCCAAACCCTAGACGCCACCCCTCTCGCATATTAAAACCTCGTAGCCGTCATTGTTAGACTCGGGTTTTGCTTAGAATTTTCTGCTGTTGCAGTTCGCCGTCTTTGAGTTTGTGGAACCCCAACACTTCGTGATCTTAATACATACTTGCAATTCGAGATTGCTTCTTCTGTGTTCTTGCACGTGTTCTTCGATTCGCTTGCAGGAACAGGCCTTCGTGGCTAAGTCAACCGCGCCTCGGTACGGTTGATAACGAACGGAGCAGTGGTGTAGCGATTGCAGGCCTAGATCGGTTCTGGTCGAAAGTCGGATCGTCAACGTCGAGTCTCCACCAATCGAACTATCCTCTACCTGTCGGAAGATCAGGACCCGTTCCTCATCAAGGCTATTCTGTGACCGCAATGTTCTTTATGGCCTCAACACTATATTGAGACCAAAGTCTGGAATTGGTTTCGGACAGAAGACATATTACCTGTGTATGTTCTGATCGCAGAAGTGTTTCCTGTTATCATTTTTCACACAAAGAGCACCAATTGGTGATTATAAGTTATACATAATCACTCAGGGAGTCAAGCATGTAAAGAAAAGAAATTATTTATTTCTTACAATCTTTACAGACAAAAGGGATACATGCGACCAAAGCATCGACCTGATCCGAAAGTAATTGACAAAGTTCTCCTAGGTATACACTGGCATCAGTGGGATCAACACTGGCCGCCCCAAGAGAACTAGCGATGTCTCTAAGCCTATTGACGTCATCCCTTATTAAAGGAGTACAACTGTTCCTTATTGTATCCGAGAGGTCTCGCTGCTCTCGGGCATGTTTTCTTTCTAGTCGAAGCTTGCGCCCCTCTTCGCGAGCTCCATCATAACATTCTACCAGGTGCAGAATGGTCGAGGACATCTCCTCAGAACGCTTCTTCAGCGCCTCTTTTACTTCTTGGAGAGTTTTGACCAAGTCAGATTTCTCCCTCAGAAGAGCCTGGATCTCAGCAAGCTGATCGCTAGGGGCTCCAGGAGCCTTCACTTCCTGTACGAGCGTGGGTTAGTTTCATAAAACATGACCAACAGAGAGGATGAAGATGATTACCGGAGAAGCAGAGGAGAAAGCCAAGCTTTGAAGGGGATTTGGTCGCAGCAGTGCGGGACTTTCCCCAGAAAATTGATCACCCAACAAAAGGGGACCACTTGGTCGCAGGGGTGTAAGAATTTCCGCTGAAGAGTGGAAATTAGAAGGATTATTGTAGATCTCCAAAGTTGGAGATGAAGATGCAACTAGAGGAGTTGCAATGGCCCAAGAAAGGGGCAATGTGGTAACACAGGTGTCAGCACCTTTTAGTATCTTTGATGCAACTCCACTGGAAGATCCTTCGTCATTCCTGGATCTCTTCTTTAGAGGGATTAGCTCTTCAAGTACCTACACATTCCAAAATGCATTGCTTTGGAAATGATCAAGGAGAGAATAACATCAGAGCTTTTTTGAAGAGAACTACCTTCTGAAGGTCCTGGTCGATCTTTTCCCTTGACTCTACATCTTCCTCATCACTCTCAACAATCTTCTTGGAGTCTTGGTTCGCCATTAAGGTGAGAATAGAGGAGGGAAGTGAAGTCAAGAGTGAAAACCAGTACAAAAAGACAGCCTAAGAAAGGCTGATGAGTTTTAGAACTGAAAGGCTTCGCTATTTATAGAGCCCAGAGGCGATGGTTCGCATTCAAGGGCACCTTGAGTTCTTAAAACGCACTTACAGCTTTTGCCTTGGTTAAGCGGGTCAATAAATTCATAATTACTTTTCAAGAAAAACCCAAAGCTTTTCTTGGGATATAAACCGCCACACTGCGTAACAGTGCCAACTGAAGAAGGTGAAGCGTCGAGTTTCATAAATTCGATGCAAACTAAATTTGAAGTAAATAAGCCCCCTCATTTCTTCAAATTTGGGGCTAGCTGACGATGATTATCACCCGAGGTACTTTGGTTAACACATATCGGGTTTAAGTCAGGTTCGAATGTGATATGTGTCTATGTGTCTTAGCAGCCGCTATGGTCATGGACGGACACGGAGTTAGTTTATGATCGCAGTCCTTGCGCGATCATGAGACCGCAAGCAGTGCACGGTCAGAAGGTCACTAAATATGCGCGATCAAGGTAACCTGGGAGTGTCTAACCCCTTACTGGACACGTTCCCAGTGTCAAGATAACTTCTCCCACGTGTGAAGTCAACCGCCAGGAGGTTAACATGTGAGGTTATCTATAATGGCATGTGATTAATCGGCGAAGAAAGCTGGTGCGGTTATTCAAACTGCATCATGACAACCGTCTCAAACTGCTTCGCATTGGTATTCTTTCATTCAGTATAAAAGGATGGCTGATGCATGATGTCAAAGGACAATGGAAATAGCAACAAGAGTCCGTGTCCGGGGGGTCACCGAGGGCTTCGCGATAATCTTAAGAAAGGTGCCCCCAGGAAGGGGTTCCCTGGCTGGCCGCCCGGGCCAGGGAATCGACACAATTGTTGTCCCTATGGGGGATATGCCGGGCCTCCAAGCCCTCGAACTACCTCTCCATCTTGCGCACCTCTCCCAGGTAGAGGCTCAGGTTTGCATCATGTAACAAGTAAGACTTGTCCATTTGGCAAACCATGAGCTGGGAGTCACCTCTAACCAAGAGACGATGGATCCCCAGGGAGCACGTGAGGCGCAACCCCAGGAGCAGGGCCTCATACTCGACGACGTTATTTGTAGCCGAGAACTCAAGTCTAGCCGCGTACTCCAGCATCCTTCCCTCAAGGCTCCGGAGAACTACTCCTGCGCTGGCCCTGGCTAGACACAATGAGCCATCGAACATGAGGGTCCAATAGTCGTTGCGTCGGGGTGGCTCTTTGGGGGTCTCCCCTTCCATCCCAGAGGCCGGGGTCCATTCAGCTACGAAGTCAACAAGGACTTGCGACTTAATAGCGGAACGACCCGTGAGGGTGAGAGAGAAAGGAGCGATCTTGGCTCCCCACTTCCCAATCCGTCTAGTCGCCTCCTTGTTCCACAAAACCTCCCCCAAGGGGAGAGATGATGGGACTGTGATCAGGTGTCCCAGGAAGTAGTGGCGAAGTTTCTGGGACGCCATGAGAAGGGCGTAGCAGATCTTCTCTACCTTCGTGTACCCTGTCTTAGCCCCTTGGAGGGCCTCGCTCACGTAGTACACGGGGCGCTGTTGTCTGTCTTGCTCTTTTACCAGCACCGCGCTTACAGCGATAGGGGTCGCGGCGAGGTAAAGGAGCAAGGGCTCTTCTGGGGATGGGCTCACGAGCATCGGAGGGCTCGTGAGGTACCTCTTCAGGTCATCAAAGGCTGCCTCGGCCTCAGGAGTCCACTTGAACCCCTCAAGGCCCCGGAGGATTTTGAAGAAAACTAGAGGCCGCGTTCCCCTGACCGCGAGACGAAGAGTCTTAGCACGGCCAAGCGGCTGGCAAGCCGCTGTACGTCTTTCACGGAGCACGGCGGGGGCATGTCCAAGAGGGCCCGAATTTTTTCAGGGTTGGCCTCGATGCCCCGCTGGGACATGAGGAAGCCAAGCAGCTTCCCCCCGCGCACGCCAAAGGCGCACTTTTCCGGGTTGAGCTTCAACCCGTACTCGCAGAGGTTGCAGAAGGTCTCCGCCAAGTCGTCGATGTGGGCAGCCACGCGGAGGCTTTTGATGACTGCGTCATCAACGTAGACTTCTACATTGAGGCCGAGCTGGTCATTCAGGACCAGTGACATCAGCTGCTGGAAGGTCGCTCCAACGTTCTTCAGCCCGAAGGGCATATGGACATAACAGAAGGTGCCGAGGGGAGTTATAAAACTCGTCTTTTCCTCGTCCTCCTTATCCATCCGGACTTGATGGTAGCCTGAATACGCGTCGAGGAAGCTCATAAGCTCACGTCCCCCAGTCGAATCAACCAACTGGTCGATCCGCGGGAGTGGGAAGTTGTCTTTTGGGCAAGCCTTGTTATGGTCGGTGAAGTCTACGCACATTCACCACTTGCCGCTCGACTTCTTCATGAGGACGGGGTTCGCTAGCCATTTAGGGTGCAAGAACTCCCGAATGAACCCCGCCTCTCGGAGCCTGGTGATCTCGGCCTTGATGGCCTCTTGACGCTCAAGGGAGAGCTTCCTCAGCTTTTGTTGACCCGGGGGCAGCCAAATGTTACCGCAAGCTTGTGCTTGATAACATCCCGGGCGATGCCCCGCATGTCGGCGGGCATCCACGCAAAAACGTCAGAGTTTTTGCAGAGGAAGGCCGCGAGTTGCTCTGCGTGCTCTTCGGAGGGTCCGCCCCGATCTTGACGGTCCTTTCTCCGTCCTCCGGGGACAGCTGGACTTTTTGGAGGTCCCCCTCCGGGCGCGGTTTTGGAAGGGGCTTCCCGGAGGGGGCGACCGGGGCGTCCGACGCCGGGGGGGAGTTCTCTCTCCTTGGGGCCTTGATCAGGTTGACGCTCCCGATCGTTGCAGTGGCGCGCTCGTAGATAGCGCGGGCCACGTCCTGGTCGTCTCGGGCGGTGATCACGCTGTGAGGCCCAGGGATCTTCATGCAGAGATAGCTCTGGTGGATCGCCGCCCCCAGACGGTAGATTGTGGTCCTTCCCATGATTGCGTTGTATGAAGAGGGAAGGTCCACTACATCGAACTGGACCATGTCAGTCCGGTAATTGTCGGGGGTGCCGAAGGTCATTGGGAGATCAACCTTCCCCACTGGGTAGATAGTTTTACCCTGGACGAAGCCCTGCAAAGACCCGGCTGCGGGCTGCAGCAACTTTTTGTCGACCTGCATCTTCCTGAATGCCTTCAGGTACAGGACGTCGGCAGAGCTTCCACCATCAACGAGGATACGTGCCAGCTGGCAGTTGCAGATAGTGGCGGAGACGATAAGCGCGTCATCATGGGGGAACAAACCCCACTCGCGTGTAACACCCCTATTTTTCCCAACCCTAGCCTGCCTTGTCTATCTACATTTCAGGATGAGATCTTGGTTATGCCAGAGTGTTACCCTAAAAAGTTGGCTGCCAAACTCCTTCATTTAGGTCATTTTCGCATATCAGTCCAAAAGTTTCACAAATCAGTCCTTTTCAGATTTCTGAGAAGCCCAAAAAGGCTAAAAGTCACAGACCATCTTCAAATTCTGATTTGATTCAGTGAACATCTCCCCTTAACTTTTTTGAACATTTTTCCCCTCTGGAGGAATTTTCAAATCTCGCTCAAAACCCTAGTTTCAGCCTTATCAAAATTTCAAAGTTCCAATTACCCAGATTACCCTGTTTTCAGTTCATCCCAAAACATGTCTAAATATCCAAATTTTATCATCCCTAGTTGCTAATCAATCTCTTCGACTTTGTGGATTAATTCGGCAAAGTCAAAACCCTTTTCATCTAAGCCATTCACCAAATTCATAGATTAGTCCCTGGAATTAAATTCTGTAATTACAAATCGGCCCTACTATTCTTTTCAGCCCATTTTCGACCAGGGCTGGTCGTTGCTTCGACCAGTGTTGTTTCACCGTTTGACCGGAGCCGCGCCGTGTCTTCTAGCCGCATTTCCTCGCCACCGGCCATCGCCTCTTGTCGCTTGTGCTAGTGATCAACTGAGCCACCCCGCGCGCACGTGCCAGCAACCAGAGCCCGTTGAAACTAGTGAATAAACGCCCGCGCTCCAGCACCATTTTCGCGCGCGCACGCCCAGGGCCGTGGCACTTGCATGCGGTTACGTGTCCATCGCCGGAGCTGCGCTGTTGCCTCCGCATCTGCGCCGTCCCAAACCCAGTTCCAATGCGCCCCCGACAATGCTGGCAAAGCTGCTACACCGCTTGCGCGCCATCACATCGCCGTTCGCCGCTGTTGCGCCTGCACCCGGCCGGTCTCATCCCCGGCACAAATTCCCTCACTGTTTTCCCTCGCTGGCTCCGCCTCATAGCCTATTTAAACCCTCCACCACTGTGAAGAAACCACAACTCCAGGACTTAGCTAAATTTCCAATTTCTCGCTGTTTCTTCTTCTTCCCCAGCGAGCCGATTGAGGCCACCGTCGTCAGAGCAAACCGTAGCCCCTCTCTCCAATCCAAGTTCACCAATAAGCTCCCCACATCCATCTTCCTGTGTACTAGCAACCAATTGCACTCAGGTGATCTCCATCGCCGGTGATTGCCGGAAAACCAAAAATCCCTGTTTCTGAAATTAAACTCACTTCAATCCTTTTCATGACCCATTCATGTAGAATGAAATGATCATTAGCCATTTCTTAGCAAGCCTGCTCAGTCAGTTTTCAAATTGGTATAGTACCGCGTGATTTCCACTCCAGCTCTCTGCCACCATAGCTCGTCCATATCTTAGGCGGCCGAAGATTTCAACTTCGCCGTTCGTCACCGATAAGCCACCCCAGCCAAATTCCTCTTACCAGACGCATGTGTGGTTCGTCCAGACGCATGTGCCCCAGCTCACTGTTGTACAGTGACATTCGATTTCCTGTGTCCTGAGCCTTGCTATGATTTTCTGTTAATTCAACGGCCTTTCTGAAAAATCCACTTTGCCATTTAGGTCCCTCACAGCATTTGGCACACAATGCCACCTCTTGCACCAATTTTGATCATCCAGAAGCCCCAAATCACTCTTATGTCCTTTTCGGACATAGTCTGTTCGCGAACCAAATGCCGAACTCTAGACTTTCGTCGCATTCGAGTCATGTCCAGCAAGCCCAACCCTAATGCCCCTTCGCCGCTGTTCTGTCTCTGACCAAATCCCCTCGTTTGCATACATGTTTATATTTTACATATATTTTTGTATAAAGTCTATTTTCTGGATGCTCATGTCTTGTATGTGTTGTGTGTGCTTTCATGCGAATACAGAACAAGGAGAGGAAGATTTGGAAGGAACATTCGAAGACCCAGTAGATTTCTTAGACCCAGCTTTGCAAGGCAAGTCGCCACCCTTGATCATGTTTCACCCAATATTTTGATATAAAGTAGATCAACTGCTTTTCAAGATATATGCATGCTGAGTATTTGAATAAGAATTATGTTTAGAAACATGTGAATAGATATGACCCAAGTCTCATGTGAAAACCCCTTATGATTGAACCATCATGCAACCTTGTCGCCCTAGGATGCTATGCTTAAACTTTACTCATATTTAAATATACAAGTTGAGTGTGAAATGACTAATATGTGATAAATGAATTTCAAACTCCATTTATAAAAGGAAAATGTGAATTAGAATTGATAGTGAGGATGGTTTGACTGGTTGGCTGCTATGTGCGCATTGGGTATGTGAATGTCTCCTCACTATTAATTCATAAGGACAAGAACCTTGTGTTGTGCCTCTATGCGGCATGAAAAACGTACCAACCACTTGCCTGGTATGGGATAGGCACAACTTAGTAGCTTTCTTGGTATTAACAGTTCTCTGCATGGTATGTCGGTCCGGTTTCTCGCGTGGAAACTGGTGGGGAGCAGTTCTGTTCGGGGAAATCTCCGCGGGACCAAATCCAGGTAAGAGGCAAGACTCCCGGACGCCACTCGGGGACAAGGCCCCCCGGTGGCTTGTTGGGGGAAATCTCCACGCGGTCAAGTCCAGGTAAGTTCATGATTGCTCGGGGACAGTGGCCTCCGGTGCCTGCCCCGGGCGCCGCCATTTGCCCGGGGACAGTGGCCTCCGGTGCCTGCCCCGGGCGCCGCCATTTGGCCCCCGGGACCGTGCCCCCCGGGCATGTCTCGGGCGCCGCCATTTGCCCGGGGACAGTGGCCTCCGATGCCTGCCCCGGGCGCCGCCATTTGGCCCCCGGGACCGTGCCCCCCGGGCATGTCCCGGGCGCCGCCAATGGCCCGGGGACAGTGGCCGCCGGTGCCTGCCCCGGGCGCCGCCTTTTGGCCCCCGGGACCGTGCCCTCCGGGGCGGGTCCCGAGCGCCGCCATTTGCCCGAGGACAGTGGCCTCCGGTGCCTGCCCCGGGCGCCGCCATTCGGCCCCCGGGACCGTGCCCCCCGGGCGGGTCCCGGGCGCCGCCATTCCCCGGGGACAGTGGCCGCCGATGCCTGCCCCGGGCGCCGCCTTTTGGCCCCCGGGACCGTGCCCTCCGGGGCGGGTCCCGGGCGCCGCCATTGCCCGGGGACAGTGGCCGCCGGTGCCTGCCCCGGGCGCCGCCTTTTGGCCCCCGGGACCGTGCCCCCCGGGGCGGGTCCCGGGCGCCGCCATTTGCCCGGGGATAGTGGCCGCCGGTGCCTACCCCGGGCGCCGCCTTTTAGGCTCCCGGGACCGTGCCTCCGGGGTATGTCCCGGGCGCCGCCTTTTAGGCTCCCGGGACCGTGCCTCCGGGGTATGTCCCGGCCGCCGCCTTTTAGCTCCCGGGACTTTGCCCCCCGGGCGAGTCCCGGGCGCCGCCATTCGCCCGGGGACAGTGGCCCCCGGTGCCTGCCCCGGGCGCCGCCTCTTAGGCTCCCGGGACCCTGCTCTCCTGAAGGGGTCCCGGACGTCACCGCCCTCCTAAAAGGTAAAATCCCTGTTTGTTTATCACGTGCAGGTCACGCGAGGGACGCCTCGGGAATCAGCGACCACCTGTCAAGCATCCAAGACGTTTGACCGGGAGAAGGACGGTCTTACCCTTCAATCCGACGGTGGCTTCCGGGGTAGTTTAGGTTTTTTGCTTCTTTTTGGGGCTATAAATAGCCCTTGTACCCGTCTGTTGTAAAGGGACAACTCATTATTATTTGGAATAGCTAAACTCACAGGCGTGCTCCGGAAGCCTCTCCCCCGGAGAGAGCCTCCCCAGCCGACTCCGGTCGGGAGCGCGTCGACAGGACTAGGGCCCCCACCGGGACCCGAACCTGTATAAATCCACGTGTCAATTCTTGTGTTTGTCCGGCGGGGGAGGACCGGTCACCCGGTCAACCCGCGCTGCGTAATCTCCGCTAGGATCGTCTTCAAAACCTGCCGGGGTATTCTTAATACCACGACAGTTGGCGCCGTCCGTGGGGACCCGTGACGAATCGCCATGGCTCCTCCGAGAACAAGGGCCTGCGCCCTTCCCGGTGACGCCGGTCCCGGTGACCTGGCGCCGCCCGTCCGGGACACTGTTGTTCCGGCGCTCCCGTCCGGAGGCAACCATTCCCAGGTACCGCCTCCCACCTTCCCTCTCAATCTAGGTGCCTCCACCTCCGGGTCGCTCCCGGCGGTCGCGGGGACCTCGGCCGGGACGAGTTTCCCCCCGACGGCTCCCCCGGCTCCCCGGGATACCCTACTGGAGGCTCTCATGGAGGGCCAGCTCCGCGCCCAGCGCTCTATGGACGAGCTCCTCAGTGTGTTGGCGCGGCCCCCGGCCCCCACGTTTTCGTCGCACACATATCCGGGGATCATGCCCCCGTTTGTGGGATACCCGGCGGCCCCTCCGGTCTCCGGGGGGCTGTCTACCCCGTATGATCCCGCCGGGGGGTTCCCTCCCCCCGCGGGATATACTTCCGGACACTTCTCGGCACCCGGGCCTGTCCCGGTGCCGGGAGGCTTTTTCATGCCCGGGCCCTTCGTGGCACCAGGGGGGTACCCCGTCCCCGGCCCGCTTCCGGGGCTGGGGGGTCATTTCATGCCGGGGGTTATTCCTACGCCGGGAGCCAGTCCCGCCCCTCGCGTTGCGTTTACCGCACTGGGGCCGGTCGACAGAGCAGCTCCCCTGCCTCAGCGAATTTCCCCCCGCATTGGCTCCCCAACCCCGGACGTCGCCGAGGGGGCTCACCCCCCACTGGTTCCGGATGTCACAGGGGCTTCCCCCTTTCCGGTCCCAGTCGTTGCCGCAGGGGCCCACTCTTCGGATCCAAGCGCCGCCCCGGGCGCCCCCTCCCCGGTTCCGGATGGTGCAGGGGCTCGCCCCTTTCCGGTCCCGGGGGCCGTCGCAGGGGGCTCCCCCCAGCAGGCCCCGGTAGCTTCCGGGCCGGCTGCTACCGTGCAGGAGCTCCCTCCCCCGGCGAAGCAGGTCCGCTTCTCCCGGGGGGAGGTCGAGCGAATGCATTCTCCCAGCCGCGGGGAAGAACTACCCCCCGGTCGTTGTCGCAGGGAGCCTCGCTCTTGCACCGGTCGGGGGAAGAGACCAGCCGAAGAACCATCCTCCCCGGAGGGAAGCCCGGACGTCCGGGAAATCAGTCCCGGCCCGGAAGAGAAGCGTCGTCACCACCACTCTGGCGGCCCTCTTGGGCCGCTACCTGACTCGGATAACGAGGGGGCGTCCCCCGTTAAGGAAGACAGTGACTGGGGCTCCCCCCGGGAAGTGCAGGGGGCGAACCAGCCTCTGTGTCGAAGACTCCGCAGCATCCGATGGCCGCGGCCCTACCGTCCCCGGCACATCGAGCATTATAATGGCGAGGCGGACCCTTACGAGTTCGTGCAGATCTACTCCACAGCCATCTCCGCGGTGGGGGGGGACGAGAGCGTCCAATGCAACGTCTTCCCCCTCTACCTCACCGGCATTGCCCGCTCCTGGTTTTACAATCTGAAGGCGGGCTCCATCAAGTCTTTCTCGCAGCTGAAGCGGGAGTTCTGCGCCAACTTTCAGGGAAATTACGTACGTCCCCTGGATTCTTCATAGCTATACACAGTGCGCCAGAGAACCGGGGAGACCATCAGAAGCTTCTTCAGGCGCTTTGCCCAAGTAAAAAGCAAAGTGGCCCACGTCCCAGACTCCACAGTGATCGAAGCCTGCAAAAGTGGGATCCTCCCGGGGGAACTCCACCGAAGACTCTCTCGAAGCTGCCCCTCCTCCGCTGACGAGCTCTTCAA